>CM051457.1:113110425-113435973 GCA_028274465.1 Plantago ovata | reverse complement strand
CAACAGTAAGCATTAACTACGTCACCCGAGCACCACTTTCACTACTCTTACTAGGGAAGCCTCACAACTCCCTACTCGTAAAGTCGCCTCTCCGGTCTGATACCTTACAGACCGGGCAAGAGACACTAACCCCCCCCCCCTCTAGACTATTTCAGGTACGAGGAAGCTACAAGAAGGCTCGTTTCCTATCTAGAAGGAACACTACAAGAAGAAGAACGAGAAAGACTTAGAATAGCGACTCATTGCGAACTTAGAAAGAAACACGAATTACCCTTCAACATTCTCTACTGCGGTTCGCGAAGGCCTTATAAAATGTTGCATGTTAGAGTCTTTGGTTGTATTCCCGTGTAATTATGTACGTAAGAGGCGACAAGTCTTCACCTTACTTATTGAGATTGCTAAATGCCTAGGAAGGAGGTAGAGTGAGGTGTGTGATCCTTTGTTTGAAACCTATTCTAACGAATAGGTTTGGGGAGGTGGTTACTATCATTATGACTTGTTTTTCGTCTTTGTGAGTCATGTTGAGTTTGTTTTTATTTTTTTTCTTGTGAGTTTGTGCTCCAACCTATTCTTTCGAATAGGTTTGGGGAGGTCGTTGTAGTGTCGTTGTTATTTACTTTCATTGTACTTCCATTGTGCTACTGCTGGCTATATACCCAAAAAAAAAAAAAAAAAAAAAAGAGAAAAATTCCAGAATCTGGAAAAGAAAAAAAGAAAAAAAAAAAGAAAAAGAAAAAAAGAAAAAGACCCAAAAAAAGCAAACGAAGGGTCCAAGCAAGCCAAAAGCAGTTTTAGCAAAGTGTTGTATTATTTTTTCGGCTTTTGTAATAGTTCGTAATCGAGTTGTATATTCTATCTTTTGTTTCGTGTCTTATGTTCTAGACCACCCTCGTCCTGCCATTCAGGAAGTGGTGAATAGTCTTTGCTTTGAGAGTTGGGTAGAATAGGGGAGTGTTGTCTATTAGGGAACCCTCCTTCGTTTGATGAGAGTCAGTATTGGTTCGACCTCTCTTGAGGGAAAGTCTCAACTTGGTGAACAGTAGTAAGCCCTCAGTTTCATAGGCACGGGGCAACCATTTGTATTCTAACATGTTTCATTGTGTCGTTACTGACCAGGTCCAGGTAGAGAATGTTACGAGAGACTCTCTTGTTTAACAAAGTGCATATGTGAATATGTATAGGTTCAATCGAGGCATTCTTCAACCTACTTCCATGTTATGATTTGTATGGTCTTTTTTCATAAGTATTTGGTAGATACAATCGATTATTTCTTCTTGTTTGGCATGAGACTCCTCTTTGTGTTGCATGTAAGTTGCATAGAGTCCAGCTAGTGAGGACAAGCAAAGGTTCGGTTTGGGGAGTTTGATGACAATGTTTTTTACACTATCATTCGAGTCTTTTTTCACCAATTTAGCTATCCTCTTGCATGCATTTTAGTGCATTTTGTTAGAATAGTGTAACGTTTCCATTTATTTTGTTCTTTTCAGGTTTTAGGTGGAAATCGCGTTTTTGGATGTAATTCATGGCGAAACAATGATGTTTTGGTGCAACGAGATCACCCGTGGTGTCAAGGAGTACCGAGACGAGTTTCAAGGCCAAGAGATCAAGTTCGGAGCTCAAAACCGTGCAAGGGGCCGAATTCGAAGATTCGAAGAAGAATTCCGCACGGGCCGCGTTCTGCCCGTGCGGGGCGCACCGCCGCGTGCGCGGCGGACCACCGCGTACGGGGCGGTGCACCGGGGAGCTTCCGACAGCTCTATATATATATCCCAAAATCTGCGAATTTTCATATCTTTCATCATATTTTTCCAGACATAAATCCTAGAGCTTGTTCTGGGGTTATTTTCTCTTAGAACCTTTGTAACTAGCGAATTTGGAGCTAGAGGAGAGATTTGGATACCGTTTTATCTCACCTTGCTAGATCTTTGTGAGTTTTTGCCATTCACCGGAGATTGACAACCTTTGGTGGTAACCTTGTATATCACAATTCTGCTATTTATCTTTCAATTAAACATGTTTTCATTCATTATTGATTCGATTATGATTGTTGATTGTGTTATTCATATGAGTAGCTAAGCATCTAGTTGGTGATAGTATGTGAATTCTTAGCTAGGGTTTGTATTATGCATGATTGAGTTTCTGAGTTTTTTACTTGTTTAATTATCTTAATTCGATTCTTTGATCCGACTAAGCCATATATCTTCGTAGAAAAGTGTTAGAAACACTAGGACAATTCAAGATCATCGATTCGATTATATATAATTTGCAAGTACTGCTTGAACTAAGACTGACAACCTTAGCCAAGTATTAGTATAGATAGGAAGCTTTCAAAATACACGTCTACAAATCTGTCTTTGGTGTTTGTAAATCGAATTACTTTTAAGGCAGTACGAGTTGCACTTTCATGCATAATTAGAACTTGATGCTTAGAACGGGCATACTATCACCAGCTTTCTCCATATATTGTTAAGTCGAGTTAATATAAATTTGTTTTCTGAAATTATATATATAGTTATTTAGTTAAAGCTAGTTTAGTCCCTAGAGATCGACACTCGAGGTCATCTTACCTCTGCATTACGTGTTTTGTGTAGTTGTGAGTTACCCTTTGGCTTAAAACAAATTTATTTGATTGTTCGAGTCTGACAATCTCGTTCATCAAATGTCTACAAACTGGTTGCTTAGAATAGATAATCTACTAGATGATAAATGCCCTAATCTGTAATGCCACAAGTGACTTGTGACATGAGTTGAGCCTTCATCTTTAAAACTGGCATTATATGCCTTCTGATTATTTGAAACTTCTACTTCATTATCTCTAAACTGGAACTGATAGAGTCCATTCTTGAGCTTAATCTTGCCAATCTGATTCAAATGGTGTGCCCATTGAGGTTCCTGCTTAGTAATCATGCAACCTTGTTTAGTGAAAATAACTGATACATCACTATGAGCCACCATTACTCACAAATATGAGATTGAGTTTAAAACTAGGCACACAGAGCACATTACTGAAATATAAGCTATCATTTACTCTAATATTGATGAATGTGTATTTTACACTTTCATTTGAGTATTTTTCACCTATTTTAGCTATCCTCTATGTTAATTTAGCTATATTTTAGTGCATTTTATTAGAATAGTGTCACGTTTCCCTTTAGTTTTTATTTTACAGGTTTTGGTTGAAAAACGAGGTTTTCCGGGCAATTATATTGAAGTTGACAAGGAATTGGTGTTCCAGATGCCTAATTGGAGTATCTGAAAGATTCCGGATAGGATTTGAAGTCTAGGGGTCGAATCTAGAGGCTAGAAGGCCACTAGAAGTCAGAAACCGAGTCCGAAAAGGGGAAGAAATCCAAAACGCGTCGAAAACGCGTATCTGGCCGAAAAACCTCCCGGGCAAATCGCCCGGGACGTGGGGCGAATTGCCCCACACCAAGCGAATCTCCCGGTGTGTGGGGCCCTTCGCCCCACACAATTCGAAGCCTATATATAGTTGCTCAGTTTTTCTCCGTTTTTCATACTTTTCCAGACCTTTTCTCTCACCTTTCTCTGTAGTTTTAGGTAGGAACTTCCCAGAGCCTGTTTTGGGGGTTCATAGCTTAGGATATACTTTTTCATAGCAGTTTGGAGCTTGTAAGATCGCGATTCTTCGAAGACTGACAACCTTCGGTAACATTGTATCTTACAGTTTTTCTACTTATTTTTATATATCTTTCAGCATGTTTTCTTCTATGATTTCTGTTGATTGCATGACAACTATGAGTAGCTAAACTTCTCGTTGGTGATAGTATGTGAATTCTTAGCCAAGGGTTAATAATTATGCTAATGGCTATATCGCGCATTATACTCCGTGTTATTGCTTTATTTCTTTGCTCTATCTAAATCTCTATCTTCGTATTGTTGATTAATTATTGCACACAATTTGACAATTCATTGGTCTTCGACCTATCTAAATCTATATCTTCGTAGTGTTTGATAATTACAACTGGACAATTCATTGATCAAGGATCTCCATGCAAAACCGAGGAATTTATGCATGATTATTAACCCGTTATGCTTTGAAGGACCATACTATCACCAATCTCCATTATCTGTTAAGAAAAACCTTTGCTAAATCATCTGCTGTTTTATATTCTAAATTAGATTAGATAAAGCTAGTTATAGTCCTTAAAGATCGACACTCGAGGTTATTCTACTTCTACACTACGGTTTTCGTTGTAGTTGTGAATTGCCTTTGGCTAAATAACAAATTTATTTGATTAATCGAGTCTGGCAAATTCGTGATCATCAAATTAGCGCCGTTGCCGGGGACTATACTCCTTTTTTCTGTTTAGCTTATTTATATTTTCAGCATTCAGTTCCCTACAGAAGAACAGGCTCTGGGGTTTTGCTCTCAGGAAATCTCACTTTCTTACCCTATTTCTTCCCCCCTATCTTTTTCAGAAAATTCATCTAATCTGATCTCGGTTACCTTACGTGCTTGCGCTCTCGTAGTTCTCGGTTACATTGTGTTTGTTTGCACTCTTTGTGCTTTTCTTTGCAAGTTTTTGTTTTTCTTTTGTGGATTCTGCTCCTTGGTTTCTTGTTTTCTCCTGTGCAGAAACTAGTTATATGAAGGATGAGTCAACCACCGTTGCCCCGATATGTGATGCCTCGAGGGCCTTGCATAACATTGGATGACGATTGCAGGAATTATGACCTTGATCCTTCGTACTACTCCATTCTCTCCACGTTTTCAATGGGTGATGATCCAAGAGGGTTCTTAGACACGTACGAGGAAAGTGTGTTGAGGATACCTCGTAAGAATGAGGAGGGCGTTATCTTATCACATGAGCAACTTTGTATGAGAGGATTTATGGGAGCCTTGAAAGGGTACGCTAGAAGATGGCTCAGAATCCCGCCGGAAGAATCGTTGCGCACTTGGGGTGAAGTAACCAACAAGTTTCTGGAACATTGGGATAGGGACTCACCTCCCGGGACAAGGGCATGGACGTCTCACTTCAGTAGTCAGCCATCAGAAATCGACATTGCCGATGAAGAGGAATGTGGAGAAGAATCCATTGATGAAGTCTCCTCAGTGCTTAGCTTGGATTCCACGTCCTTACTTGCGGATGTCGAAGTTGATGGTCAAGAGGAAGTCGTGGAGGAAGTAATAACTGAATCCATTGCTTCACTTGAGTCAGAAGGTGATGGCGTGAGTTGTGTTGAGGTAGAGGAGCCAATCTCTGAAGATTTTGGTGTCTTTGAATCAATTGCGGCAGATACTCTTGATCTTGACTCCTACGTTCTGGTCCATGCACCCACCTATGAGTCCCAAAGGAGTTTTGATCCTCTTTACTCTTTTTATTTTCCATCTGATTCCCTTAGTTATTTTTAGATTTTGTTTTTCTTGGTTTTGTTAATTTTAGTTTTCAGGGAATCGTGGACTTGCTTGAGCAGATACGGAGAGGAGCCAAGGATGGTTCCCAAGATGCGAGGAATAATGGAACGGATGCACAAGATTCGTTTCCATTTGATAATGGATAACATTAGTGGTAATGATCTCCTGTCTGACATGTGGAGGGACTATTATGGGGATTTCAACCCCGATAATTAGTCTTTTCACATGTCCGCTCTCAGCCGACCGAGGCAAAACCGTTCGGTAACATCTAATATCACTTTTTATTTACTCATTCTCTTTTGCTAGGGACTAGCTTAAGTTTCATGAGGGGGATGGGATGTGAACCATGATGTTAAGTATTGTTTGGCTTTATGATGTTGAGTATGGTATCTTGTTTTTGTTTGCATTTGCACGTTTACCGCTTTCTTAGTATTTAGTTGCATACACTACATTCATCCTAGGATAGTCTTGCATGTTTTATGTGGAGTTTATTGCCAAATTTTTTGAACTTTTTTATTGGGTAGATTAACTAACTATAACATTAATCGTATGCTTCATCTCTATGAATTTGTTTGAGGTTTTTCTCGCTTGGCTTTTTACATTTATGTATTTCACTTAGTTAAGCTTGGTAGTCTCGACATCACTTAGTGGTGTTTTCTCTACTGCGGTTCACGAAGGCCTTTATAATAGGATGATGCATGTTAGGGTCTTATGGTTGTTTTCCCGAGTAATTATGTACCTAAGAGGCAACAAATCTTCACCTTGCTTTGAGATTGCTAAATGCCTAGGAAGGAGGTAGTGTGAGATTGTGTGATCCTTTGTTTGCAACCTATTCTTCCAAATAGGTTTGGGGAGGGGGTTACGCTATCGTTAGACTTGTTTTTCGTTACAATATTGTGTTGTGAGTTTATTTTTCCTTTTTCGTAAATCTTGTACTCCAACCTATTCTTTCGAATAGGTTTGGGGAGGTCGTTTGTGTGTCATTTCTACCTTCTTTTTCGTTGTGCTACTGCTGGCTAAAAAAAATCGAAAAAAAAGAGAAAAAGAAAAAATTCCAGAAAAAAAAAAGAAAAAGAAACTGGAAAAGAAAAAAAGAAAGAAAAAGAAAAGACCCCAAAAAAGCAAAGAAGGGTCCAAAAAAGAAAGTCAAATAGCAGTTTAGCAAAGTGTTGTGTCTCATTTTTCAATTCTTGTAATGTTCGTAATCGTGTTGTAAATTTCTATCTTTTCTTTTGTTTTTGAGTGTCAACTGTTCCAGACCACCCTCGTCCTGCCATTCAGGAAGTGGTGAATAGTTTAAGGCTTTGCTTGAGATATGGGTAGAATAGGGGAGTGTTATCTTTTATAGGGAACCCTCATTCGTTTGATGAAAGCCAGTACTGGTTCGACCTCTTTGAGGAAAAGTCTTAACTTGGTGAACAACAGTAAGTCCTCAGTTTCATAGGCACGGGACAACCATTCGTATCTTAACATGTTTCATTACGTCGTCACTGACTAGGTCCAGGTAGAGAATGTTACGAGAGACTATCTTGTCTTAACATAAGTGCTTATGTTGATGTGTATGAGTCAATCGAGACATTCTTCAACCTATATTCATGTAATGATTTATATGGTTTTTTGTTCATATGTTTTTTGATAGATTCAGTAGATTAGTTCATTTTATTTGGCATGAGACTCCATTTTGTGTGTTGCATTGTTTTTTGCATTAGAGTCTAGCTTAGTTGCTTGAGGACAAGCAAAGGTTCGGTTTGGGGAGTTTGATGAATGTGTATTTTACACTTTCATTTGAATCTTTTTCACCTATTTTAGCTATCCTCTATGTTAATTTAGCTATATTTTAGTGCATTTTATTAGAATAGTGTCACGTTTCTCTTTAGTTTTTATTTTACAGGTTTTGGTTGAAAAACGAGGTTTTCCGGGCAATTATATTGAAGTTGACAAGGAATTGGTGTTCCAGAAGCCTAATTGGAGTATCTGAAAGATTCCGGATAGGATTTGAAGTCTAGGGGTCGAATCTAGAGGCTAGAAGGCCACTAGAAGTCAGAAACCGAGTCCGAAAAGGGGAAGAAATCCAAAAACGCGTCGAAAACGCGTATCTGGCCGAAAAAACCTCCCGGGCGAATCGTCCGGGACGTGGGGCGAATCGCCCCACACCAAGCGAATCTCCCGGTGTGTGGGGCCCTTCGCCCCACACAATTCGAAGCCTATATATAGTTGCTCAGTTTTTCTCCGTTTTTCATACTTTTCCAGACCTTTTCTCTCACCTTTCTCTGTAGTTTTAGGTAGGAACTTCCCAGAGCCTGTTTTGGGGGTTCATAGCTTAGGATATACTTTTTCATAGCAGTTTGGAGCTTGTAAGATCGCGATTCTTCGGAGACTGACAACCTTCGGTAACATTGTATCTTACAGTTTTTCTACTTATTTTTATATATCTTTCAGCATGTTTTCTTCTATGATTTCTGTTGATTGCATGACAACTATGAGTAGCTAAACTTCTCGTTGGTGATAGTATGTGAATTCTTAGCCAAGGGTTAATAATTATGCTAATGGCTATATCGCGCATTATACTCCGTGTTATTGCTTTAATTCTTTGCTCTATCTAAATCTCTATCTTCGTATTGTTGATTAATTATTGCACACAATTGGACAATTCATTGGTCTTCGACCTATCTAAATCTATATCTTCGTAGTGTTTGATAATTACAACTGGACAATTCATTGATCAAGGATCTCCATGCAAAACCGAGGAATTTATGCATGATTATTAACCCGTTATGCTTTGAAGGACCATACTATCACCAATCTCCATTATCTGTTAAGAAAAATCTTTGCTAAATCGTCTGCTGTTTTATATTCTAAATTAGATTAGATAAAGCTAGTTATAGTCCTTAGAGATCGACACTCGAGGTTATTCTACTGCTACACTACGGTTTTCGTTGTAGTTGTGAATTGCCTTTGGCTAAATAACAAATTTATTTGATTAATCGAGTCTGACAAATTCGTGATCATCAAATATCTCCAATGTGTGAGATCTTTTCAGTGAAAGTAGTTGGTAACTGAACCATAGAGGAAACCTTCTTCACATTATCAGTAAAATATCTTGGTGAGCATATAATATGATGAGAAGCTCTTGAATCTAGTAACCAACGCTCAATAGAGAAGTTAGATAATATACCTGCAGCACAGTTGCTTGTTGGCAAAGGAGATGATGCCCTTGGCTTGTCTGACTGCTTTTTCTCTTGCTGCTGCTTGTCATTCATAGCCAAAAGCTTCTGCAGTTGGTTCACCTGCTCAGCAGTAAGGTTAGTAGGCTGCTATGCATCATTCATGGCCACAAAGTTGCTATTTCCACTTGAGCTTCCACCATAACCAGTGTTGCCACCATATCCAGCTCCTCCTCTCTATGGGAAACCACCTCGGCCTCTAAAGTTCCTTCCACCTCTAGCACCAAATCTTCCTCCTCTTGGTACCTTGAAACTGTCTGGATAACCAATGGCCTTATAGCAACTCTCATAGGTGTGATTGTCCATCTTGCAGTTTGGATAGTACATGTCCTTTTTGTTGTCCTTCCTCTTGTATCCCACATTCATAGCCATGTTGTCTTGCTCTTCTTGATTCCCATACCTAGTTTGTTTCTGACTCTCCTCTTGTGCTACCAGAGACAAAAGCTTCATCCAGTGTAGCAGGCGGCTTTGCCATGATGATTTGACCAATGATAGGTTCAAAAGCATCATTAAGCCCCATTAAGAACTTGAAAACTTTCTTTCTTTCTTTCTTGGAGGTTATCAAGCTGGTCAGAGAGTTTGCACTTACATTCCTTGCAACTGCAAGTAGGCATAGGCAAATGATCCTTGAGCTCATCCCAATAGCCGGAAAGCTTGGTGAAATAGTCAGGCACTGTCATGGAGCCTTGCTTGAGGAAGTTGATCTTCTGCTCCAAAATGAAGATTCTGACTTGATTTGGCTTGGCATACCTGACCTTGAGCTTCTCTCATGCTTCAGTTGCAGATGACGCATAAAGGATAGTGCTTTTGATGTCAACAAATACAGAATGTATCATCCAAGACTGAATAAGCGTGTTGCATTTGACCCAACAACTCTTGTCTGGATTATTGTCTTTTGGACACTCAAGAGTTCCATCCACGAACGCCTGTTTGTTCCTTATTGTCAAGTTCATCATGAAAGCTCTACTCCAGTATGGTAGTTGTGTCCCTCAAGGATGGGAAGAACAACACCAGAAGTAGCGTTGTCTGAGTGATGAAGGTAGTATGGGCTGAGAGGGTTTTCTATGTTGGAAAGTAAAGGAGGGTTGGTAGCGGAACCACCAGAAACGGAGCCAGAGCCATTGTTGTCAACCATTATTCAAACAATAAAGGTAAAGGAGAAAAGGGATTTAGGATTGAAAAAGGCAACGGAAGAAATGAGGAAAAAGGATTCTCACAGCCTGGCGCTTGATAACAATTCAAAACACAGAAGAAAGAGATAGAATTTGATCTTTCATTATGAAACGGCGGAAATTGAGTTACAGAACAGGGTCGCAACACTCTAGCTTTTATAGCTAAATTTGTTGCCCTAAACCTACAGTAAAATAAAAATTACATTGGGGCTTCAACTCTTCTCCGTACGGGGATAAAACCGGATATTTTACTTAACAAAGAGAAGGATCGAGAATTATGGTGGATAAGGTCACACCTTTTTGCCCTAACAGTACTGTCTGTACTATTTCTTGTTTCCCCCCTATGCTTCTTCACCTTTGATTTGAATGCGTCCCTCTGCAGTTCGTGACTTGGTAAAGGCGAGGACGAGTTCGTGCACAAGCTGAGTTCGTTACTGTAGGCTCTCTTCTTCACTGCAATAGATCGGGCTAATTCTTGGTGCCGGTTCTATTCTTCTTCTCTGTTGTTTCTGACAGTGTTGTTGAGTCTTTTGTGTATCAATAACAAGCTTGTGGTTTTCCATTTGCTTTTGACATGAGATAGAGATAAAGTTGTATGTGTATAGAATCATATAGATTTAGGGCAAATAACGTATAGTACCCTCGTTAGATTTTTTTATTACGGATTTCTCCTTGTTAGATTTTTTATTTCATCGACCCCCCTGTTAGCACAATTTAATTACTTCCAACCCAGCGACTTTGACTTTTGGCGAATTAATACCTGAAAAAGACAATTTTGTCCTCATATAAGTTTCAATTTTCAAAAAAAAACCAAACACCTTCAATTATTATTTATTACACATTTTACCTCTACTTTTTTGTAATTTTAAAAACTGACTATAAATTATTTAAAATTAACCCACATAACTTATCAAAATTTCAAAACGATCTTAATTATTATTGCATAAAAGTTCCTACAAAATTACTAACCAATTTTCACTTATAATATTGTTTAGAAAAGAAAAAATATAAAAAAATATAAAGAAGCCAACCGGAGCTGGGGATGTAATTTGGAGTTGTTTAAAGCTCCAATCGGAGCTGTAAAAAGCTTCGATCAGAGGGAGCTTTAAACAGCTCCGATTGGAGCGTGCCCAGCTCCAATCGGAGCTGGGTTTCCTGTGTCGGAAAAATTCCGGCACCTGAGGTTGAAGAAAAGAGAAAGGAACAAAATAAAGGAAAAAATAAAAAAAAAAAAGAAAAGTAAAAAAGAAAACAGAAAATTAAAGAAAAAGGAGAAAAAAGAAAATTAAAAATCTGAAAATAGCGTAAGGGTGTGTTTGGAGAGAGGAAAAATCAGAATTTTCTAAAGATGGTCAACACAAATGGGGCTATATGTAATTGTTGAACTAGTAGGGAGAAAAACGCAAAGTCAGTCTCTAAAAGGGGGAGTCTGAGTAATTTTGTTGTGCCACTCTGGTGTGTCCTTTGGCCTTTCCATCTCTTAGGTGTGTTTGTGCTTGCTTGGTTTTAGTTTCAGCTACTGAAATGGATCAGAGTCGTTTCTGTTGTAAATGCCACCGAAATCTATGCCTATGTTATAAAAATGACAGGGCTGTTAGAGCATTTACAACAGTTTTACTATAAAAATTTCTCTAAAATAGTTTTTAATTCATTCCATATAATATTTTAAGCACGTATTTAACAATTCATTAAAATCAGGTTCCCTTTTAGTAATTTTATATAAATATAAATAATAATTTTAATAACTACATAACTAAATATAGTATATACATTAATGATTAATACACTAAAAAAGTTTTAGGGATGCACAAGTTTAGGCATGTGAAGAGTGTTCCCTATTTTTTTTAGGTGATCCATACAAGTTTTAGGGAATCTGATTTGATAACCTTTTAATACATATTTTGATTTTTTGCCAATATTTAAGCAAAAAAACTAGTTTAGGGAAGCTGTTGTGAATGCTCTTACAACCTCTAATAGGCATAATCTTCTATTTTTGTTCTTCAATGCAATTTCACTGTTGGGAAGGTTGTGGATATATATGGAATTATTATTTCTAGCTATATATAATTTACTTACGTTTGCATGTAAAAGCAGCAATATAGATGGGTTTTACAAGGGAATCTTGTACCTGCTTTTTCATATAAAATCAGGTATATAGGTGGGTTTTACAAGGGAGTCATGACTTATACCTGCGTTTAAGAGTAAATGCAAGGAATAAGTGCCAAACTTTACCCTAGCATCTGCGTTTTTCAGTCAGTTTCCTGCATTTCAGAATGCAAGGATATATACTTCTACTTTCATTTTTGTAAAGCATGCAAAAAGTACTTAATACCCCCAAACCCATGCATGGTCTAACCCTACTGCCTCCTCTTTTCATTAATTACCTGCGTTTTTCAAATGCAGAGGAAAACCACCAGCTTGTACCACCGCTGGGTCAAAAATGCAGGGGAGGATTTAATGACATAGCTTTTACCAGAAGCATCCCTGCTTTTGCTGAAAAGCAGGGATTCTCTTCACCTGCGTTTTAAACGCAGGAAAAAGCCTTAAAAAAACGCATGTAAAGAGCTTTTTCCTTGCAGTATAGATCACGTATATGAACATAGCAATTAAATAATGTTGGTTCTAGTGATATGCATAGTTGTTTCCCTGCACAAAATATATGAGATTATCAGAAAGGTAAAGATTAAGTATAAACAAGTATCCAACTGTTAACCATCAAGATTGAGTGTCTATGAAAGATTGCAATGATGAGAAAGTATAAAAACACAAGCAAATAGTTCATCCTGTAAAGACAAAGATGAACTTAAATAAGGTACCTGAAAATGTTGCAGAGTGTTGTGATGAGTTGGATGATTTCATGTTGTTTAAAATTTATTTTTCACATAGTTGTACTTTGTTTAAATTTAAAAATGTTTGGAATTCATTTGTAATATTTGTGCAATAAGGATATTTTTTTAAATTAAAAATAACTGTTCAACGTTTAATTATAAAATGACCACGACGTTTAACAACCCTAAAATAAAAATAAAAGGAAAAACATGGACCACAACATTTAACAACCCTTAAATTAAGTAAAAGGAAAAACATGAAGAATATGATAAAGGGTTTTTGCCGCGTATACTGGAATTGGATCTCTTTCGAATTCGGACGTATGTATGTTCTATAAGAGGGAAAAACTTAACGAAGCAAATCATCAAGCATCATCCAATGAATCGTGTGGATTTGATTCTACTTTGGGCCCACCTACAACCATTGACACGCATTTGCTTAGGGGCGGAGTCAGAATTTGAAAATAGGGGTGGCAGTCTACACGGTTGTTTATGAGCTTATGTGTATGTTAAATCATATAGGGTTTATAATTTTTGCGATCTCAAGTTTTATATTATAAATTAATGAATAGTTGAACATAGTACGAATATTAAATTAGAAATTTGCCGAAATTTAGATAAGAAAATAGCACGGATATCAAATTAGAAATATGCACGAAATTTATATTTAAAGTTGAATATATCTTTTTTTCATAGTTAACCAAAAAATGAAAGACCAGAAGTATATGGCATGCTTGTACGAGGCAACCATGAACCGGCAGCAATGAAATTCCCAGCAGTGAATCTTGAAGCTTCTGTCGCACTTGTGATTACTCAGTATCCCCTCTAGTTCACCTTGTTCGTGGTGGATGCTCCAGGACCGGGTTAATTGCAATTTTAGTCCTCTAAGTCTAGGTCCTCTTCGAATTTTGCCTTCAGTTTCACCGAATTGGCAAATTCAGTCCCCCAAAGTATATAATTATATTCCTCGTATAAACGTCATAATTCACCCAAATTCACCATATTTTGCACTAGTTCATGCCCAACTCATTACCAAGTCATAATAAATGAGATTTTAATTGTTTTTATATATTAAGAAAGAAAAAAAAAAGAGTAACCCTAGGTGGCGGAGCAACTTGGTCCGCTCTGTCCAATGCAATAAGTGTCTAAATTATTGTGAAATACACTATTCAAACAAATTTAGTATTCTTAAATTACTGCAGAATAGACCCGTCAAACACTTTTCATATTCTAAAACATTGGGAGATACGCCAGTCAAAATTTCTACGGAATATACACGTAGAAAACAGTTATTGTTTAAATTGTTACATAATAGACCTGTCGAACACAGTAAGTCTTCTAATTTACTGCGAAATACACATGTCGGGCAAAGTTAGTATTCTAAAAAAATTTAGCAAAATAGACTCGTCAAACACATTTAGTTTTCTAAATCACTGCAGAATAAGCCCTCTAACACAATTAGGTTCTAAATTATTGCGAAATAGACTTGGTGTAGACATATAATGGTTTAGGTATTTGTATAGTAGTGTACGATTAGTGTAATATTTGTCGTTTCAAAAAAAGAGTAAAAAATAACATTGTCTATTCGAGTACCCGATGTTAGATATCAAGATCCGATACCCTTATACCTGTATATTTTATCAGATTTTCCCCCCATGATTTTAACACTCGAAAGTCACTATCGGTCAGATTCCTCATTAAATTGCATTAAATCAACGGTTTAATTTGATATCTGAACTTGAGACACTTAAGGGATTGGTAAGAGGTTTTGGTATTGGTGCTTAACTTATATTCTATTTGTATAAAAAAATATTAATTTTAATTCATCTAATGTTAAACGAGTTCACTCAGTTTCTTTTTTTTTCTTTTAACAATGTAATTGGCCAATATTATCAACTTGAAAATCTAAAATTAACAATTTGAAATTGTACTTTAGTTTTCATTTTTTACATTAATTAATTTATTTAGCTAATATCCCAAAATTTGTTTTTATTTAGATTTTATTCCAAATAAATTGCAACAATACCCAAGCTTTAAATTTATATCAAACGCTCGTTATAATTATAAAATTCCATTATTTAATTTCGTCCATTTATATATGGATATTATTATATATCATGATAACATAATATAGTTAGTTAACTAATCAATGTGCTTAGTAGCACATGGATTAATTAATTAAGGATACCCTCCCAAAATTTGACATACAGATATAATGATACTAAGAACATCCGCGAGTGGTGCAATATAATGAAGGGTCGGATCATGGGCCGAAAACAAAGAAAGCGTCTCTGTGGCCTTTTTTTCAGCTTCTTCGATTGTCGCCCTTGTGCTCGTGTGGTCATTATGACGTATGTGCACCAGCGCTTGGCTGATTTGTAAGTCAATTTTTTCGGCATACTCCCAACACTTACCATAGTTTTCTTTCAGTGGGTTGTGTGTTGGCGTATGTTGATAAAGCGTATGGCAATGTCGACTTGTGCCAGATGCGTCAACCTGGGCAACAAGTGTAAGAACATTAGTCACTGTTTGAAACGGTCTTTGAATGTTTGCTCCGGGACGAAATTGATGCTTTGTCATGATGTCATGGCAACTTGTACTGTTTCTCACGACTTTGTTATAACAAACTTGATTCAGAATATATTGTGAAAGTTCCAAATTCCAACATAATGATTGGAACATGAGGAATGCAAAGAACAATATTGCGAGAAAGTTTCTCATGATGATTGAAGTCTTCAATCTTTTCTTCCTAGCTTAGATCGAACGATCGATGACCTTGCTATCTATCTGTTGGTTTGGTTGCTGGGTATCTATATTACACACACACATATATATAGTGTTCATTCACTATTTTACAATATTATTGTTATACTAAATTAAAATTTAAAATATAATAGAACAAAAAAACACATCCCTAGTATGTTTGATTCCATCTCCTTCTTTTTTCTTTATATATTTTTCATCCAAAATATATTAAAGTAAAATTTAAAAAATATAAAAGATAAAAAAATACACACCCTTAATAAATTTGATTCCATATCCTTTTTCTCATTTTATAAAAGTTTTCATCTTTAATATATTAAAGTACAATTTAATATATGAAAGAAAAAAATATCTTTACCCTTTGCCATCTTTCTTCTTCATCTTCCTCTCCTCTTCTAATTACATAAATAAATTTAGAAAAAAAATAGTAATTTAAGTATATAAAAAAATGGATTAGATGAATTAAACCTTGTCAACATTTTTTTATGTACATTCGAGTTTCAAACCTTATAGTCATGTGAGAAAACATATCAACATAATCATAGATCATGTCAAGATGGAAACAATTTTATTTGCAGGTTAATTGATCCACATTTAGAGCACATGATATAATGATAAGAAAAGCTATAGTTACTCATAAACAGCTCTGCGGGTGATATGCTAAATCTGTAGACCAACACATGTCATTTCCCAATGCACATTGTCCCTACTAGTGCTCATAGTAAAATTCTTAGTGCATCAATAATTCTATAATTGTTCCAGTGCAATCATATATATGGATAGGTTTTTGAAATCTTATTGTTATATAAGTAACATTTTTAATCCCTCTAAACTCTCTAAATTTTTGTATATCGAAAGAAATTCCGCATCAGATTTGAATGATGTGAAAATGACCGAAAGCATTTAACCCCATCCATCCATGCTTTTTCACATAGATAATAATTGTAGTCCAAATGAGCACTCATTAGGTAGTCGAACTACATAACACAACCTTAAAAAATGAAAAGAGATAGATTATGAAGGGAAGCTGGAAACATGCTTGGACGGTCGGACCAGCAGAATGAAAACTTCTGGAAAAAGGATTTTAAGGATACTCTACAATTCTTTTACTAATTAGAAGTACTACTTTATGCTTCCCTTTTCCTCGTATATAATTTTTCAAGTAATACTATTAGAGTAGAGGGAGGACATCTTCCTAGCTTCATCTAAAAATTTCTGATAGATGATGCACATTTTCCATCCAAATCTATCCTATATATTAATTCCCATGTACGCCAAACTGTTTTGTTTATCCCGTGCTACAATTCCCAATCCCACTGCTTGGGATGCTTTAGTGTTTGAGGCATTGAAGAAGATCCACATGTCCTAAAACTCCCGATCTGAAGAAGGAAACACTAAGACACTAACAATATTATGAAAGTTAACATAACCTAACCCACAACACTATCTCATGTAGCATGTTAATAAATTTTAAATTGTATTATATGTAATTGTCAACAAAACACAAATATGCATAAGCACTACAAGAAAACAACAGTTTAGCGACAGACGGGAGCATCCGTCGCTACATAGCGACGGATCGCTAAATTTAGCGACGGATATTGACGAACTGCGCTCTAAGCTCAGTTCGTTCGTAAACCGGCCACTAGATAGCGACGGATGATCTTATCCGTCCGTAAAGTAGGGACGGATAAGTTTATCCGTCGCTAAAGTAGCGACGGATGATCCGTCGCTCCCCTCTATTGAATGTTAATTAAAAAAGGAAAAAAAAAGAAAAGAAAAAAGGAAAATAATATTTTATTTTGGATTTAGCGACGGATAGCTATTTTAAAAAAAGGAAAAAGTAATCGGATAAGACCAGATCTGGTCTTCTTCTTCTCCTCATTCTTCTTCTTCTTCTCCTCGCTTCTCCTCTCTTCTCCTCTTATCTACATTTCCCCCTTTTTCATATATGTATCAAAACTCTACAATTTTTTTGTGTTCTTGGTGTCTAGTCGAAGCTCGTTTGACAAGGAAGTTGGGTGGACAAACAATTCGTGATTTCATTGGTTATTTTTTCCCAAATCGAAGGTACTAATTCTAACCCTAACTTTCATTATTTTTTATTTTTTTACAATTTGAACTATTTCTATCAATTGTATGCTTTGTATTAGTAGTGTATGTTCTATTATGTAGTTGTTTATGGTTGAAATTGAATAATTTGTAGATTTAAGATTCTTATTATTAACGTATTTTTCCTAAGTTTGCAGTATAAATTGGATAGTTTATGGTTGAAATCGGATAATTTATAGATTTAGGGTTCTTAATTCACGTATTTTTCCTAAGTTTGCTTTAGTAATAGCCTTATTATTCATGATGTGCTTGTTTTATTCTTTCTGTGCTGAAGATTGTGAAAAAGAATACTATCAAGGGCTTTGGTTATGTGTGGTTTCATGTATATTTAGTTTTGGGAGAGGACGATAGGTGTACTTGTTTATTTTGTCCATGAATATAGACCTTATCTTGGCTGACTCTATAGGTTCTTTGTCGTAGATGTTGGATCCTGAAAAATGTATTGCTATATTGTTGTTTTCTTGTAGTGTAACACCATTTGGTGTCGGGATTCGTTATGGTGTTGATTTGTTCTAATGACACGTATATTGTGTGTTCCAGATGACCATGGTCATTGCCATTGAAGATGTAAGCAAGGAGGTGAAAATATTGGGAGCGTTTACATAGTGATAGAGTAAGATTCTTGTATCCCATTAATAAATTCTGCTATTCATCTTTATTGTATCACCCATAGTTAGCATTGAATAAGTCCTTGTGTCGGAGACAATTGACACAATCTATATTTTCTATGTTGCCTGTAAGATTTTAGTACTTACTTCTAAATTTCATCGTTCAGGTTATGTGATGGGGTACAACTTCTTGATAGAATTCTTTCAAGGTATACTTTTACACATTCATTCGTTAGTGATTTTTTTATATTAGTTTATGTCATTAAAAATCAGTGTGTGTACAGAAAATCATATTCTCTGGCTTCTTCAATCTTGAATGTTCCTTTTGGATTGGAGTGCAAAAAAACTTCACCTATATAAAGTTCTTACTCATACCATATGTTACCTTGGTACTTTATTGCAGATAGATATGCTCGCACTAAAGCAAATGGGGGAGCATCACCTATATAAAGTTCCTACTCATACCATATGTTACCTGAAAAATGTATTGCATAATTGGTCACCTAACTGACCATCCCACACGAAACAGGTCCCAAGTGGATTGAAAAATTGCAAAAGCAACTAAACGGGACACAACTTATGTTCATAGATAGGCCCGTGTACACGGAAAAAAACATTTTGTAGCAAAAGCAAGGCACCAAGGCGGAGCAGTACCACAAATTTATATCCTAATCAATTCTAAACATACTTGCAACCAAAAACAAAGAGAAGAATGCATACCTGGGTTGGAAATTTGGAATTCTGCTCTTTTAATTAAGTGTTCCATGTCGGAGTCTGTGAGCGCCAGTGGAGTCGTGAAGAGGACATCGTGGATTCTATTGCCGATGCTTGAACCCCAGCTCTTCTGCATAACTCGGTCATTGACCACTACAAGAAAACAGCCAAATAGAGACGGATAAATAGCGACGGATCACATCCGTCACAAAATAGCGACGGATCGGTGATTATAGCGACGGTTAGAAATTTAACTGGTATTTAGCGACGGATGAATTTATCCGTCGCTAAATGTGCGACGGATGGATTTATCCGTCCCTAAATTTGTGACGGATGGATTTATCCGTCGCTAATTTAGAGACGGATGAACCCATCCGTTGCTATGTTAAAAATTAAAAAAAAAAAAAGAAAAAAGAAAACAAATATATGATCCGATCTAGATGTATTCACTTCATCTTCTTCTTCTTCTTCTTCTCTCTCTCTCTCTCTCTCTCTCTCTCTTCGATCTCTTCATCTTCCACTCCGCCCCGCCACTTGCTCCGCCCTGCCACCCACACAACTCAGCCATCACTGACCGCCACCCACCACCACCCAAATCTCTCCTACCACCACCACCAGCCGCCACTATCCTCTCCACGTGCGCTTCCACTGTGCTCCGTCTCCTTTATTCCACCGTGCTTGATTCGTGCCTCCACCGTGCTGCACCTCCTCTGCTCCACCGTGCTCCATGTATCCATAATTATGGTAAGCATAACCCTAAATCCGAAACCCTAGAATTTGGGATATTTTTTCAATTTTTTTGTTTAATTTAGATTAATTTTCCCCTCTCGAAGCTCGACGTATTGCTGAACTAATGAACCTGTGTAAATTTCTCATCTCAAAACTTGGAGATCCGGATAAGCCTTCTCCATCCAAATGCACGTACGGGTGGTTCGAAGAAGCTCAGAGCAATTGTCATGGAGGTGAGCAATTGTCAGATCGATATTCTTTCTTCAATTTTTTTTTCTTATTTAATCATCTTCTTGTCTGCCTCCATATTTTTAATTATGTTTGTTAATTGGAAAAACAAGTCTTGAAACATGAAGTTACTGTTTGTTAAATGTGTTAGGATTTGAGAATTCTGTATAATTCGAGAGTGTGAGTGTATGTGAGTTGTTCCAGAATGTAGTATGTAGTATGTGAGTGAGTGTTTTGGGTTTCTGTGTATATCACCATTCTTGTATATAATTGTTCATGGAATTTTTGCAGTTTAGTTTCCGTATGTTAGTGAGTGAGTGTATGTGAGTTAAATGACATGTAGTTTAGCACTGATCTTCGGTATATCACTAATCTTCGGTCTCATGCAACAGAGGCCTTATGTTGCAATAATCAAGGTAATTTCTTTCTCAATGATTTAATCTTGCTGAAAAATATATTGTTGTCCCAAATAGAAAATATGTGGTAGCCTCCAGTGTTGTACTAAAAAATATGATGATTATTTAGTATAGGTTTATGGGTTAGTTGTAATAATATGTTCTCTGTATTTCATTCTTTTCTCAATTTTTTTTTTTTTTTTTGATGAGAGTCTGTCTTATTCGGTTTGTTTATTTCCATGCGTAGTTGATCATTTTTTTGTAGTATAAGAAATATGGGTGTTTGGTCTAGTGGTATGATTCTCGCTTAATACGAGAGGTCGCGAGTTCGATTCTCGCAACACTCTTATTGCATTTAAAAAAATATATATTTTAATATTTTATTATATTGTAGGTGAATTAAATAAATTTAAAACAAATTTTTTTTAAAAAAACCAGATTTAGAGACGGATAAGATTATTCGTCTCTATATTTAGTGACGGATAATATTATCCGTCGCTTAATTGGTCAACGCCAATTGAGCGACGAAATAACTAATCCGTCGCTAAATTTAGCGACGAATAAGCCCGATCCGTCGCTAAATGAATTAGCGACGCCACTTTCTGCGACGTCCTATTTAGCGACGAACAATCCGTCGCTAAGCACGGATAGCGAGGGATCGGGCTTACATAGCGACGGATGACATCCGTCGCTGAATCCAGTTTTTCTTGTAGTGGACGGTGCCATGGGCGGTCCAGATCGGGGCTTTTAAAAGCTCCGATGGCGGAGCTTTACAGCTCCGGTAAAGCTCCGCCATCCGAGCTTTTAAAAACTGGCGGACAACCCCATGGCGGGTCACAAGAAGCTCCGGATATGACTTTTTGTTTTCTATTTTTTTCCATTTCTTTTGTTTTTTTATAATTATTTTCCACTTCATCATCCATGTCGCCGTCCAATTCTCCCTAATTCATCCTTATTCGCTTTAATTCATCTTAATTCATGTATTGGAGTGTGAGAACTTTATTTTCATTTTTTTTAAATCACTTGGGACCGTATTCGAGGGGGACGTTTAGTTGAGGGACCAAATATGCAATTTTCCCTATATGTAACAGCAACTGTAGTAACAGGAGCATCACCTTCCCTCCTCTGATCTTGTCTCCCTTACCGGCCTTTCAATTGCTTTGAGCCTCTTCGTTTGAGCAGCTTTATTCTTCTTCTGCAGAGCAACTTTCTCTTTAGCGTCAGTTTTCATCTTCAAACCCAAACTGCTTAATCATTTCATGTTTATGACAAGAGAATTCCTTAACCAGCTGCAAAACATGAGTACGAAGCATTTCAGCTCAGAGTAGTAAACACCCAGAAATCTAAAAACATTAGCATAACACCTTAAAATCACACCATGTAACCTTAAAACCATAAGAACATCTCATAAAACCATGAAAGTTTGACTTAACCCTTTCAGCAACCAAAGTGTAGTATCATAAACACAAAAACCCTTAAAACAGTAACATAAGACCTTAAAAGCATATTCAGATCACTTAAAAAATACAACAAAACAAAAACATCACAATCCAATACAAACAATTCCCCCTCCCCCACCCCCGCTTAAAACAATAATAGAAACCTTTATAACCATAAGAAAAAGCTAAAAAAATCATAACAATACACATTAGAAAACCTCGCAAACAGAAACAGTTTTAACCCTTGTAAGCATACCGAAAAACAATTAAAAACATAGCAACACATAAAAAGCACAGCCATTAATACAACAATATTGCCGCAAACCCTTACAATCACAACGAAATGCATAAAAACCACAACAATACATATTCACTATCCCAGCTACAAAATTGAAGCACCATAACATTTGAAACCTTAAAAACATACTAAAAGAAACTACAAACATAACACGAGTTACTTAACCCATACATATAAAACTATAAAAAAAAACACAAAAAGGAAAAAAATTTACTGTGAGCAGTCGAAGAGGCATTTCGGCAAATCCTCCTCACCGGAATGTTTGCAGCATCAGATGAAGCCTTCCTCTTTGTCATACTCTGTAGATCGAAACGCATAAAAAGGAGAAATCAAAACCCTAGATCCTATGTTTTCGAAAATGGGTTCGACCGTGAACCGGAGGGTGGCGGCTCAAAAGTATCCCGGTCTAATCCGATCTGACCCCCATCTGACCTTTTTTTGGGGTGTCCGGCTTGTCTCCCGGTTTCCTGTTTCAAAACATAGCCTAAATCCCAATGGAACAACTGTCAAAACAGATAGATCGAAGTAACCTATGGAAAAAATAGAGTAATTTCTTAGAACTATTGATGACGACAAATTAGTACCCGTCATCAAGAGTCTTTTTAGATCTTTTCATGTTCTTTTACTTTATATTTTAGTTAGAATTAGTTACGTTTAGTATGTTTTGTGTCACAGGTCCCTGGGACGCACTTGGTGAAAATAGAGTAAAATATGCTTATTTTGGTCCAAATTGAGCTTACTTTGAAGTGGCAATATCGATTATGAAACCAGGAGCTTACTTTGAAGACTTGGATTTTCCATAGAGTAACCGGAGGTACCTGAGGCTCGAGGAGTGTAAAATATATCTTTTACGGGAGTTCGGATCACTTTGAATCAATCGAGGTTCGGCAAAATCCTCTACAGAAGTTGGCTGGTCGCCAAATTGGGGTGGCGCCCCACAACTGTCAGTTGGCGCCCAGCCACGACGCTATTTCAGATTTCTGACTTTTGTATTTAAACTCATTTTTCTTTATTCCAGTTAAGTTTTCACTTTAGTTTACACCCTAGCATGAACCCTAGAGAGAAGATACACTTTGGAGGCATCTCTTAACCTCCAAACCTTCGATTTTCATCATAGGATTGGCTACCGTTGCTAGATTTCATTGCTTTGCTTGGATTCAACATTGGATTGCTATTGCTCAACCGTGACATTGAGTATTTTCATATCAATCTCTATTTCTTTTCCAGCTTTATGATGTTTTCTATTACTTTGGTTATGATTATGAATATGCATGTTGTTATATTCGTTATGAGTAGCTAATCGGTACGTGTTGATGGTAGGATGTAGGTTTTATTAGTATGAATTTCGATTATGTTAGCATGAGGCTTTGAAAAGGATGCGTATATGTATGTTTATGGCATGATTTATGGTTTGCTAACGCCAAAACCTTCGAATTAGGATATTGACAGGATCCTAGGTCAATTTTTACCGTAAACATAGCCTAAACTATATATACGTAATGCTGGAAATTAGGATGCGTTTGAGTATCTCCATGCATGCTTGATGTTTCTAAGTAAAGTAACTCGTAATCGACTTCAATGATATTGTATGCTTCGTTATGCTTGATATTGATGATACATGTCTACAAACAGTGTGACTACCTACGTCTATCGCTTGCTAACATATGAAGAAGCCATGTATAATAAGCCTACTACCTACTATCAACCGCTTTAATCATATTTCAATCCCGTAGTATTTATTTCTATCTTTATTGTTAAGTGTTTACTATTCCACTAATTATTCCAACATATTTGCATTTGATTGAATTAACTAGAAGTAAATTAGGGACAACTTAATTAGTTAAATTCTTAGAGACTGACACTCGAGTTAGCTTTCCATTACACTATGTTTTGTGTCATTAGAGTTAGCTTGGCATTAATATAAATTTATTTGATGTTTGTTAATACACGATATTGAGCACTCATCAACGAATCTGAGGAGAGAGGAAGTTTTTGATTTCTGTAGATTTTCTGAGAGAATAGATCGATACACACAGTAAAAACATTGAACTATGTGTTTTGTGTGTGGAGGCTTATATTTATTCTATTCAAAAAACCGGGTTTGCATAAAGCTCGGCCGGTTTAATTTCAAAGTCATCAGTTTTATCCTAAAACCAAGCCTTTCCATGTTTAAAGATCGGCCTCTCCGTAGACTTTAGCATCTGATACAAATGACGATTGATGCGTCAAATCAAGTTATTATTTTTATAGTATATATAGGTAGATGGATATTTCATTAATAATTCCCCTTTTAATTATATCCCAACCTTATCCTTTATCATATCTATCTCTCGATTTCTCTAGTAGGCCCCACCAGGGCCTACACAGTGATGAGAGGATTCAAATGGGGCTTAGGGAGTTGGTTTTACTTCTATGTGGATTTAGATGAAGGTAAAGTTAATTTGATACCTAGTAAATCACACTATAAAATTTAAATTTCTAAGATTTCAAGAATTATGTTGGAATTTATTTTTTGTTGAACAAGTGTAATTGGAAAATATTGTCAACTTGAAAATATAAAATTAACAATTGGAAAATGTACGCTAATTTTTTTTTTAATTAATATATTTAGCTAATTTCCCAAAATTTGTTGTTATTAAAATTTTATTTCCAAATAAATTGAAAAAATACCCAAACAATTTAGAATGTATCAAACGCACGGTATAACTATAAAGTTCCATTATTTAATTTCGTCCATATATATATGGATATTATTTTCATGATAACATATTATAATTAAGTAATCAATGTGCGTAGTAGCACATGGATTAATTAATTAAGGATACTGAGACAAAACATTACATACATTAATAATGATACTGAGAACATCCGCGAGTGATGCAATATTTTGAGGGGTTCGATCATGGGCCGAAAACAATGAAAGCGTCTTTGTGGCCTTCTTTTCTGCTGCTTCGATTGTCTCCTTTGTGCCCATGTGATTATTATGACGTATTTGCTCCAGCGCAAGGGCGATCTGTAAGTGAATATTTGCGGCATACTTCCAACACTTACCATACTTTTCTTTCAGCGGGTTGTGTTGAGTCTGTTGGTAAAGCGTATGGCAATGTAGATCTGTGTCATGTGCATCAGTCTCGGCAACAAGTGCAAGAGCATGAGCCACTGTTTGAAACGGATATTGAATCTCTGCCCCGGGATGAAAGTTATGCACACTCATGATGTCAAGGCAACGAGTATTGTTTCTGACGAATCTTCTATCACAAACTCGATCCAAAATATTCTGTGAGAGTTCCAAATTCCAACATAATGATTGGAACATTAGGAATGCAAAGAACAATATTGCGAGAAAGTTTCTCATGATGATTGAATTCTTAGATCTTTTCTTCCTAGCTTGGATTGAACGGTTGAGGACCTAGCTAGATATCTATGCTTTGGTTTGGTTGCTTGGTATCTATCACACACACACACATATGATATGTATAGTGATCATTCACTGCTTTACAACATTATAGTTATATTAAATTAAAATTTAAAGTATTATAGAACAAAAACGGGTCCCCAATATTTGATTCCATCACCTTCTTCTCATTTATATATTTTTCATCCCTAATTTATTAAATTAAAATTAAAAAATATAAAAGACAAAATATACACATCCTAATATATTTGAATCCATCTCCTTCTTCTCATTTTATATATTTTTCATCACAAATTATATATTAAAGTAAAACTTTAAAATATAAAAGATCAAAAATACACATCCCTAATATATTTGAGTCCATCTCCCTTTTATCATTTTATAAAATTTTCATCTCTAATATATTAAAGTAAAATTTAAAATATGAAAGAGAAAAATTCTATCTCTTTACCTTTTGTCATCTTTCTTCTCCATCTTCCTCTCCACTTCCATATCCCCCTGCCTTGACCCACATATAGATCATGTGCATAAAAAAACTTATCAACATAATCATTTGGATGAGAAAATCTAATTGACCCACATATAGAGTACATAAAATGATGAGAAAAGCCATACAAGTTGTTTGGCTCTAAACTGGACTTTGGTATTTTGTTAAATTTAACAAAAGCCTAAATAGTAACGGAATTAAGAGTTTTGTTAGTTTAGTTTTTGTTGTTGTATTTGAGTTTGAATTAAGAGGTTTGATGGGTAGGGTAGTAGGATTTTATAGATATAATGATGAGTGTTGTAATAGAATGTTTGCTTTTTGATTTGTACGAGATTTTTTGATTGGTGGATTAGTGGAAGATGAGGTTCTTTTTTTAAAAAAAAAAGGAATATGAATAATAAAGAAACATGTGGGCCAAAGAGGAGAATATGTGTGTTTTTATGTCGGTTACTGTAGGTGGACTTTGGTATATTGTTAAATAACAAAGGCTAGCTTAGAGGCAAATACTCCAACAAGCCAAAATAACAAAATACAGCCCAAATTAAACCCAAACAGACCGATAGTTACTCATAAACTTGGCAAGGTGAATACCCATCTCTATTTATAGGTAAATTCTTTTACATCCCAAGTACACCATTTATGGTGCATCTTCAACTTGCGGCTATATTCTTCTTCCTCCCAACCAGATTATTGAAGAGATCCACAATCAACTTGCCAACTTGTTTTAGCAAGTGACACTCATAATTCAACATTTATAATGGACCAACACTCACGTCCGAACAACACACGTAGTGGAGGGATGGACAGAGTCTGCACATTGGAAGCAACGACACCACTTCTGGTAGTAACAATAATCCATGCCATCTACTGTCTCTCTGAATGTTTTCAAGATTAATTGGGATTTCTGAATGCAGTTTCAGAAGCTTAATTTGAGGTTGTTCTTCTTCAGCTATTTTAGCACTTGAGCGAACTTGTGGGGTGTTTGACCAGGTAAAAAGCTTAATGTTAATCATGTGGCCTTTAAGTTATAATTTACATGGTGGATACGTATATTGTTTATTGTATAATGTTAATACTGCTTTCCTATTAGTGTGTTTCTTGATTATGGGTATTTGGTCTAGTGGTATGATTCTCGCTAAATTCGAGAGGTCGCGAGTTCGATTCTCGCATCACCCTCTAATTGCATTTAGTGACCTATTAATATTTTATAATTGGTTGAATAAATTTAATATTATGTTTCAGTGCGTGTTATTACCAGGGAAATTGAAAAAAAAAAAGAATTTAGCGACTGAATTTTCGGTCGCTAGAAGGTTTTTAAAAAAAAAAAAAGAAAAATTAAATTATTATGCAGTCCAATTCCGTCGCTAATTGGCGACGGAAATAAATCCATCACTAAAAGGGTCGCTCAATTCGGTCACCATTCGGTCGCTAGTTTAGCGACATTCGGTCGCTAAGTCTAGCGACGAGCGAAAATGAGACCGAATTCCAATTCGGTCGCCCGAATGATTTAGCGACCGAATTAGACCCAATTCGGTCGCTAAATTCGATCACCATTTCCAAATTTTCTTGTAGTGTTAACAGAAGATACTCCTAATAAGGAACTCAGAAAAGAGTCCCATCCATTTGAATCCTCACTCCAAACATCATCTAGAACTAGCAAGTACTTGTTACCAGCCAATGCCTTGTGAATGTTCTCCAACACAGCTTCTTCACTTTGCATTCCTTGAACACTTTGTCCACTTAACTTCTCAAGATTCAATTTGAATATAGCCAATGCATCAAAAGTAACAGAAACACACACCCATATCTTTGTATCACCAAAACAAGCTCGTACCCTGTCATGATGGAACACGTTTCAAGCAAGTGAGGTTTTCCTCAGCCCACCCATGCCAACAATCGGAATAACAGAAACTGTTTCTTCGTTAACTGCTGAATCCCTCCTACCAACCACCATATCAACTATCCTTAACAACTCATCATCCATTGCTTTCATTTTCGGATCCTCAATTTTTCATTAATATATTTAGTTAATCTTTAGCTAGTCGAAATTAATTATAAGAATTGTATTGTATTTAATTTTGTGAGGCCCTATGCCAAATTGAAATTGAACCGTACAGCTAACATTTAACATATGGTTATTGTGGGTGATTTGATTTATTATATTTCATTATGATTTGTATGTATCATTCAAATATATAGTTGCTTGTAATTAATAGGACATAACAACAGATAAGAGTTGTCATCTGTAGACGATACGTTCGACACAGCTTATTCATGTTGGAGGCCCTTTCCCAGAACTTGGCGGAACATAACATATTTATAATCAAATTACAGAAACAGAACAATATGGGGCATGCCAGCAGAATCACCGTAACTAAAGTAACTGCGATTCATGTGCAAATAAGATATGTTCCCAGCATTGAAGCTACGACTATAAATTCTTTAATCAATGTAAGTCCATATAGATCCAATAGAGTTGAAAACCATGAACATAGCAAATGATGTTAGATCTAGCTAGCGTACCCCACAACTGATTTTCCAGACACATGTAGTTTGTTCGAAGGATCATTCATAACAGTATCCTGCCAAAGTCCACCAGGCGGACTCAGGATAGCCTGATACGTTGCTTCAACGTACTATCAGTACAGCTACCACGAGCATTGTATTTCTATATTGATTAGGCAAGTGTATAATACTAGAATCATGTCATAAATATCCACAGGTTTAGTTGCTGCACCTTTAGCCCCAGCCTGCCTAAATTTTTGCTCAATAATGTCATCGTAACACCCACCTGATAGTAGCAGGTCTAGTGGGGGGTGAGATCCTCCCTGTTCAAGGAGTTCAGCTCCAAATACGGCTAGCTTCAACGTCTGGAGCAAGCAACCTAGAACCTCATGATAAAAATTAAAAAGGATGGTGGCATTGGCATTGACCAGAATAAGATTGTGTGACTACCTGGTAGTGTGTTATAAGCTGGCGGCCTATTCAATAAGTTACTAGAGTAAACTTATTAAAATAAATTTATCAACATGTAAGATGGAATTGCCTATTGCTTTGTGGAGGCAGCAAGATGTAAGATGGAATTGCCTTGCTTATGTCTTTTCTACACAGCGATATGAGTCATAGGACATATATATATATATATATATATGGAAACAAGTTTCGGTTTCAGCTGCAGTCACTCGTTTGATGGAATCCAAACAAGCTGAAAGCAACTCCTGGCTAACTTCACTTAATCGTTTCCCCTCACCAAGCAAAGACGCGGCCCTGATTTGCATTTAACTCTTTCACAGAATCTAAATCCCCGGTAATAAAGAGCTAAAACCATCTCGATTTAGTTCCTAGCTTGCAAACTCTGGCCTGTGATAGATTACCTCTTTTATGAAAGAAGATAACGGATTTTCACAACCCATTCATTCAGCAGGCTTGAACAGGAAAGGAATGTATCGCTCTGTAACGACCCAAAAATTTGTAATTCGAATTAGTAGGTTTAAATGTAATTCGTAACGAATTATGTTATTAGTCGAGTTGTGAGCGATCGAGACTTTAACTCAATCCTTTAGCTCAACTTTTTGTCCAGTTTAGTGTATCAAGTCCAAAATTCGCTTACCCTTTGAGCCCAAGTTTTCGTAGTAACCAAGCCCAGCTCATCTTGCCCACTAATTGTATTCTAAAGAAAAGCTTAGTTCATATCCACTTGCATTAAAATATTTACAACATATAAAGATCCAGAACATCAAGTGACAAGATAGTAATTAGGTCATGGCATGCATAAGAACTTCTTCGGTCAGTGGTTATATTGACATTGTATATTGTCTGTTGGTTTCATGGTATTATAAATGATGAAGTGGACCTACTTGGAGTGGTGAACGGCGTCGGAAAACAGTGATCTATACCTTATAGTATCAATTATGTTCAAGATTATATTTTTGAAAATTACGCATTCACTTTTCTCGGAATTTATGCTAGTTTGTATTTCACCAATTTCTAGTTATATTCTTTTCCGTTGTTTAAAACTTTAAAAGATTTGGTTTGATGGATTAGTCCTCGGACAAATTAAGTTTGGGTTAATTACAAATTAGTCATAATTCTAATACTTTCCTTCACATTAGTCATACATGATAAATTTACTACATATTAGTCATTAAATATATCATAACTATATTAAGCCTGCCTAATTTTTAGATGAAGTGTTTTTCTACTCGAGCATCTAACATAAATTTAGCTATTATTAGTCAAAAATTAAAATTCAAGGATCTTATTATTATTTTCATTCAACAAACATCAAACAGACCATTGATCGATCCCTCTTGCGGCCTACGTACTCTCAATTTTTCGGATGTACTTTTAAGGGGCTTGGTGCTGGTTGGACATAATTGCAAGAACCAATCATGGTTTTGGCCTTGGTGACGCTCACCATTAGCTTTTAATAATGTTGAGTTTCAAGTTTTTGTTTTCTTTGTATCTGGCAGGGGCGGAACCGGAACCAGGGGGCCGGCGGGGGCCTCCGCCGCCTCCCCCCCCCCCAGAAAATTTTTTTTTTTTTTGAAGGAATATACGATTTTTCAAAATTTTTAAATGGATTTTTACGATTTTTTAAATTTTCGCCCCCCGAACTTTCAAAAAATGATGTTCGCCCCCCAACAATAATTCTTGGTTCCGTCCCTGGTATCTGGTATTGGTTCTCATGCACTCGTGTAAGTGTTTCGAGCGCCTATGCTACTTTTTCTATTAATAAAACTTTTCACCTGTTTAAATTTAAAAAAACTTCATCAAAGAAGAATATAACAAACAAATTAATTAAATTTTTTATCAAGCATTTATGCAACTTCCTTCAAAGAAGAATATAACAAACAAATTAATTTTTTTATCAAGCATCTATGCAACATCCTAACATCAAGCAAGCAACTTTGTTATTTACATCATCATCTCCATCAAAGAAGAAAAAAATGCATGCAACATCCTCAACACCAAGCAACTTTGTTATTTATATTTTATAAACATCAAACGTCATCTCCATCAAAGAAGAAAAAAAATTACGCAAGATGCTTGCTAAAATAAGTGATGCTTGATAATTATTTAACAAGATTTGACTGAACGTGAAATAATGTGTTAGTGAGAAAATTTAGAAATATAATTAATCATATTTATACTAAAATTAGTAAAATGACTAATTTGTAAAAAGTTTTTTAGGTTAGACTAATTTAATATAAACATTACATTTGGTCGTATTTCTCGACCTGAACCTTATCGCGAACCTTATTTTCTTTAATTCGTGTATTAAAAAGTAGGGCACTACAAGTTGGTATCAGAGTTTATAGTTTTAAAATGGGTTCTTGGACCCGCATATTATGGAATAGCTTTTTTTTTCTTTAAACTTGAACAACATTGACACATTGTAAAGTCACTTAAGTATATACGGGTATTGATCACTCAAGAGCGTCTCTCCACTCCGGTAAGTTCACTATTTATGTTATACAAGTAAAGATGTTGCTCCGGTACCGGAATAATTCCGGTATTCCGGTACCGGAGTTGTGAAGAAGGTGATTAAAAAATAATTCCGGTACCGGATTTGAAGAAGATGACAGAAAAATGAAAAAAAAAAAGTAAAAGAGAGAAAAAAAAGAAAATGGAGTTGTTTTTGGATTAAAAATTTGTTTGGGGTTTCTTTTTGAATAATTTTAAGTTTGTTTTGAAATATAAATAAGTTATGTGGGTTTATTTTAAATAATTTATAGTTAATTTTGTAAAAATGAAAAGTTTAGAGTTAAATGTGCAATTACTAAAAGTTGAAGCTGTTTGGCTCTGGAAAAAATCAGATTTTCAAACGAGGGTAAAATGGTATTTTCCAAGTTTTAGTTCGCGAAAAGTCAAGGTCGTCGCTGCAAGTATATATGTCCTAGAGACAACCAACATTAAGGACGATATGTACTTTACCGCATTCAGCTTATTGGTATTTATTTATGTTACATTTATTTAAGCATACATAAATACAATTGGCATTACATTTACTGGATAGATTATTTGGTTGTTTGAATTATTCTGTAAGATGTTCCCAAGGACTAAAGATAATCACCAAGTTAGTGGGAGCTTGCGTATCAAAACTTAAGTCCTAAAATTAGCCACTAGTTGATGGTCATTGAGATATGGGATACCAATGATGCGATAGAGACTAGCATGTGTTGCATCAGATCCTTAGAGGATGTAGTAGTTCTCACTGCTGCGAATAGCTTGGTTATTCATGATGGGCACATGGACACTTTGGAGAGTGTTGGCATACCCAGCCGAGAAACCATTTGGTAAATTCTATTTAAGTGTCTATGGGAGTATCGGATTGTAGGGTGATGTAATAGTCCTCAGACTTGAGGTCAATACTACATCATATGTGGAATAATATACTTTGACCATGCCCAACGCTTGCACTCTTAAAGTAGGGTAGATACGGCATGCGTTGGGTATATTAGGAAGCATATGGTGTTAGTGATTGGACCAAGATCAGGATTCATTCTTCTGAATAGATTCAAGGAGAGAATACTCTACATCTCATATTTAGTGCGATCGTTAGTCAGTGGCCACTGCAAAGATATGTGTCAAAATGGTGTTTGGACATAATCATCTAGATCGACTAAGAAGATTGAGAGACAATGGATGAGTTATTGGAATAGACACTAATCCATATTCTAGACTCATTCGAGTATTCGAGAATGAAAGGACCGTATCATCAAAGTACTCTACATCACAGGCAGTTTGTATCTCCTCAACAAACGTTCCTTACATATTACTATTGTCTAGTGACAATTGTCTAGGAATATTCACTAAGACCTTGATTTGATCGTTGCCTGATATGTGAGGGCCTAGGTGTCATATAAAACTAGGTGATAATTCTCCCCATTAAGCATTAGTGTAAATTAAATGTCAATTGGATTGGTAACATTTGATTTACTATTATCTATGACATTTCATTTGATGGAAATCATTAATTAAGTTAAAATTAGATTAATGACTTAATTACTATATTAAATAAAGTTTCAATTGGATTGATAAATATTTAAATATTATTGAGAATGTTCTATTTGATAGAATTAATTAATTAAGTTGAATTGAATTCAATGGACTTAATTAATTTATACTTTTAGAAAGTAAATTAATTAAATTAGATTTAATTAATAAAAGAAGAAAAGGTTAATTAGATTAAATTAGATTTAATTAATTAAAGTTAGAAATTGCATTTGAACAAATTTAGAATGGAGTTCAAGTGCTAAAAATCCAAAAGGGGAAAGTAAAAGAGTTTTGGTCTTCTTGGGATTCGAACTCAAGACCTCTCCTATGGGAACTAGGAGAACCAACCAACTGGGCCAAGCCCATGTAACCTAGTATATACGTTTTGCATGTATATATCCAGTCTGTGCGGCTGGGGTATATAGATGTTAGGGTTTTGATACGTGTTGCAGGTTTTTTGTGGCTTAGAGATCTCCTCATCTTTTGGATTTCTTCCACGGTTGTATTCGTTCTAACTTCTTTCTTTTCTTCTTTGATAAATTCTCATTTTATTATGATCATTGAGATTTCTTGTTTTTGCTTAATGTAGATTTTGAATATGGATTTCCTAGCATCCATGGAGAATTCATCAACGAAGAATTGAACTACGTTTGACTTGATCCTGAGAGTACGTAGGCAACTTAGAATTGTTCTGAGTTCAGTCAGAATCTTTAGAAGATCATCAATTGTTCTTTGAAGAACAAATTCATGATTAGATCAATGACCAATGGAAGCTGGAAGCTGGATAACGGGTAAGTCATTTATATGGAGCATGTTAAATAACCATTCAATCAACGATCCATGTAGGAAAAAGTTTAGAATTCCGCTGCATTAACCTTAGAGGTAATTTACTACAATTACTAACAGTCGCTGGGTTAGATGTAATTAAACTTTTCTAACAGGGGGGTCGACGTAATATAAAATCTAATAGGGAGAAATCCGTAATAAAAAAATCTAACGAGGGTACTGTACGTTATTTGCCCTTAAAGTTTTAATAGCTGTTTCTTTTTTTCACATCTTTTAATTTCCACGTGGATTACACATAATTAAAAAAATATAAAAAAATATATTTAAAAAACTTATTATAAATATTATGTTAAAAAAGAGAAAATTTTAAATTAAGGTGTTAATTGAGGATTCGTTTTTCACCTTTTTCAATTTCCACGTGGATTACACATAATAAAAAAATAAAATTATATTAAAAAATTAATTATAAATATAAATGATGCCACATGGATTTGACACGAGCATAATTTTGTCCAACTAAGCATGGTCACCTTAAAAGTTTGCACTGAATATGCCAAGGTCATCAAACGATGACTGCATATGCCAAAACACCCAAACTTATAGACCAGATTTTCCAATTGCCCGTGGTAAAGAAAAGGTTAAGTTTACCTCCTTTAAGCTGGAGGATATTGCGCTAGATTGGTGGAAGCTTACTCAAGAGATTCAGACTCCCCTCACTTGGGAGGATTTCAAAACATCTTTATACTCCATGTACTTTTTGAAGAGTGTTAATTAAGCGCAGAATAGAGAAAGAGTTCTTGGAACTGAAGCAAGGGGACAAGAAGGTACACGAAAAACTTTCTTGCAATATTGTTCTTTGCACTCCTGATGTTCCAATCATTATGTTGGAATTTGGAACTCTCACATGATATTTTGAATCGAGTTTGTGATAGCATTATAGTGAGAAATAGTTCTCGTTGCCATGCCTTCATGACAGAGCATCACTTTGTTCCCGGAGCAGACATTCAAATACCGTTTCAAAGAGTGGCTTATGTTCTTACGTACACTTGTTGCCCAGGCGGATGCATCTGGCACAACTCATCATTGCCATACGCTTTACAAACAGACGTCACCACACAACCCTCTCAAAGCAAAGTATGGTAAGTGTTGGGAGTATTTCGCAAAAATTGAGTTACATATCACCCTTGCGTGGCAGCAAATACGTCACAATTACCGCACAAGCACAAGGACTACAATCGAAGATGCAGAAAAAAAAAGGCCACAAAGGCGCTTTCTTTGTTTTCGGCCCATGATCTGACCCCTCATCAAATTGCACCATTCGCAGATGTTCTTATTATCATTGTATCTGTATGTCGTGTTTTGTCCGAGTATCTTAGTAATCAATCCATGTGCTACTACGCACATTGGTTAGTTAATTATACTATGTTATCATGAAAATAATTCATATACCAATGAGGTCTAGCTCAATTGGTTAGACTGAGGTGTCATGACACTAGAGGTCATAGGTTCAATTCTCGCAAAGTGCGAGATTATTTATAGTTTATTACTAGCTTTGTAATGCTATTTGTGAAATTGTAATGGTTCGATTATTAAAAAATGAAAATAATTCATATATAATATATATGGACGAATTAAATAATAGAATTTTATAATTATACCGAGCGTTTGATATAAATTTAAAATTGTTTGGGTATTTTTTATATTTATTTGGAAATAAAATTTAAATAATTTATTTTTTTGGGATATTAACTAAATAAATTAATGTAATAAATTTAAACTGAAGTACAATTTCAAATTGTTAATATTCTATTTTCAAGTTGATAATATTGTCCAATCTTCTATATATTCATTAAAGAAGGATTATTTCTAAACCTCTCCTTAATTCATGTTAAATGTTTGCCACTTGTCACATTCTTTTATTCTTATTGGTCCAATGTTCCATACTTGCCACATGTCCATAATATATGACTTTTATATATGTTCTTACTCATATATTCACCCTTTCACATGTTTTAATTAATTAATATTTAAAAAAATTAATAATTAAATAATATTTAAATAATATCATGGATATAATTCTACTATTTTAAAAATTAATATATCATCAGAATTATGAAGAAAAAATGGTTAAAGTATATTTAAAAGAATAATCACAAATTTATGCAACCACTATATAATTTTACAATGTTTATTATATTTCATAAAAAATTAAAATTTTATTATAGAATAAACATTTATGATATGAAAAATTATTCAAAATTTTCATACAAAAATGATGATAAAATTTAGTTAGTTTTTCTATTAAAAAGCTAAAGTCTCAGAAAAGGGTGGTTTTTCCTAAACTAATGGGAAATCCGATTTTTTAGGTTAACCGGTCTGACCGGCCGGGCAGACCAATTGCGTTATGGTTTTAATAGATTATGTTATAGTTTTAAATTTCTTCACATTGAAAGTTTTCGTTATGGTTTTAAGATATTATATTATGGTTTTACGAGACACTGTTATGATTTTAATGTGCCATATTGTATGTCTTAATTATAATTATAATATTGACATCTTTTATTAATATTTTAAGAGATGATGTGATGGTTTTAAATAGTTAAGTTATAGTTTTAAAATCATCCACAAATATCATTAAATCACCATTAAACAAATCCAAAAATTTCAGAGAAATGATAGTATGATACATCAATGAACAATTTTAAAATAAGCTTCTTAATTGATACATTCACTCATTACAATATTGAAACATTTAATCATCCAATTGTTCTACATTAGTACTAACTGTTTTATCGACGTGTTCATTCCGAAATACTTGAGTAAACTACATGTTCTCCACGGGTCTATTACACTGTAGTTCAAAACTGTTAGTGTTCCACCGGTCTATTATACAATAGTTTAGGATACTAACTATGTTCGACGGGTGCATTCTGTTATGGCTTAGAATACTAAACACGTTCGACGGATTTATTAGTATAGAACATTAAATGTGTTCGACGGATCTATTCAGCAATAGTTTAGAACATTAACTATTTTTTTACGAGTCTATTCCGCGAATACTTTAACAGACTACATGATTTCGCGTGTCTATTACAAAATATTTCTGAAAAAAAAAATTGTTAGAAGGGTCTGTTCTGTAATATTTAGAACACTAACTATATATATTTCACTGATGCATTCCTCTATACTTTAGAAAACATAACTAATTGTGTCCGACGGGTTTATTTAGTAAAATATTAGATCATTAACTATGTCCGACGAATTTATTTCACAATAGTTTAGACCATTAATTGTGTTGTTGGATCTTAGCTGCTATTGTTTAGAAAGCTCACTTTGTTTTTCCGATGGATCTATTCCAAAAATACTATACAAGACTACCTTTTTTAGACGGGTCTATTTTATAGTAGTTTAGCACAATTGATATTCTATGGGTATATTTTAAACATTAGAATACTAACTATATTCGACGGGTGCATTCCAATATACTTAAGAATACTAACCGTGTCCTACGGATCTGCTCCACAATAATTTAGATCTTTAAATGTGTTCGACGGTCTATTTCGCAATAGTTTGGAACATTAATTGGTGTTTTTTCATGGGTCTATTCCACAAATAGTTTAAGATACTATCTATTTTTCACGGGTCAACTACACGATAGTTCAAAAACAGTTAGTGTTCAACGGGTGCATTCCGGTATACTTTAGAAAACTAACCATGTATGACAGATCTATTCCACAACAGTTTAGATCATTAAATGTATTCGACGGGTCTATTTCGCAATAGTTTAGAACATTAACTTGTGTTTTTTCTATTCTGCAAATACTTTAAGAGACTATCCGTTTGTTAAGGGCCAATTACACAATAGTTCATAAACAATTATTGTTCAAAATAGGTCTATTCTGCAATATTTAGAACACTAACTATGTTTGACGGGTGCATTCTATACTTTAGAAAACTAACCATGTCTGACGGGTATATGTATTTGATACTAATAGTTTAGATCACTAACTGTGTATGACAAATCTATTTCGCAATAATTAAAATCTGTAAATGGCCTATTCCCTAAATAATTTAGAAGACTACATGTTTTCAACGGGTCTATTCGATAATAGTTCAAAACAGTTAATGTTCTATGAGTCTATTTTGCATTGAACCCGAACTGTGTTCGATGGATTTTTTTTCAATAATTTTGAATATATAATGATCACATTTGTTTTACTTATATAATGATAAAATTTTATGGGACTATTTCGTAAATCCTATATTAATGAAAAAAAATAGAAAGTTCATTGTTTTTTCTTTTAATTGACTTTCATTAAATTATTTGTGAATTTACTATTTTTCATTCGAATTTCGACGGGTCTATTCCAACGTATGTATTCAACGGGTCTGTTTCGCGATATTTTAGAACAATGAATGTGTTCGGCGGGTCTATTCCAATGTATGTATTCAGCGGGTCTGTTCCGCTATACTTTAGAACAACAAATGTGTTCGACGAGTCTATTCCAATGTATGTATTCAGCGGATATGTTCCGCAATACTTTAGAACAACGAATGTGTTCGACGGGTCTATTTTAGAACACTAATTGACTAATTGTGTTCAACGGGTTTATTTTGCAAGAATTTAGAACATTAACCGTATTTGACGGATTTATATCTGCAAGTTTAGACCATGAAATATGTCCGACTGGACTATTTTACAATAATTTAGAATATATAATGATCACATTGATGGAACTATTCTACAAATTTATCTATCAACGAAGTAGCTTAATGAAATGAATAAGGATAAAAAATAAATATCGATTTTCATTTAGTTTACTTCCATTTAATAATTTATGAAACTACTATTCCCCGTCAAAACTCGACGGGTTATTTACTAGTTACATCGTTAAAAACCAAACTAGCTAAGTGAATATGTATGAAGTGAACTAGTTTAACGTTAATTGAATTAAAATTAATAATTTTTTAAACAAATATAACATAAGTTAAGCATCAATACCAAAACCACTTACCAATCCAATAAGTGTCTCAAGTGGGAAAAATAAGTGTCTCAATTTTATGAGTAACCCGACCCGATCTTGGGAAGTGATTTTCAATTGGGGTTTTAAAACCCAGTGGGGAAAATTTCGATAAAATATACGGGTATAAGGGTATTGGGTCTCGATATCTAACACCGGGTACCCCGGGTATAAGGGTATCGGGTCTTGATATCTAACACCGGATACCCGAATAGATAATGCTATTTTCTAACGGCAAATATACAAACACTTAGGCTCTGTTCTCTTTGTCTGAACAAAACTAAACTAAATGGATCTGAACTAAACTAAATGAATCTGAATTGAACTTATTTGTAATACAAAATATTATTAGGCAAATCTGAACTGAACTGAACTAAACTTGATGGATGCTTTGGCAAGTACTACGAGTATATTATAACTGTTTGATGCATCCATAACCATGTGATGCTTTTTGCATGTTGAAGTTCGTATAAATGTATTGATTATTTTTCTAAACGGTAAAAAATATTTTTATTAATAAGAGAGTATAAGAAATGCTCCAAACAATACTACAACTGAATACACGTAACAACCCCGGAAGGAAGAAGCTACTACTGTCACGTTACATGCTGCAAAACAGTATTGATGGAAAAAACTGAATAATGAAGGATGAGAAGAAGGAGGGTAAAATTAAACCTGCCCTGCTCTAGCCGGGTACCCGCATATTTGAGGGAGTGGGTACAAAACTAAAATCTTAAAATTTCAACCCAATCGTTGCGGGTACATGACAAAAAAAATAACCAATTTCCATCCGAAACAGACCAGAGCTCCCCCTAAATTCATTTATTTCATGCTAGACGTAGTCTATTACACCATCAAGACACATGATAGTGGACCCAACACATATGGGACCCACACATATGTGTCTTGATGGTGTAATAGACTAGTCTAGCATCTCATAACCCTCAATCGTATTCGTATCCATTGGCATGTGCAAAGGATTATTCTCTGGCACAACACAACAGGCGCGGCCTTCGGCCTGTTCGGTAAGATCAACCAAACAGGGCCACACATTTCTGGGGCCTCCTAGGCCCATGCCACTAAAGCCAGTATAAGATTCTAATATTCAAATAATAATAATAATAATAATAATAATAATAATAATAATATCGGATGAGGCAGCGAGAACTGAGATCGGAAAAGCTTTCTTTCTTCCTCAATTAATTTTCTGCCTCAAAGAATGCTAGAAGAGTTGCACTTTTCAATTGATATTTTTAGTTTGTTTGGAATTTTGTATTCGGAAATAATTTCAATACTTGAATGTGATGATTTTTTATAATATTTTTGCTTCTATAAAATTTTATTTTATCTATTTCTTATTACTTGGACTTCGTCTAAAATTTTACATAGGACCATCTAAAAGTCAAAGACGCCACTGCAACACAATTACCATTAGTGGATCACAATGTACAATTAGTGGATCATACGGACGTCTGACAATTGCATGCAATAATTTGTTTGTTCAGAAAGAATATTATATGCTTAAACATTGTTAATTTTGATTTGATTTGATTTCAGATCAAAATTAACAATGTTTAAGCATACACTAATACGCTTTATTGTGGATTCCGAACCCAACAAATCCACAATTATTCCAATAATGAATTATGAAGTCAGACTAGTAAAAGTTGTAATTTTTCGGGTAACAATTTTTCTAGTAGTACGTGGTCGTATTGACAAAATCGGGTGTCCGTGATCGAATGGGGTTTCAAGTGCAAGTCCTCATCAACAACTAGCTAACTTCGAGGAGACGAGAGAGTCGGATGATCAAGTTCGCTGAATGGGTGACGATGTGATAGGAGTATCAATGATCGGACTTCACGTATGAAAGGAGGACATGCAGGGGCGGATATAGGATGTGAAGTTAGAGGTCGAAATTACATATATATGGTTGGTCTGGAGGTTTGGGGAGGGCCAAATTCTGAAAAATCAAGAATATTACCTATAAAAAATATTCCATTTTGAAATTTTAGGAGGGACGAACACCCCCACAATGTCCACCCCAGACTCCTCCCATGAGGACATGGGATGTGGAACTAAGAGGACTTGACTACTTGAGCAATTAATCTGCCTAATTGAGGACATGGTGAGCATCAGTGACCTTAGTAGTGTCATTAGAATCTATTGAAAACTGGATTACATTACAAGTTATAAATTTCGTCGATTTTGTCTGTTTTAGATGCTAAGCAACGCAACACCCTCTAATAGAGATGGTGGACCTAATGGTGTCGCAGTGATTACGCCCCTAATAAACAAGGATTTTAATACTTACACTTTAACTTCTTCCACTTTAAATATTCAAACTTAAAAAAAAGAATAATCAAGTAAATTAATTTTTACAACAAAATCAAGAATTGATGAAATGGAAAATATTCACATAAATAAAATGTTTATATGTACAATCAACCAAAAGTTATAACCACAAAATCTAAAAATCTGAATTCAAACCTCACAAAAACTACCTAAAACCACTACTAAAACATCTAAAAATATTCTCACCACAATCAATGAGAACAAATCTTTCATCATCATCATCATCATCTAATCTTCCCGGACCCTCTCCAAGACATCAACTTCCGGGTACACTGAACCGCCTGGATCCGGGTCTGGACCCTCTCAAACTCCGAAACCCGACAGGGTATGGTAATCCCACCCGGATGATCAAACCCGTACTCTTTTTCGGATTCTTTAAGCAGATTCCCGAACAAAGGGTGATTAAAATACACGACCGGGACCAAAACCCTCTCATTAACACCATCTTTCTGGCCCACATAAACCGCCATGTACCCTTTCGGAACATGAACCGGCACCGGTTCTTGCCCGAGGCGAACACATCCCCGACCCGACCCGGACTTTTTACCAACAATTGCCTTCGCCTTCGTGCTTACTCTGTGTGCCCAGTTCATGAACCGTGACAACGGTTTGGCCCTGCTTGGTTCGACTATCCGATATGAGCTCCTACGTCGCCTGAAGACCCGCCGGAAGAGTGTTCTGACACGGCTTTTGAGCAAGAAACCTCGTATTCTGCCCATGTTTTTTTTTTTTTTGTGTAAGAACGTGATTGAACAGAATGGAATAGAGAGAGTATTTAGAGATGGTTTGAGAGTTGCCAGAAGAGAAAAATGGAAGTTAAAGAAAAGAAGGCGTGGGTGTTTTTAAGAGTTAATATGTCCAATGGAGACGGAATTTGTATTAAGAATGGCCCCATGATTGAATGACTAACTAGTCCGCCCAAAAATAATAAGCTTCTCGTTTATTATGTCAAATTTGTAACCTTAAATATAATTTTAAATTATATTCCAAGAGTAATTTTAAAATTTCTTTATTTCCATTATAGTATAAGTTTTTTTTTTAAATATATTATTTGATTAAAGTATATTCTAAGAGTAATTTTAAAAATTTCTTTATTTCCATTATAGTATAAGTTTTTTTTAAAAATATATATATTATTTGATATAGTATTAATTTGTTTTCAAACGGAGTTTTAGAAAGTTTAAATAAAATAAATGAAAAACTTGATTCGAGTAGTAATAACAAGCAACTGATATTTTCGTCTAAAAGTCTAAAACCTTATTAATTTCATTTCAATTCATTTATGTTCATATTCATTTAATTCGGTCTCATTAGCTCAAATCAGTTTTGGCTATTGATAATGCTCTAGCATAATTTACTAATGACAAAGTATAATATATGTGTGTAATTTTAGAAATGTTTGGTGATTGTAAAAGGTAAACTGCTCCAACATTAATAACTTATGCTATGGTATTGTCATTAGCTTTCAATTTTATATATTTTGTTCAATTCATTTCAGTTATATTTACACGAATAGAGTAGTATGATGTTGGAGTTATAAAGGTGGTTGAGTGGTACGGGTGTTGGAGGAGTGGCAATGAGAAGTCAGGGTTGCATAAGGGTGGTGGTTTAGCGTGTGGTGCAGCAGCTACAGGACCCCGGAGTATCGTGGGCGGCTTGTGGTAATGTTGTGCAGGAGACTAAACAGTTAGCTGCTTCGTTTCAATCTGTTCAATTTCAGTTTGTGCATCGTAGCTGTAATCATTTAGCGCATGTTCTAGCCAGAGATGTGATAGAGAATTGTTCTGGGATGGCAAATGATTTGCCGTCTGCTGCTATTGATGTAGTTTGATCTCTTAACTTTATTAATGCAATGGAAAGTTTCAGCTAAAAAAAAAATAAATAAAGTGGTGATTTAGGATATTTGAAGTTATAATGTGGTTAAAAACTATAATGTAGAAATAAAAATAGAGTAGGATAGATTAGGCATTTAAAAAGAAAAAGCATGATGTTAATGTTTTCGGCTGAAATACGGTACTAAGTCTGATAATACCTGGAAATTTCGTAAGAGCCAAATTCGGATCCTTTTTGTAATCAATGACTTACTATTGCATGGATGTTTTGACCAAAACGTCATATGGGGACTCATTCAAGTTTGCAATTTGCAATATATATATATACACTTACAATAAATACACTTGCAATAAATGTTTTCCCCTTCCCGACTCTTACTAAATATGTTCAAACTTGGTATATTACTTGACTAAGACTTTATCGGTTATCTCAAATCATAAATTTACCTTATTATTATGCATGGTACTTCTATAAAACTTTTATAGATATGCTTAATATCACGCGACTGTTGGATAATACTTCTATGTTTTTATGTTGGATATATGCTTGATCAAGTCGATATCATAACCTCTAGATTTACGTAAACTCGACTGATCAAATTTATTTTGAAACGGCAAATATTACAAACTTTTTAAATCACCTTATTACTCCACACCTAAACCAACTTTATAACTCCATCACCACTGGAGATCGAACTCTGCACCTCCTTTCACTATCCCAACCGCTGCACCACCTTATATGACTCTTAACTCGACTAATCAATTGAGCTAAATTAAATTTATTGAAGTTTTGTTTTTATTTTTAACTTGCATGATTACATATTCGATGAATTAAAATGTACAAATTTTAGGATTAGTGGGGTTTGGTTCAATTAGTTAGGCCGAGCATGTATCCATGAACGTATTTTATTTTATTTTTATAATTCCTGACGTTTGTACTATGGGGGCTATGTCATGCTAATATACGTAGTGATAATAGTATACATTATGTTGTGTACTCCACTTTGTTAGTATTTCATTTGGAATTTTTAAGAGTATAATGTAGGATATGTCCAATGTTGACTAAGAAACACTTTCATATAGAGAAAATTACCACTTCATATTTGATGAGGTTTAGTATCACCAAGAGTCCAAGATATCTCTTTACTACTCCAATAGTTACAGTATCTTATGACTAAATATCACATCTAATTTTCTATTACTACTACTCTCTCTTATGTTTCTTTTTTTTAATGTTGATTTAGAGTTTTGGCACATTCTATTATAAATTATTTAATTCATTGATATTTTTTTTTAAATATTGCATTAATTACATATGTCAATCAACATGATACCTTTAAATGGTATGAAATTCAACCTGCAATCAACATGATACCTTTAAATGGTATGAAATTCAACCTGCAATATGCATTAATTATGTTGAAATTTGATAATTATTTTTTAAATATTAAAAAAATTATAAGACATAAAGACAATTATTGAAACGGACGGAATTACTTTGGAATAGTTGTTCCTTTTATTTTTCTTTTTCTTTTTTTTTTTTAAATATTGAAAATGAAGTTGACTTGCATCATCCCTCGTGCTCAATCTACGATCGTACAATTCAGTACCTTTACGTTTAAATAAATAATGACAAGAGCCTTTCACCTAAATATAGTTCGTTTTTCTATGATTAGTTGTTAGCTCCTTATCTTAATAAATAAAATATGTGCATATTGTCTTTAATTTTTCTCCATATTAGGTCTAACATTGAATCTGGTTACTTGCGTTTAGTTAAACAAATGGATCAAATACGATTTGCTCCACATTTAACGGCTAATAGGAAATTACTTTAGATGCTAATTAATGGGAAATTGTTTTGACTATAACTCTATCCCCGACCACTAATAAGTCGACGACCCGACTCTTTGTAGAGGTATTGGGAGATAGATAGAATGGAATCTCTAGTTTAGCTAAACAAACACAACGGCTGATAGTTGCTCATTTACATGAAAATTTATATGGAATAACTTCTTAATTCCAATATAAAATAAACCATTTCGTAACCTTACAAAAACAAACTTATTACATTTTTTTGGTCTAATTCATTATCTATGCGTTGGTAAGGAATTAGACACCATATATAGACACACCAACAAAGAGATTTAAAGTTTTAGATAGAGCTTTTTTAATTATATAGTTGACAACTAATCATATTTAGATATTTAACAACTAAGTGGTGGTTGTTGATGTGGCAACATATATACATCTAAGAATGATATATTAATCCATTTCGTGACGCCATTTTCTCTAATTTAATTAATGGAAGAGTGTATTTAGAATGGGAAGAAAACAAATTAAAGTTCTTGTAAATACTCGCATAGAAGACAAGTACAATGATCCGTACATATGGGATTTGCGGTTTGACGTTTCGTAGTTTTGCTTTATGTAAAACAGATTTTGAAGAAAGTGGGCCCGCGTGACATGAGAAAAATGAAACGATATGGTTCTAATCTAATCTAATTAATCTAATTTGGTTGGCCCAACATCAGAATGACTTTTGTACATGGGGGATAGGATCGGATCATCATAATAAGACTATCGGATAGAATCAAAGGCCGTTATTCTGTTCTTATTATTAGGCCATTTCCAGCAGCTCTGTCTGGTGTAGTCGTGTAGATGGCTAAACTCATTCCCACTCAGACGCCGTTGGACGTATAGGAGGGGATGAGTTGCTCACCGGCGGGGTGAGCTGGTGTTTGTTTCTTTAATTTTTTTTTTTTCAATTATTTCTTGTCCTCATTATTACAATGTTCCCATGTTTCATTGTTTAATTAGTACAGTTTGTCAGTTTCATTGTTTCTCAGTCATTAAATGTTTTTGATTCCTTTAGTTAATTCATTTATTAATTTTTTAAATTCTTGTTTAACTCTTTTGTTATACTAGTTTGTTTATTTTGTTTCATTATTATTTAATGACAATAGTAATTATATTTGTTGAATAATATACTTATTTTTTTCATACTTACAGAAATGGAGTACAAAGCATGAACTCATTTGGATATTGAACCATATATAGTAGTATTAGCTAGTATTTTAATTTATGCAAGTATGTTTTTAAGTTCTAGGTTTTATTGTAAAATGTAATTAAAAGTATTGTAATTTATTTATTAATATGATGTTATTATAATTAATTAATAGTATTATAATAGAATAATGAATGAAGTTTAAAACGAAATGTGAAATAAAATGAAAAAAGTCGGGTTGAGAAGGGATGACTGGAATAGCTTTTTGTGTTTTGGGATGAGTAAGTGAGACGATGACGTGGTAGGAATGAGAGGGGATGACTGTTGGAGATGGATGGAACATCTTAATTCGTTAGTAGATATAACTTTTAATGTCCTTTGATCGAGAGTGGAGTTAACTATAGGTTCGAGTAAATCATAACATTAATCCCCTAATTCTGATTGGATGTGTTATACTCTCTATTTGTTTCAAGCTTCTAATGTTTACTTTTTTTTCAAAAATAACTTGTGTGACTAAATTTGTTGAAGTAAAGTTTTCAAGGAAATATAGATAAATTAAGTGGAAGTGTGAGACAGAAATGGACTGCAATTAAAAATAGCCATGCACGTAACTTGTGTGTTGTCACTCTTGCTGAATGATCAAACAAATGAAATTACTTGGCACGATCGATGTGACATGATAAAATGATTTTATTAGTCCCGTTAGGTATACAAAAATGTAATCAAACACAATAATTATTTGTTGTTAGGTATTAGATTAATCAATCAATCATTTCTCTCCAGAAAAGTTAAAGGAAGAAAGCATTTGTGTGTATATATGTTGTCTTCATCAACACATGTTTTTAGCTACCTGCTTATAATTATTGGAGCCTAAGTAGCACATTGATTTCAAAATATATAAACTTCGTCAAAGTGTTTATACTCATAGTTTCATTCATAAGTTGAGACACTATGTAATCATGAATTAAAGTTCCATTGCATGGTCACTTTCACAACATGAGTGAATTTGCTTGATCTTTATAGAGTTGTATAATTTTGTTAATTGGCCTTATATAAAATGACTGTCATTTAGGTCCGGTTGAGGCACCGAACATTGTGACAAGGGCCCAAGGGCGCCCTTAGTGTCTGTTTGGTTCAAAATGATAAATTTTGAGATTTCGGGAGAGGTATTTGAGCCCAGTGACTTATTTGGGCTGGAAGGGGAATTTAAGTGAGTCAAATCCCTCTGAATGTTGTTTGGTTGATTTTCCATAAACAGAGATTTCGAGGGATTTGAAATTAAATACTTCGTTTGGTTGATGAGGGATTTGGGACGTATTTCGAATTATGTGCGAGGGATTTCGAAACATGTGCAATGGTAGTTATAACTACCTTTTTGTATTTACCTTTGTACCCTTCTATCTAAATTATTTTGTTCTTCCTCAAAGGGGCAGTTTGGTCAATTAACATGTTTAAATTTCCCTCCATTATTGTGTGTGATAAATTAGTCTTCACGTTTAATGATTATATAACTTGGAATCAATTTTAACACGAATAAGACAGGACAATCGAAATTGATGTAATACGTACATGTAAGCCATATTGTGTATGGAATGGTGAAGTTTTACTTGAATCGTAATCGGTTATAGTTGTTTAATTCGTATTTGCTTATGACATTCTAAGGCATATATTAAGACCAATTTCGTGATAGAATGTTATGATTGTTCATTGAAATGGACGTTATGTTAGATAAGTTTTGAATGTACTTCTATTATAAAATTCTAACATTAAGAGTTTTTTTTTTGTCGTGTCTTATAAGTTTATAATCATGTAATTATATTACGTACAATAGGTTGTGACATGCAACGTTTTAGTAGTCGATAACGACTTGTTCAAATTTACTTTAATAATATTCAGATTGTTGTTTAACTCGTCATTGCTTAAAACATACGAACATATTAAGCAGTTTTTGTTTGCACATTAGTTCTAGAGATTATATAAAACATAATGTATTAGAAGTAGCATGATTAGTACATATCCACATGATACCGAAGCTAAAGCATAAACTTTTTACAACACCATAATAGTAGCATGATTAGTACTTATCCAAGTGAAACATAACCACCAGATTATAAAATATATTTTAGATTTCTTTAAGTTTAATTATGAGAGAATTAGGAGTCAGATATGGGGTGCTCCAAACATAGCCAAGAGTGGTCTCTATTTATAGATCTCGAAAAAATAAAGTTGTTGGTGATTTTTTTTTATTTTTTGCATTTTGATTTTACAAGTTATGGCCGTTTTAATATAAAGAGTGTCGTCGCTTTCTGGTGGGGTTCATCCGTTCAGTTGTTGCTTGTCTGTTTGTGGTATTCTCGTTATTAGATTTTAATCACAGGGGCAGGAAGGTCATTTCACTTTTTGACTGAAATCTCCAAATGAGTCATTTGTGAGATACCAACCCCCCCCCCCCCCCGGATGTATTTCAAGTGAGCAAAAAGACAAAGGTCCGGGGAGGAGGGATTTCAACATTCCCTGGCCCGGATGGCCGAGTGCACTTGTACCAAACGAAGTATTTGGAGGGATTTGGTGCAAACGAGGTATTTGCAGGGTTTTGGTGCAAAAACGCACCAAATCCCTCCCAAATACCTCGTACCAAACGTGCACTTAGGCCTTAGCCCCTTGCGATAGCACCAAATTTTGCTAGTCCAGTTATCATAATACTACTTCAGAATAGTTAAATTTTTCTAGATGTTGAAAATGAAGTCGACTTGCATCACCCCTTGTGCTCAATCTACAATCGTACAAACCGGTACATTTAGGCAGAGGCGGAACTAGGAATTATAGTTAAGGGGGCGAACTAACATATATGTCATTTTCTTAACGTTCAGGGGGGCCAAAAGTTGAAAAATCGTAAAAATTACCTTTAAGTTTTTAAAAAATCGTAAATTCATCATAATATTTTTTCTTGGGGGTGGGAGGGAGAGGTCCCGTCCGGAACCTGGTTACGCCCCTGCATTTAGGTTTAGATAAATAATACATGTAAAATATAATAAAGCCACCGAAAGTTGAGTAGGTTAATAAAGTTTACAAACTCGAATTTTGGACAAAATAATTAAAATTCAACTTAATTTTTAATTTTAAGAGACGTTGGTTAAGAAGGTCCAACCAAGTTTCAACTTAATTTTAAGATAATCTTGTAGCTTATTACAAACTCACTATGTGTGTTACTGGTGACAACCAAGTGCCGACAATGAGCATCGTTGTTTAACTACACTCGTTTAATCTAACTCTATCCATTGTATGTTATGTATGATCAAACGTATATTAATCATACATCGGTATTCATTCAAGTATGACTATCTAACCAATATGCTCCAATCTTACGTACCCAGAGGAATTTTTGATTTATTACGATTTTTCTTTGCTTGCTTTTCCCTTATAGATAGTATATTAAAAAGAAATAAGAAAATTTGTTTCGGGTAAGATAGTGTATAAGGTTGGAGAGGAAAAATATGATAGAGTTTAATAGTTGATGTAAGTGAAATGGTCACCGTAAAGTATATAAAGAGTTTGAGGGTCGGAGATAGTATGACACTTGACTAATTAATGGATCTATCGATTATCTCGTTGGGCCAGGTTGACATGAATGGATGAAGTCGACTCAAACAAAGCCCAACTCAACAGATTGTCCAATCGTTGGGCCAGATTGGACAATTCGAAATACAAGTATACAACCAATCCTTTCAAATTTCATTCCCACTTTTCTGCAAATTTGGTTCCGTAACCTAATCTAAAAGAGTAAAGTTGAGTTCAGTTCTTCAGTCAATCAATCGGAACCTCTAAGCTCTCCTAGTTCCAGGTATATCAATTTCTTCTTCTTCATGTCGATTACTCTTTTCAATTATGTGTTTTGTTCATTTCTGTCTACTTTAGATACGATTGATTCATGCCTTTAATGATTCTATCTAGGTTAAGCTTGCTTGTATTTCGAATCGCCATAGATTATTTTGACTGGAACCTGTAGAATTCATCTTCAATAGTCGCCATAGATTACTATGAATTATCTAGGTTAGGTTATTTATCGATAGTAATTATTAAATTGGCACAAATCGATTCGAGCCTTTAGTAATTCTAGCTTGTATTTGATTAGGAACCTGTAGAAACCTAATTTTAGTTTAGTATCAATATGTTAAGCTGTACTCAGGAGGATTTTAACTTGGAGACCGATATAATAACAGTGTATTGTGTGTATAATGTGAATCTATATTATTAGTCTTCGTCTACTTCTCGTTTTACTTACCTTCTACACCTTGCTTTTGCAATCTTAGGCTGCTTATGCTCTTAGTGGTGATGTAGTGTAACTTCTAATATATTAATAATACAACACCTTATGGTAATTTGAATCTTCAATAGGCGGCGAATGTTCCAGCTGTTGAATCTTCTTCTGTTCAGTTACTAGGTTATTGATAATTAGTAGGCACAAAACGATTCAACAAGCCTTTAATAATTCTACTTAAGTTTACATGTATTTGAATTGGAATGGATTATTTTCAGAGAAACCTGTATAAATCTAATTAGTAATATGTGAAGCTAAATTGGACAAGGAACCTGTAGACATCTAAATTTAGTAGTAATGTGTGAAGCTGAATTAGGGTGAGGATTTTGTCTCAGAGAGCAATATAGTACTATATTGTATGTAAGCAGTTGATTATTAGTCTCTGTCTATTTCTCGTTTTACTCAAGTTCTACAGCATAGCGTTTGCAATCTTATGTTTATGTTGTTACTTCTTAGTGGCAATGTAGTGTAATTGCTAATATATTAATACAACACCTTATAAATGAATGGTAATTTGAATTTGAAATGGAGTTAAAGTTTTCAATAGGCGGCAAATGGTCCAGCTGTTGAAATCTTGTTCAGTATGTACATTATAGTAAGTATGTATAAAAAGTTATCAAGACTTGGTTTGCCCGTGTATGTGCTTCCTAGCTCCTCTATTTCAAGGTCAGAGCATGCCCTGATGAATTCTAGACTAATTGATTGCCACGTCTACAAGTTCCTCATTAGTTTGTTTGTGGGGATTGGCATGGCACTCTTTTTTTGTGATAGGTTATGCTATATGTATGTTGTGGCATACCAGTAGGTGCGATATCTATACATAAAGCTTTCTATGCATTCTGTTATCCCTCTCTTATGTATGCGCACAACCATATATAGTGGAGTACTACACTTTATTGTATCCTCAAACTTTGATATTAGAACTGAAGTCCCTTGTTAACCTTAACTACAGATAAATCCCAGTGACGTGAAGTGACTATGAGTCGTCCAATGGAAGAGGATGCTCCAGGCAAGAACGAGGAGGAGGAGTTCAACACAGGTCCACTTTCCATTCTGTTGATGAGTGTTAAAAACAACACACAGGTGCTCATCAACTGCCGGAACAACAGAAAGCTCTTGGGTCATGTAAGGGCATTTGATCGCCACTGCAACATGGTGCTGGAGAATGTTCGTGAGATGTGGACTGAGGTGCCCAAGGCTGGGAAGGGCAAGAAGAAATCACTTCCTGTTAACAAGGATCGCTTCATCAGTAAGATGTTTCTCCGTGGCGACTCTGTCATAATCGTGCTAAGGAACCCCAAGTAATTAATGGATGCATGCTTCACTATGTGAATGGATAGAGATAAGAGTGTAATGTGCTGCTGTAATGTTTTCAACGGTTTGTAGCTGATCTGCAACAGTTCGAGGTTTTTGTTATGTTTGATTGTTGTTACCGTTTTACGCTTCTATCAAGTAGTAAGTAGTAATCTGACTTGAAACCTTTCAAGAATGAATTGGCTTTAAATTTGTGTCTTCTCTATGGTCTTATGACTTGCTCAGAGATAGATCACTCAATAGTTTTTAGTAGTACATTGTAATTTAAAGGTAATTTATTAATATCTTATATTAATATTAATATGTATGCTACACACATTGAAGCGACTTGACACACATTTCCTTTTTAATGATTATGCTGTTGATTTTTAGGTTTCATGTCAAAAGCAATTTTATATGGAGTACTAGCAAAAGTTGATTCCCATCAATGCCATTTGTTTTGGTCTGCTCATACTAGAAATATGGGTGTATTTCACAAAAAGAGAAAGAGATAACAAGGAAGTTGAGGGAGACTCATAGCAAACTCAGAGCAAAAAAGCCTTGTCTGGTGCTGATTGATTATATTTTGCTATATTTGATTAGCAAACTCAGACTGCTTCTCTTTCTTTCAGCTGTTAAATTTCTCGAAAAACAACTTTCTTCTTCTAGTTTCAATTTTATACAAGTTGAGGGATAATTCCATCAGTTCATGCTTGAAAGTAAAAAAAAAAAGGGAAAGACAAACATACAAGCTAATATTAAGTAGTTTCTGTGCACTGGTCACTTGATGAGATATTGATCTTAAATACTTCAATGATTAGCTATTGAGGCCAAATTGCAAAAACCATTCGCGTTGGCCTAGCCTCCTTGCAAGTTCATTACTTTCTTATTTGGGTGAGATTCGTTCGTACATTTCGGCCCGTACAAACTACTCGGTAGGGTCAACCGGGATAATGTAATGTAAATGTGAAGTTATTAATATACTCAAAACTAGGAACTTATGTTTCATGAAGCATCTAGAAATGAATGAAACGCTTGGACGCTAAATCATTCACCATGTATGCTAAACACACGTCGTTATTTACAATTACTCTACTCTATCTAAAGCGTTTATACCATGTAACTTGTCCTCTTACGTATAAAATGTGAGTGAGATGGAAATCTTATCTCATCCATTGAAACTTCATGTATAAAACTACATAGGCCGAATCACACGTTCAAAATTTGATTTAACACCTTCATAATATCACAAGATTTGATCGTCCATGCTAACGGATAATTAAGGCCTTGTGTTACACTTGTACAATGAAAGCGAAAGGGACAAAAAATAGTACTACAAAAACTTGCAGTCACCACACACAGAGCAGCAGAGTAGTATCACCAATGAGAGCAACAATTCTGTTTTTCATGCTGCTTTTACATTACACACACAGAGACACCTTTTTCCTCTACATATATGATTGTATACTACTACACAATACAGATTCAATTTAAACCAACCAAGAACCAACTTGTTTGAAGTACTAATTAAATATGAACTCCTCTGTTCCAAAATGGTTGATATCTCTGTTAACAGAGAAATTCTACAACGCCTGCATACTCCATGAAGAAGACTTCAAGAACGAGAAGAACATCTTTTGCGTTGACTGCTGTGAAGCTATTTGTCCTCACTGTTGCAATCTTCACACTTCTCACCGCTTCTTGAAGGTCTCTCTGCTGCTACTCAAATTTACACTTTCTTTAATTTGGTGAATTTTTCATATAAAAATTATGTTCCATTAATTTTTTGCAGATTCGAAGATATGTGTTACATGATGTAATAAGAGTCTCAGATGGTGATAAATTCATGGAATGCAAACATGTGCAAGTGAGTAATTCTCTAATCATCATCACAATCTAAATGTTCTCAGTTTCTTTTTTTCTTTTTCTTTTTTAAATCCTTTTATGCCCTTTTTGAGTGGATAAATTCCATACCAATTTGAAACCTGTTGTCTGTTTAGCTTCAGTTTCTAAAAGTTTATTTACTTGAATTTGACAGACATATACAACAAACAGTGCAAAGTGATATTTCTTAACCAAAGGCCTCAAACTGAACAGCAAAGAGATTCTGGCGGCCTAGGTTGTCTCACTTGTCTCAGAAAAATCCATTATCCATTTCGCTACTGCTCCATTTCTTGCAAGGTTTGTTATAGACTTCACTAAATCTTCTGTACCTAAAATTGCAGTTTTCTTGAACTTGGCTGCTTCTTCTTTTGTTTAGATGAACTGTGACATTTTCCAGAATTGAACTTACACCCATTTAGTAATTTCCATTTCTCTAATCTGGGTTTGTTTTAGATTTCTCAAACTTTAAATTCCGTACATAAGGTCAAGACAATTGGTGGGGAATTATGAACCCTATTTTTTCTTTTGTATGATAATAAGTTTGTAAAATCTTGATGTTTTCAAAACTCTGAGTAGGATCCTTTTCTTGTCATCCCTTTTTCTCAACTGGGTTTTAGCTAATCATCTCAAATGCATTACAAGAAAAATTGACTTGATTTCTTGGATATGATTATGTTTGTTTGCAAATTCTGAGTTTCATTTTCTCATTTTCTGTACAGTTTGAGTATTTGCTGAAAACAGGATGCAAGCTCTCAAAGTATCTCCGCAGGTGTGACCCTCTAACCATACCAAATCCGGTTCTGGGTGGTGATGGACAGTTGACACCTGACTCTGTGCTTGAACTACAATCTGTTTCGAACATATCCGAATCCGGCTCCAGCACCTGTTTGTTAGCTGATTTACTCTGCCCCACACTTGCTTGCACTGCCACCACAGAGATTGTCAAGAAAAAACGAAGCAATTTGTCGGTTCCACGTTCAGGTCTCCATTCCAATGTCAAACCGGTCATTGATGTTCCAAAGGCGCAGATGGAAACCGAAAACAGTTTGCCAATTAAGGCCACACTGGTTAGTGGTTATGAAGTGGAACCGGCTTTGGAGGACACAAAGGTTATGACGAACAGTGAAAATGCCACACCAGTTTGCAATTGTGAAGTCGGACCGGATATGATGGAGATGGACACTGCTGAGGAGTTGAAGAGCAGGGGAAATGGTTCACCACCAAACCTGGTCGGACCAGTTTCATGTAGGTATGAAATGAACCGGAGGAAGTGTGCACCTAAGAGGGCTCCACTTTACTGATTCTGTGTGTACGGGAAAGTGAGGGGTAGTTTGGGTATTTTGAGGTTTGATACAAGGGTAGTTTTGGGTTTGGACTTGCTTGACCAACCCCTTTTGTATTTCTGGAGTGACAGCCACTGAAGTATTTCCCTTCTTGGCCAAACATTTAGGATGTGATCTTTTGAAAGAGACTTCACCTTTAACACTTAGCTGAAACTGATCCATACAAGTTTTATCATATTGTCATGATTCCAATGAACTTTTGTTGGATGAATGTTTGTTTGGGTTTATTCTTTGCTGGCGCATGGGCGAGCTATCACTTGTTTAATTGTTATATTTACTTCTCTTTAGTCTTCTTTCTTTTAGTTTCTCTCTCTACACAATATTAACTCCTCTCTATATACGGTAGTGCTTAGTGCTATTTAACGAGCCGAGCCGAGCCAAGTATTTGATAAATCCATATATATATTTGCCCGTGGTTTCTTCGTAATATCGAGGAGCATTTTCTTATGCTCGGTTCTTTAACAAAAGTTTTTTGCCGCTTAAAAGAAAAAATTGCGCTATCTTCCTCAAAAAAAAAAAAAAAAAAAAAAAAAAGAGTTTTGCTATGTTTAATTTTTGTTGGTTCAGTAGCTTGTTTATTTTTTTATTTTTTTAAATGAAGTTTGTTGTTCTAGTTTTTAAAAACTGAAAGGTCAAAATAATATAAGTACCAATTTTCCACGAAAATATGATGCCAAACAGTAGAAAATTAAGAAAAATGTTAATTCTCCCACAATATTTTCAAAAGAATTTGATTTTCCTCAATTTCTTTTCTTTTCCTTTGGAATATTTTTTGCTTCTTATTTTTTTAGTTATAATATACCATGTGTTACAAAATTAAACTTTCTAATTCAATTTCAAAGGTTTACTTTCCAAAATATTGCTTCATCCGATTTGAGTGTAACATTTTTTATATATATATTCCGTTCAACCTTAAATTATTCTTAAAACCTGAAAAAAAAAGTAAAAGTTTATATAAAAAAACATACTCCCTCTGATCTAATATAAGTTACCTCTTTTAACTTTTTTTGTTAGTCAATAACTTTTCACTTTTACAACAAATATTTTAGAAATCACATAAAAACGAGTTGGGATTCAATATATGCATTTCAACATATTGTGAGGAGTTATAAAACTTGTAAATTGAGGTTATTTTATAATATAGGAAACCCTAGTAATTTATAAAATAAAAGAAGATATAAAATAAAGACTCTATAGAATATGAGAAACGTTGAATAAATTGTGAGACTGTAAATTTCCTTAACTATAAATATAGGCCTATACTATGGTTTATACATATACACCAATATGAAGTAATAAAATTTGATAAATGGACAAGATAGAAATGCAACAACAAAAAATGCAAGTAAAATATAAGTTGGGGAAGTGACAACGAAGCATAGCTTAGTTGGTAAGCTACTTCACCTTCAACCATTAGGTCAGGGGTTCGAGTCACCATTTAGCCGATTAAAAAAAAAATAAGTTGGAGAAGTAATGAAAAGTGTTGTTAATTGGAGAGAGAAACAAACATTAAAGTATTATGACATGGATGGATGTAATCATGTAAGTAGCATAAACAAGTGACAGCTCGCCATGCGGCAGCAAAGAATAAACCGGTTGTGTGTATGTAGTATTATTTCGATTTAATGTTTAAACTCAAAATAAAGATTAGAGTAAAATTGGAACTATATCAGCATAGTACGACATGCCGTTTTGGCCCTCCTGCATGTGGCTGTGATGAATGCAAGGACAATATGAATATGGAGGAGCTCGTGAAACGTGTCAGCACCCCACTAGTTCTAATTCACCAAGTACTTTCTTGCCACGTATATATATATTCATTCCACTCTTCACTTTTGGAATTGACATTTTAATTTTTCTTTTATTACATGTTCTATCACCATAACATGGAAAATGTTGAGAACCTTTCTGCTATTCTTCAAAGTTATGCGCATGAAGCTGGGCAACATATTTGGTGGGAAAAGTCAAGAATAATTTTTTCAACAGACACACCTGCAGATATTAAACAAGATATTTATTATTGTCTTTATGTACTGGCATGATATGTTTTGATAACTACTTAATCGTGTTCCTTTTCATGAGCCTAATTGACGCGGTTTTGTAGCAACATCAACTCGAAATTACAGAACGCTTTGTATTTTCAGTAGGGTTTATCTTGTCATGACGATTGAGCAATAAACATGACTGTAAATAAACTGCATATCAGTAAGAATGTGTAATAGCGTAATTACTGTATTTATATCCTAATTGAATGGTTAGAATTGGGAATTGTACAATTGTCTTGCCTTTAGGTTGATGAAATATTGCCAATTCTGTTAAGCTTGTACAACTTTGTGAAAGTATGCTGTGTGTAAACTCTATGCCACAATATTTAAGGAAAGAAAAACAAGACAACTGAGTGCGCGTTCGACGTCAAACACTTATTTCATACTCATTCTAATAGGTGCCAGAAACATGTATTTGTGTGTCTAATAGGAGGAATGCATGCTTATTTCAATCTTTCATTATATCTGCTTATTTCATACTAATTCTAATAGGTGATGAAAACATGTATTTCTCTGTGTTTTGTATGAGGATGTGTTGAACTGTAACTAATTTTAGTTTTTTTATTGATTTAGACATGCCTCGTGCAATTCGTACAAGGCAGAGAGGTCTGCTAAGCTTGTCCGGTTGGAAACGAGATGAGGATATTCTCCTCGTGCGCATGTTAGATGGCTTTGCTAGTGGTTCGGGACTACGCAACAGGCAATCAGTCATGGCTGCCTTGAGGATTTCTGCTGCTGAAATAAGCGAGCAGTTGGGAAAGACCGTGACCGTTTCTTCACTGGTCACAGCTTTGGGCTCCATCAGGCGTAAGTACAGAAAATTCAAAAACTTCCTGGGACTGCCAGGGGTCTGCTACGCTATGAGACGTAATCGTGTGTATGCTAGAGAACTGTACTGGAGCAATTTGGGTGGGAAGGTAATCCCTTTTAAGCATCTAGTCTTTCAATTCAAATTTTTTAAAAAAATGACCCCCTGAGTATTTACACCTCTTGTTGCCTTGTTATACCAGAACGAGACAATATCTGCTCGAACAATGAGAACAAGAGGAGAGCCATTGTATCGTGAATTGCGAAACATCTTCTCAAGATATGGCTGTTTCACTCTCCCAGATGAGTCTTGCGTGGGAGTTGAAGTCTAGGTGGAGAGCGGAAGATCGGCTTAAATCAGCAAACTGAGGTCTTGAAATTTTAGTCGGCTTAGAGTAATCATTAATATGAAGCACTACTAGTTTGTCCATCTGTTTGACGTTAGGTTGCTTGTTGTCTCGGTTTAAGTTAGTATGTCCTAACATCTTGTTAGGTTAATTCAATTTAGCTACCATAAACAGCTTATTGTAACATGAAAACAACTTATATATGGATAGTTTCCACTAAATCATATAATATTTTGCAATGCACCAGTAAAGACTTGGAAAAACTGTCAAACAAGCAGACATTAATTCTACAAATAAGCGGAGTAAATTATAAATTTTGGTCCACCTTACAACAGTTACAATTACAGGAAACTAAACATAAGTCACAGACAAAGTATCTTACAAATTGAAGTGGCTAATATAAGAGTTAAAATATGCAGATTGAGCAAAAGAATTGGCCATAATTCATAAGTCACAGGCCTTGTTAGGCAAGCTGATATTAAGGATAATTGATACTCTTTATATTTATTCAGACTACTTTCACGGCAATTGTCTGCCCAATTCACTTTAGTGTAGATTGATTCTTTCCTTGTAAATCTATGTATTTTGTACTATATATTGAAACAATACAACAATACCAAGATTAAGGTGAATAACATAAACCTTCACATGGTATCGAGCCAGTAAAAATACCAAAACCCTATCTTCCTTTTTCTTCTAGTGCCGTCACCCTTTTCTCCATGGCCGGTGATAATTCTTCTCCCCCTCCCACCACTGAAACTTCCCTCTCCATCTCCACTATGGTTCATCTCTTGAGCAATCTCAGACTTTCCTCTACCAATTATCTAATGTGGCATTCCAGTGTGCTTTCTCTCCTCACTTCTCAGCGTTTTGTTGGTTATGTTGACGGCACCATTGTGGCCCCTGAAACTATGATCAAAGAATCGAATAATCTGAAAACTCTGAATCCCAAGTATCTGGATTGGCTTGAAAGAGATCAACTCGTCAAGTCCCTTCTTCTGTCCACACTTACAGAGGAGGCCCTGGCTCAAACAATTGGCTGTCACTCATCTCGTGAGGTTTGGGTTGCCTTACAGAATGCATTCAGCCATGGCTCCAAGGCTCGTGAATTTAGCCTTAAGGATAAACTTCAGTATATGCAGAAGGGAACTCAATCCGTTAAAGACTATGGTGGTAAATTCAAGGCTTTGTGTGATCAATTGGCAGCAATTGGTTGCCCTGTTGATGAAACAGACAAGGCCCACTGGTTTCTTCGTGGATTGGGGCCTGATTTCTCATCCTTCTCAGGATCATACATGACTCATGCTTCCTTGCCTCCGCTCAAAGATTTGCAGCCACAAGCTGAAAGCTATGAAATATTTCTTTCCTCGCTTGCCTCTCATCAATCTAGTGCTGCGTTTGTTGCTCAAGCTTCGCGCTCTCCCACTTTCACTACTCCACGTCGTGATCAGCAAATGCGTAATAATAATAGCTTTGTTCGTGGTCGTGGTGCTTTTCGAGGCGGCGGTGGCAATCGCAATTCTGGAAGCAGTGGGCGTAGTGGTACTATACGTCGTCCACCTCATTGTCAGATATGCCGAACTAATGGTCACTATGCAGATCGATGCCCTGAACGCTTTGTTCAAACTTCCCCTGCTGAATCTGCTAATTTAGCAGAAGCTTTTGCTGCATGTTCTTTTAAACCAGGTGATCAGTCTGATTGGTATGTTGATACAGGAGCCTCCGCGCACATGACCCCCTCATCCTCCACTCTTGATGCCGCTACTCCTTATCCAGGCTCCAATCAGGTTATAATTGGTAATGGTGATTCTCTATCCATCTCTCATACTGGTTCATGCTCTCTTAATGATAATCTTTCTCTATTAGATGTGTTAGTGGTTCCGCATCTCACAAAAATTTGCTTTCTATCAGCAAACTGACAAATGATTACCCTGTTGATGTTGTTTTTACTGATAATTCTTTTCGCATTCAGAATCGAACAACAGGAATCACACTCGCTCAAGGGCATCGTGAGAAAGGTCTTTATGTCTTGGAGAAAGGTCATTCTGCCTTAGTTTCTGCTCTCCGATCCAAGAAGTTACATGGATCTTTTGATTTATGGCATTCTCGTCTTGGTCATGTTAATTTTGAAGTAATTTCACAATTGAATAAAAAAGGGTTGTTAGATGTTTCTTCTGTTTTACCAAGTCCGGTATTGTGTTCCTCTTGTCAGTTGGCAAAGAGCAAACGCTTGCCTTTTACTCTTAATGAAAAGCGCTCTGCGCATGTTCTTGATCTTGTTCACTGTGATTTATGGGGGCCTGCCCCTACTACATCTCCGTCTGGTTTTCGCTATTATGCTTTATTTGTTGATGATCATTCTCGTTTCTCATGGTTTTATCCTCTACGTCACAAATCAGATTTTTATGACACTTTTGTAAATTTTCAGCATCTTGTTGAGAACCAGTTTTCTAGAAAAATTAAGGTTTTCATGAGTGATGGAGGGACTGAATTCACAAATCATCGTTTACAAGAATGTTTTCGTTCTTCTGGAATTCAACACAACATGTCTTGCCCTTATACTCCATCTCAGAATGGCCGTGTTGAGCGAAAACATCGACACATCACTGAAACCGGTCTAGCTATGTTGTTTCATGCTGCAGTCCCTTCCAAGTTTTGGGTTGAGGCATTTAGTACTTCCGTCTACATTATCAATATATTGCCTTCTCCAGTTCTGCAGGGAACATCTCCTTTTGAAATTTTATTTGGTGCTTCGCCGGATTACTCCAACTTTCATACATTCGGATGTCGAGTATTTCCTTGTTTGCGTGACTATGCTGAAAATAAATTCTCACCACGCAGCATCCCGTGTGTGTTCTTTGGGTACAGCTCGAGTCACAAGGGGTTCCGGTGTTATGATCCTACGACGGGTCGTGTCTATGTTACTCGCCACGCCCAATTTGATGAGTATTATTTTCCTTATGCTACCACTCACCCGATGCCCTCTTCCACTCAGAATATGGAGTTTTCACACTTTTTGGAGCCAGGACCTGTTTCAGTTCCACATTCTCACACTAATCCTTGCAGTTCACAACCTGCCATCACCAATGGTTGCTTCGCAGGGCCATGTCCACTTTGTTATCAAATGGACCAGCCCCCTCCTTTGTCTACTAGTACTGAACCAGATCAGCCTATTGTGGACATTTCTTCTCCTCTTCAAGAGCCACCAGTCCCTGCCTCAACAATTCAAGCATCACCTACTCATGTCCTTGCTCCAGTTGAGCCACTCATGGTTACTCGCAGCCGTGTAGGTACACACAAACCCAAGCGAGATAAAGATTTCATTTATTCTCATCTCACATCATTACAAACAGCACTTATTGCATCTTCTGAACCACGTGGGTTCAAATCTGCTGCCAAAGACCCTGCTTGGCTCTCTGCCATGAATGAGGAAATTGATGCTCTTCGCCGCAACGAGACTTGGGAACTTGTCCCTCGGCCAAATGGTGTTAATATTGTGGGCTCAAAATGGGTATTTCGCACCAAATATCATTCTGATGGATCCATTGACAGGCTTAAGGCTCGTCTTGTGGCTCAGGGGTTTACTCAACTTTTGGGGTATGATTATACTCACACCTTTAGCCCTGTTGTTAAGGCGTCTACAGTCCGTGTGGTTCTCTCACTTGCTGTCACAAGAAATTGGCCCCTTCACCAGTTGGATGTTAAGAATGCATTTCTTAACGGTGATTTATCAGAAACAGTTTTTATGGAACAACCCCCGGGTTATATTGATCCCCATTATCCTCATCATGTATGTCGCTTAAAGAAAGCTCTCTATGGTCTCAAGCAGGCGCCTCGAGCTTGGTTCCAACGTTTCAGCATGTTTCTCCTTGGTTTGGGCTTCACTTGCAGCCGGGCAGACACGTCTCTCTTTGTTTTTCATCAAGGTACTGCACTTCTTTATTTATTGGTGTATGTTGATGACATTATTTTAACCGGCAGTGATTCAACTTTGATCAGCAAATTCATTTCTCGTATTAATAGTGAATTTGCTATTAAAGATCTTGGTCGTCTAAGCTATTTTCTGGGACTTGAAGTCACATATACACCTACTGGCATCTTCCTGAGTCAGGCTAAATATGCACATGACATTTTGGTTCGTGCCCAACTACTTGAATCAAATCCCATGGGGACACCATTTGTTGCTAATTCCTTTTTGGGTAAAGATGGTTCTCCATTTTCTGATCCTACTCTCTACCGCTCTTTAGTTGGTGCATTGCAGTATCTAACGATTACTCGTCCCGACATTGCATTTGCGGTTAACACTGTTAGTCAGTTTCTACAGGCCCCTACTAAGGATCACTTTCAAGCTGTCAAACGCATACTCCGCTATGTTAAAGGCACTCTTACACATGGTCTCACTTTTACTCGTCCCTCGAACTCAACAATTATCGCTTATTCTGATGCTGATTGGGCACGATGTTTGGATACTCGTCGTTCCACTTATGGGTACTCTATTTTTCTTGGAGATAATTTGGTTTCCTGGAGTGCCAAAAAGCAGCCTACTGTTTCACGGTCCAGCTGTGAATCTGAGTACAGGGCTCTTGCTAATACTTCGGCTGAAGTGATGTGGCTACAACACTTGCTTCGTGAATTGTATGTTACGTCACCATCATCGACTTTGTTGTGTGATAATAAGAGTGCGTTATTTTTAAGTCAGAATCCGGTGTCCCATAAGAGAGCCAAGCATATCGATATTGACTATCACTTTGTTCGGGAACTTGTATCTTCCGGCAAGATCACTACAGCGTTTGTTCCCTCGCATCTTCAGCTTGCAGATATCTTTACGAAAGGTCTCCCTCGTCCATTATTTGAGTTTTTCCGTTCCAAGCTTCGCGTCAATGTCAATCCCACGCTTTTCTTGAGGGGGGATGTTAGGCAAGCTGATATTAAGGATAATTGATACTCTTTATATTTATTCAGACTACTTTCACGGCAATTGTCTGCCCAATTCACTTTAGTGTAGATTGATTCTTTCCTTGTAAATCTATGTATTTTGTACTATATATTGAAACAATACAACAATACCAAGATTAAGGTGAATAACATAAACCTTCACAGGCCTCATTAAACTAGTTTGGATTCTAAGACTGACAGTTGGTTATAATTCCCAGTCATCAAAACAATCTGCATATTAAATTCATGACCTCATTCTCAAAGTGAGTTTTTAATGATCATAGAGATCATCGCCTTGCGACGATCCGTTCCTTCCTTGATGAATGCATTCATCAAGCTGGGACTGGAGGTGATGTGATTCTCAACCTCAATAGCATCTTCAAGTGGTATTTCAGGGAACTCTGTAGACCATCACTGGAGTTTGCTTAACCAATAAATCCTTGTGCACGGTCAAAACAACCCTTAAAACCTTGTGAAAGTACTTACTTATAGTCTCGCTTGATCGAATGAAGTCAAAGTGGATTATCCTCCCTTTCTTGTTGTGTGCAATAATGGAAAGGAAGATCCCAACTTGTTCCTTTACTGAGACATAAAGCCCATCCCTTAAACCACCTTTCGTGTGCAACAACAAACATAACTTGTGAAAACAGTTACGGTCCATTCGAAGATTTTCTATGCAAGCTTTGTCGTCATCAACGAAGAGGCGGAAGTTCCTATCAATCTGAACATACAGTCGGAAACGCATATTGTATGGCAATGGGTTTTCATGCTCTATAAGCCGCGTCCTGAAAACTCTAATGTTTACCTCAGCCGCCAAGATCCCAATGGCCATGAACAATTCCGTGTTCATTATGTTAAACTGTATTAACATCCACAGCAGTTGCCGACGCCTCAAATCTATCTATGTGCACAACTACGGATGAAATGCTTCAATGTTTTTTAAGAAAGTAATGTTGGTTTCCTATAAAATTTCTATTCATACATGGTCATTCGACATTATACAGAGATTTTTAAAATCATTACTGTCTCCAGCCTCTTATAAAATATTTTTAGCTTCACCATTTAAATTATATATTCCACCTTAAATTATATTAATGTTATTGTTTGCAAATGCTTGAGCTCCAACACTTAATTTTTCCCCCAAATAATTGCATCCCTGCATCTAATTTTATTTCAAAGTGCAACCACCTTAATTTTTTCCCACAATTAATCTACATATGAAATTTACACTACCCCTTAAGCAGGAAGTAAATTACCCAAACCCTTACTTCACAGAAAAATTAATAAATAAGAACATTTTAATGAATGCAACTCAAGTTCACAAAGAGTAACGCATCAGGCTGAAATTTAGCAAACATGTAATGCATTTACATCAGAAGTAGTCCTTACCTTCACCAAACTAGCAGGGGTCAAGAAACGTCTAGCCGGAACAGTAACAGAGCCGAGACCTGAAAGAGAGAGAGTAAGACAGCAGAATTGAGCTCACTTCAAGGAAAAAAAGCACAGATCGGTCCACCACAACACCCAGTGATGGGTCGGGAAAAAAATTAGGAAAAAATGACATAGAAATGTCGATCGCCTGCCACAATTTGAAATTACCTCAGAAGCGCGAAACGATGAACCCTAAATCGAATTGGCTGTGTGATAGAAATTGGGGCTCTTTCCGCTTTATATATGGCCAAGGACGGGGTACTAACGTAATTGATGAAGTTGGAAACTTTTGTGCGCGTGGTGGGGTAACGACTGTGACGACAGCCGACGTCATAGATAACGGCTTATCTCAAAAAAATGAGGGAGAAAGAGAATGAAAAAGATAATTATCCATCAGGCCAGCTCACACATTTGGGCCAATCACAGAGCTGCCGGCCCAATTATCTTGGGCAGCCCGTTTATCTTCTCCCAATTATCTGTTGGACCAAATGGAGAACATAGGGCTGGTTGCAGGCCGGTATCGACTTGGGCCGATAATTGCAACCAGCGACAATTTCGCTCCATCCGAATTAGCCCGGTTTGGAACGTGTGTGAAATGACGAAAAAACCCTCACTTACTCCACCATTAGCAACCTAATGACATTGTGATTACTGATATTAATCGATCTTCATTAGCAGACACAATGGGCGCCATTAGTGGTCACACGCGCCACTACCCGCTTCAGCATTGGGAGCTCGACACTGTTCATGTCAGTGATGTGATTATAGTGTGGAAGAAAAAAAAATTTATTCATTTTGTTGTTGTATAATCTTCATCATCCCAAGAAACCCTTTTTCATTCTCTTCCCCAAACGTAGAAACGTCTGTGCAATTTTCCTTATGTTGTTGATAATTTCGTGGGATAATCAAACCGATCAAGATGAGAAGTTTGATGAGCTCTCATATCCGCAAAAACATTCGGAAAAAACGAGCGAGATGTATGTTACATTAAGTTATTATCTTTGATGTTTTCAGATTCTTTCTACATTGTTTGTCTGTGTGTTCCTCGTACATTACTAACTGTGGTCTATGTGTAGCAAATGGTATTCAGAAGAAACTTGCATTGGGGAAGTTGAAATCGGCTGCTGCTGGAGACCCAGAACTTACTTTATCCCAATTTCTTCAAAATGAAGGGGTAAAGAAGCGATCCGGTGGTGTAAGGAGTGAGGAACAGCCAAAGCCAAGCACCGAAGAAAACAGAGGTACGGGTGAATGTGCTGTCCATTTTGCATTATAGTGATGTAACTTTATCCCAATTAGTATAGGTAAACGATGCTGATGTTTTATTGTAGTATGCATGGATAAAGGATAAGAACATTGTAGAATTTCACACTACGCATACTGTGTGAAAGTAATCCTTGGTACAGAATCATGTGTTTGTGTAGTATTTTTGTTCATTTTGTTTATGTAGTTGTTTATAAGCAAGACAATTAAACAAACATGACTTTAATGATCAAGATAATATGATATGTCTAATGTTGATGACCAATATGAGTGTAATGAATAGCAAAATATTCTGTACCTAGAAACAATAACTGTAATTTAGATTAGATGGTATAGTATAAGGTGTTGTTTATGTTATTTTATAGTGATATCATATTGATAGATCAAAGAAAGAAGCAAGTGAAGATGTTGATGTTGAAAGTGAGGAGGATGATTCGGTTGATGATAAGGAAGGAAGACTTGATAAAGGATTACCTATGCCTATAAATCATGTTTATAGATTGTTCTGTTTTTCTTATAAAAATTATTATAATGTGCATTGTTAAATGTTCAATTTACATATTCTCTAGGAGATGAGAGCAGTAATGCAGAAGAAAATGATGATACGGACGAGGATGCCAGTAGTGATGATGAGAAGGATTCAGGTAATATTGAGCATATTACTGGTAGATGTACCAAGACTTACTTGTTTTGTTCAGACAGTCTTACAATGCGTCACCCACAGTTGCAGTTCCAAATGAAGAGACTGAAGTTTCAGGTGAAGATAATTCACAGTTTACAGATGATGCAAACAGGCAGTTTGTATCTCCAACTGCAGTGTGTGCAGATAGTTTTCCAGACACACAAGTTGTTATTGAAATAAATGGTACAGTTTATGATTTATTTTACATATAGATATATAGTTTGATTTATGAAATATGTTAACATACTTAGATGCATCTCCAATAACAAATTTGAACGTAATCTAAAATTTCATATAGATTCTGATTCTGAAGAAGATGGCTCACATGATCGTTATCTATTAGCACAAAGGAAGGCAAAAAGTGTGTGCATCGAAGAGGACGATGATGGTGAGTGAATATTGCGTTGATAATTTATGTAGAACAGGAGAGTTTAGTACTATGAATTGCATTGTACTATTTATAAGTTTTCATTATTGCAGGATCAGATGGCTTGGATATAAACAGCGAACAACCTACAGCTGTTAGCATTTCACATAAGAAGCAAAGAACCGGTAAGATTAATAGGTAGCTTGATATAGTACCTTTTATGGTATAGATTAACTAAATATTTTAAATAAACACAGAACGATCCACAGTAACAGCATCGAGAAAGCTTCCTGATGCAAAGTGCAAGTTGATAAAGGTAAATTTCAAAATGTTTTATAGCAAAATTAGCCAATATGTGATTATGAGATACATATATGCCATGATGAAGTTAATAATTGTTTTTATGTAGGATCATCTTCTGCAGTTGCTTGTGATCGGAAACAGACAGTAGCTCTTGTAGACCAAGGTAATGTATTATTGAAACTATATTCACATGAATACAATGATGATGTTAAACACTTAAACTACCACACTAATATTTCTTCTTCATGTGCATTTTAACAGCCTGTTTTGACATTATATATGTATATAAATACAGAACCGTGCACCAAAGAAAACACAAGGAGAGGTGCAGTGAAAAGGAGAAGAGGTCGTGGACAGTTGTTATCAGATTCAGATAATAAAGGTGGAGTTCGTATGTGATGGTTTTCAGTTTAAAACTAACAAAAAAAAAGCATGATTAAGTTTTCTATATTTAATGCCATATGTTATTTATTATGCAAGGAGAAGGCTAAATACTGGTAAGCGGGGATGCAGAGGGGAAGAAAGTTTTAGACCAGATGATGATGAAGATGATGACTCTGATTGGTCAGGTACTATAATTGTACTCTAATTATGTTATATAACAAACCTTATATTATTTTAACATATAACTCTGAATCTTTAAATATTATATTCTATTTAGAGGAGGGTAGTTTTTATGTGGCAAAGAGGAAAAACACAAAACGAATACGAGGTGGGGCTAAGCCAAAGACGGAAGTTCGTTGTGTTTGGAAGATCCTTGATAATACACAGAGGGCAAATACCCAGATACCTCGTAAGTATATAAATGCTTGTTTATCAGCAGACAAGTAGTTGATAGATTATGATTTTCGTATGCTGATAAATATGTTTCTTGATTAGAAAATTCGCTGAAGTGTCATCGGCAACCTAGCCAAAGGTCTAAGCCAGTGTGGACATCTTCTGATTCAGGTATAATGTCGTTACTGTTATTCATTAATTCATAATTATATATTGTGTTAACTGTAGGTGATGAACACTTATTATATTTTGTATATGTGAAATACAGAACCAGCTGAAGCCGCTGTGGAAAACGTGGGACCCCGGTTTGATCGGTTTGGTACGTACGGACATATAACATAGGCTGTATGAATGTATATAAGATTGCACAATTAATCCGCTGTTTAAGATAACATGTTTGTGTTTATTATGTTCAGATGACGTGGAAGTCGACTTGTCACAGGCATACTATCGTTCAAATCTGCCAACAATAATCAAAGAATTGTTGCAATTGCGTCTTAAGAAGAAACACATTAGAGCATTGAGAAGAACTCCTTTCTGGATGCTAATAGAAGCTATACTGAGGTCTGATAAGGATGCGTTGTATGACATGACAAGAAAGCATGAGAGTGATATCATGGAGATTGTCAAACGTTTCGACCCAGCTGATAGCGTTCTGTTCATTGGTGATGAGAGGATTAGGCTCCTGAAGGAGGATTTCGTGCTAACATTTGGAGTTATTGATGGCGAGATTCCGCTAGTTATTACAACATCGTTCATTCCAAGTCCTTGGATGGAGAGATGTTTCCCAAATCTCTTCAGCAAAGGAAAACAGATTAGAGCAAAGTCATGCCGCAAGTTTTTCATATACGAGGAACTGAAAAAAATGTGCCTTGGTGAGAGAGAATCCAGTGCTGAGGATATTGCTAGGATGGTGCACCTGTATCTGTTGAGTGCCTTTTTCATGCCTAACACAAACACTTCAATTGCATGGTGCATCTCACTGTGTCTTGAAGAATTTGATGAGATATGCAACTATGATTGGGCTGGTTATGCAGTGCGTATGCTGGAAACAAATCTACGGACAACAACCAACATGCGATTCGGTGGATGTGCTGTTTATCTAGCTGTAAGTTGTAGATTATAACTAAAACTTTTATGGTTTTTTTTTTAAAATATATTGAATATAATGTAATACACTCTCGGTACCTCGGTGCAGTATCTGCTATGTGAATGTTCAAACATCATGGAGCCAAGATCACCAGATGCGTTCCCACGTTTTTTGAAATGGGATTTAGGTGATCTTCATCTTAAGTTTAAGTCAGTAGGCGATAAAGGTTTCTGGGATAATCTGGTGAGTATATGTTAAATGTACTTGAACATGAATTTTATTATATTGACATATATTACACCCCTATTGCTTATGTTAAATGTGGATATTTTAATATTTTGAAGGTTGTTTCACCTGTACACGAGGCTACAAGATATGAGAAGCTGAGATTCAGACATGTCAGAGGTTACTTGAATAATGGGGATGCTGATGCGGTCCCACATGAAGTGATTGAGGGAGAAGCACATAAGGAAGTTGGTAACGAACAAAGTGAGGATGATCATGAGGTAGGGGATCAGGATGATCATGGATCGGATTATGAGTTAGAGGATCAGAACGATACTGGCGGTGGAGATGATGGATCTATTCAGGCAGGCATAGAGGTTGATGATCATACTGGCGGTGGAGATGATGGATCCATTCAGGCAGGCATAGAGTTTGATGAGTATGATCCTATGAACGGAGAGGCAGTAGATCTTGATGCTAACACTCAGGAAGAGATGGCCAAAAGGCGTATGGAACATGAAGTGGATACAAGAGTCAATGAAGATCAGAACCAGGATAGATATGTTTGTACTGATGCACAGGAAAGAAAGGTGTGTGATGATCCCAGTGTGTTGACAGCAAGTGAACTGCAATTGATTAATAATGGTGGTATCGATGTCGTTTATGACACACAACAGATAATCAGAGAGAGGGAGAGACAATATGCTGCATTAATGGAAATGGAGGAACCTTCATGTTCACTCAAATATGCACGTACACAACAGGGAGACAATGAAGTTTACATAAGCCTAGACAACAGCTGTAGCGATTCTCCAGTACTTGTGCTTGATCATAATGGTGTTGTAAGGGGGCGAGAGGGTGGAGTAGATGATATAGTTGTCTGCCCTGTGATGGAAAGTACATCAGCTGAGATGGAAAAAGCAAATCAGTTAAGTGAAGTCAGTGATGTGGTTAAGGATGTTGAGAATTGGCCTCCTAATGATAAACAACATCTTGGGGGGAATGATTCTTCGGGATTGAAGGCTGCTGCTGGTGAGGGTTCAGTGCTAAGTGATAATATAGCGATGATTACAAGAGAACGAGACGGGCTTCTGCTATTAGTGGATAAGTACAAGAAGAGATTAGATTTGTGGTCAGGTGAGGTGACTGAGTTGAAGCAATTGATCAAGGATAATAAGAGAGAAATGGCTGAGTTGAAGACCTATTATGTTCGGACAGTGAGTGAAGCGAATGTGAAGATAATGTCTGCAAATGAGGAGATTGAGAAGTTGAGGACAGTTCACTTGTTTGAGAACAATAAGCTGAGGAATGAGTTACGTGATGCACAGAGACAGTGTGACAGTGTGAAGTTGGAATTAGTGGAGAAGAAAGAATTTTTCGCTGATATCAGGACTGGTCTTGAGAGTCAGGTGAAGAGGTTTCAAGATGATGTAAATAAGCTGACGTTCATATTGTCTGAAAAGGAACTAGAAACGAAGGTCCTAGTTGAGAACATAGATTTCATCACAAGACAAAGGGATGAGGCGAAGGCAAAGTTGGAGGAGGTGTTGAATCCAACATACACACAGTTGTATGAAAACCCACAAAATAATCTGCAGTTGGGTTTGATGGATGAACACTGTCAACTAAAAACAGTGTTTGAAGACAAGTCAAATCGTGTACAAGAGCTTGAGAAAATGGTGGATGGATTGAAAAATGAGTTAATGCAGCTAAAGGATCAGGCTGTGGCAGGGAAAGGCAGTCCTGCTGTCTTATGCATCACGAACAGAGAGAAGGATGATGTTCAAGGTCAGCTCGTATCTGTTGCAGATAATGTGTCTCATGAAATTACAGCTCAGAATGAGAAATATGACCGTGGGACTGTGGAAAGAGGAGTAAAGAAGCGTACTATGGAGGGAACTCGGAAGCCGAAAGTTATAAGTCCAGTAAGCTGTAAACTGTCTCAAGCTGATAACGCAAAGAAGTTTAGATGGGATAGATCTCTTCGAGCTGTACAGTTAGTTACTGATGACAAGATGCAGGTCCTCAAGAGTACTATGATAGGCAAAGATGCAACAGGGTTAGTGTATGGCATATTTATGTGCTGAAAGTGAGTATTTTTTTCTCAATAAAACATTGTGCATTGTTATGTTTCAGGGTCTTATGGAGAGGCAAAGAGCCGTTTTCTGTTGTCTCAAGTCAAGATGCAGTGAAGCTTATTCACCATGAGGATATTTCAAGTGAGGTATGAATATGGGGAGAATGGGCTCTATGTTCTACACATATTACATAAGATTATGTATTAAATTCTTATGCCATTGCATGTAATGCAGGTCATAGATTCTTGGGCGGAGCTGCTGGTCTCTTATCTAAAACAAATTTCCAAAATGACATCAACTTCTATTATATGCAACAAAGTTTGGGTAAGTAATGTATGGTGCAATTATTACATATTGTGATTGTAAGTGTATAATAAGCGTAATATGTATTTATACATTATGCAGGAAGCTATGACAGGCTGCAATAAATCCATTTGGAGCTTAGTTGAGAAGCAGCTAGAGAACGCAATACACTCTGAAATTATCTTGTTTCCTGTGTCTACTCCTGGCCGTAGCAAAGATCCCAGGAGGTCTGGATGCCATTGGACTCTGCTGAAATACTCAGTGAAGCTGGGGAAGTGGACTTTTTTAACTCCATGATGCCCAAAGGTGGGGGAGATGATGCTGACTATGAAAGGTGTAAGGAGCTGGTAAGTAAAGATACATTATAATATTATGAGAAAGATAACACATGACTATAAATATTAACATTATATCTTGATTTGTTATTCGTGGATCAGTTGGTCATTAGAGACCAATATAACAATATGGTGAAGTTACGTTTTCTCTAGTATAATCTGATACATTTGTCTCTTTATTATACAGAAAGTATACTTGGAGAACAGGATGGCTGTTGCAATGAATGCAGACGGCAAAAGAACTCTGTTGACGAATCCCACACGCAATTTCCCTCTTGAGATGGTTGTTCAGAAGAACTGTCCACAACAAGCAGAAGGTTCAAGAGATTGTGGCATTGTTGTTTGTCAGCTGATGGAGAAAGCTATAAGGCGTCTTGGGATAAATACTATTCAAGTGACTGGAACAGGTGTATTTACAACAGGCAGTGCTGCTGAATACCGTGCGAAGATGTTTGAAGCATTTGTTGATGTAGATGTACTGGAAGAGTATCGTTGAAGAATGTAACTTGAATGAGTACAATATTTTTGTGAAGGTGTTTATGGATTATGTGCATATATCTGTTTTGGATGTACTTAAGTTCAGCTAGATATCACCTTCACAATATTTTTGTGAAGGTGACACTTGAATGTTGTTGGTCTGTTTATTATGCTAGTGTTGATATTGCAAATTCTAGTCTTTCTCATCCAAGTGTATTGTTTTACGAAGGTGTCATAAATCTTAACCTTGGATCAGGATGTCTTATCCGTGGATCAGATCATCATAAGACAACCCTATACCACTATTACACATTTGAAACCAGTAACGTTTAGGTTTCGTACAAAAATTGTATTTGAATATAAGTTGATTATCATGCATAAGCCACGTACAGATAAGTAAGATTTGTGAGGTTCTGTTTCACGGCACAGTATCAATTCTGTTTCTCGGACCAGAATTATGACAGGGTCTATCCACAAAACACAAAAACAAGACCTAATACAACGGGTATTGACAGAATAGCCGATATACATAGACTATTCCCATACCTGGATATCTAATATACCAGCCGAGATCTAATGGCCCGAAACACTGACCAGAGAGATGACCACAAATTCTTGCATATCTATGGGATGGGCGAGCCTAGCAGGATGGTAAGCAATTTTCCTAATTATATTTGTTGTTTTTTTTTTTTTTTTTTTTTAGATGTTATAAAGTACAGCTAGCATCAAGGTATTTTTCGTCTGTTAAAGTTGTATATTTGTGATGATTAAGGAAATTCCATCTGCGTTTGTCGAGAAATGGTTTAAGGATATTCCTAAGCAAATGGTGCTTACTAGTGTCGATCAAGTACCGTGGATTGTTGACATAGAGTGCGAAGGAAATGCAGTCTTCATGGGCAAAGGATGGGAATCATTTACTGATGTATACGTAGTATCATACTCGGATGTGCTTGAGTTTACTTATGATTTCAAAGGAGGTTTTCGAGTGACGCTGTTCGATGATAGTATGATTGGCAGAAATGCATCTGATATTGAAAGACATTTGGGTCTTGGTGTCTGGAACCCTTCGATGTATTCTGCAGTTGCAGCTGATAATCTCATGAAACATCGACTTGTAAGAGCTGGTAATGGCACACATTTGATCCTAGATGAAGAACCATTGGTGCAGCTTAAGAGGCGAAGACTTTTTGAGGCTGGTATGTAGTTAGCATCTATATATAATTGTTATGTCTTGATTATTGATTATTAAAGTTGGAAGTAATTTATAGCTGCAGCAAAGAAAAAATCAAAAGACGTTTTGAAGGAATTTGCTTCTAATGCTGGACCATCGAATATAGGTGACCTGTTTGTTTAATAATATATTTTTTTTATATGTACTATATTACGTAGAGAAAACATAGTCTAAAAACATGTTCCGTTGCACAAAACAGTTCCTGAACAAAATGGTAACATCAGCTCTTCGGAAGATGATGCTGAGTGGAGTACTGATTCAGAACAAGGTAAGAATGTTTTTTTTTTTTTTTCATCGGAGTGCAAAGAGGACTTAACGACCAACACAAAAAAATTAGATGGTACATGTTATATATAAATATCTTTATTGTATGATACAGGAACTGAGGAGAAACATTGTGTTAGGAAATTGCCTAGTGAAGGAATAGAAATCAGAGTTTTAGATCATTGTCCTGTGACAGTTCCTCTGAGGTCACTGCAGAAAGATTACAAATTGGTAACTTATAAGTCCAATATTTAAATATATACACTTATGATAAAAAATTATGCCTGAACATATATCCTGTGCACGTATGAAATTACAGGTTATACCAAAGAAGTTTGCTGCACGAAGGCTTGATATGGGCGGTAACACAAGAACACTGCGTTCAGAAAGTACAGGAGATTCCCCCGTGATCTTGTATCACAGTGAAAAAAGATCAAAGATTGTATCTGGATGGAAGGAATTTGCGTTGGCGAACAATATCACAACTGGAACTACCTGTGTTATTGAGGTTATGGCAGATGCACCTAATGTGTGGAAAGTGTCTATTTTTCGTCGTTGACAAACTGCAATCATTATATGGTGAAAATTTTTATATTTATTTAACATGTGTGATGTTTTTAGCTTGAACACTTCTCACAGTGGGATTGAAAGAATTATATTCGGATTTGATAATGTAAGGTATAATAACTTATATTAATATTTTGTTTGTGTCACCCTTGCCGTTTGTTTATAATGTGCTTTGGTTGTGTGCAGACATTTATATTCAACATTTCTTTTTAAGCTATGTTTGTATGCAGTTCGGCATGTGAATACATATTGATATTAGTATTTCTGTACCTCCGTTCAGGTATAATATCTGTACCTCGGTTCAGATGTGTCTAATTACTATGGATTCGACATTACTTTGTGTCAATAATGTTTAAATTTCGATCAGAATGAGATATACTCCTAATTAGTAGAAAGGGGTAAGTGTGACTGCATATTACGTTATTAAAATGGTTAACGCAGCATTGTTGGCGCAGATTGGTATAATATTCCGAATGTGTGTTTGAGTTAACATGTTACCATGTAACTGAGGCATAATTAGAGGTTAAAGATAACGTTATGTTTATCTTGCTTGAGTTATAGTAAATTATAGGCAGTTAACTAGCAATAAGATAAGTAACATAAATCTGAAAAAAAAAACATGTTCTGGCAATTTCAGAATACGAAAGAATAGATAGAGGCTAGTTGTCACACATGAACTGCTTCAGCTTATGAAGAGGAGAGAAGACAACGTTCCAAACATGCATATTAGTTGCCACCTGATTTTGGTAGCGCGTGTTAACTTCAATTAAGCAGACCATCACTTGTTGAATGTTGTTCGCCAACAAGAAGGCATTCCATCCGTCTATGATATAGGAGAAGACCTGGGTCTTAAAGCATAATATGTCCCAATGCCCTCCGCCTAGTACTTTTAGTGTAACTTTATTCATTCCATCCTTCAACTCAGACCGTCCAAAATGAAGTGGCAAAGCCTTATTTATTAAGAAAGAAAAACAGAAGTATAAGGAAAAAAAACACTGAAAATATCAGAAAAGGGCTGTAAATGGTGTAACTACTACTTTGTATATAGTGGAATATCTTGTGTACCTGGACGGTATCTCTAATTAGCATATCATGTGTTATTATGATTTTGCAGAACGGAACATATTGTTTTTAACGGAGAGTTCTTTCGTTATGGCTCATATCTATAATAAAAGCAAGTTGTCAAAGAGCATATCTTAGTAATGAAAATGTGAAGTGTAGCTAAAAACTGAAAAAAACACATACCTCCTTCATTCATGTAAAGTTGAGAATTCTGTAAATTGAATCTTTTAGATTCAGTCTCTGGAAGTTCAACTCGCTGTTCAACGAAGAACGGCTCGCTGTATTCTAGAATGTGTATCTGTCCAGTGTTTACTGAGATGGGTAACGGTTCGATAATTAATTCAGCACTAAAATTAGGCTTGAACACCCGAACAGCAAAGTGGCTTTCTAGGTTGAAGCTCATGTACAATTCATATTCTGCATCTATTGAGTAGTAGGATATGAAATCCTGAATTCCTTGACATAGCAGAGTGCAAGAATTCCACTTTGTGATAACAACAAGCCATGGGATGTTATCTGTGGTTGATAAAGTAACATGTCGTGGCAGTGAAGGCATGTACATTGCTTGAAACTCCAGAGGTATTAGCTGCATTGTAAAGAAAATGATTCATAGAAAAGAAACTAATTCAGCCAAATTAAAGGGTGTTAAATGATGTTCATGTACAAATCTCTAGATTTTACCAGTTGTGTTGCAGATGGAGATGGCACCTTGATTAAAATAGATGGGTACCCATTAGGATCTGCTGCAGTGTTTGAACCTTGCATGATATTGAATCATATGGGAAGATTGTACAACAGTAGGTAGGGGAACAGGTTATATAGCAAATATATCTGTACTTTGGAACAGATTTAGTAAGTCTGGAACGTAATAACTAAATCATGCAGGAAAACATATCATGAAGGTTGTAGGCGCATATCTAGTCAATATGACATGAACGTTGTAACCTAAATAAGTGAGCAGGAAGATAACGACAATTCATCCAGCCCGACCGGAGGATCAGAAGTACAACAGTACAGTTTTAGATGGCACATACATTTGGCACGGAGACAAATGTGAGCGTTAAATGAGGATCAGAAGTATCGCACTAAGGCATACAACAGATGCTTGAGAAAATAGTTCATAAAAAGAGTTAACTGATTGAATCAGTCATTTTTAGGTAAAAGAGAATGCAACATGCCGATGACAAAGTTAGTATATTACATCTTTGCAAAATTGAATAGATGCCCACAGATTATAATCTAACAGGCAGCTTATCAATATCGCGGCTTGACAAAAGATAGTAGTTGGTGACTAAACATCAGAGTATGTTGGTGGGGGCAGCAAATCCATCATTTGTATTAAGGTCACTTTCCAACCATAGTTCACGCGTGGATCTCTGACAATGACAAATGAGTCTCCTCGTTCTAGTCTCTATGCAGCTGCAAACTCCTTCCATCCATAGCTCAGATAAGCAGCTTCCTTATAGACATTGACTACAATTTTCCATTTGCAGACACCATCAAGAGTGAAATTCATGTAGCTCATGCCTGACTGCAGATTACTATGTGCGAATGACAGATTGATTGGCTGTAAAATTGATTAAGGATTTAAGATTACAACATGATGTATAATATACTTATTGTTATTGTAGTCATTTTACATACGAGTATGTCAAAGTCGTACTCTTCCCCTCCTGGCACCATTGACCAGAGATGAAGCACATGGTATCTTGTTGCAGGAATTGATATGTCGCGGCTGGTTCGATCATATGACACCGGAGGCAAGTTTGATGGAGTAGTATCTGCCAAATGACAAAAACCTATATAGGTAACGGTGTGATATGTCAGGTGGCTGTCATCACCAAAGAAGTTAATTTATTATAGTTATATACCAGTTTCCACGATTGGTTTAGGCAGCTGCTGAGCTTGGGCAGAAGTTCCAACAATGAAACCTGCTATATTCACCCAGCGGATGTGTAAGACTATATAAGTAGTATGCACATATATTTCAGAAGTACTTCTCACCTTTGTGAACAAATGTTATTCCAGCCTGAAATGGTTTCATTGTTTTGTTTTCACTTGGCACATGGCCAGGCATAGTATTGGCAGCGTCAACACATGTACTACGTCCCCTCTTCCTTTCTCTACTACCTGCAACATATTAATATTAATTAGTTTATAAGTTCGGAAATAAAGCTTCCAGAGTCAGTTAGTTAGAAATGAATACCTATATCAGAGAGATTTTTCACTGCTGCATCATCAGTATTAGGCTCCGAAGTTGGATCTGCTGCTTGTTTAGTAGGTAGGTCAGGATCCGAATATGTTAGCTTTCTAGGTGACATGTCCAGACCTTTGGTTGCAGCTCGAACAATAGTTGTAAGGAACATTAGTTTTATGTATAACAATTTATAGGAGGTAATTAAAACTCTCATATGTTAGGGATCAACATTACCTTTCTTTGTCTTAGAGGTCACACTCCTTTTTGTTGGAGCAGTGATTCGAGCAAGGTTACACGGAGACAGTGGGGTATTACCAACTGTGAGGAGTTGGGGAGCCGATGGTGTAATAAGCTCTGCCACAGCGGCGAGAGGACAAGGTGATTTTGGAGCTGCAGGGGGTGTGGTGGTTACAGCGAGATTCTGAGTTTCATCTATTGATTCAGTTGAAATGTTGCGCGATAGTTCATTACAGTCAAACGGATATACATATAGGATGTTGGACTTTCCATAGGAAAACATCAATGTGTCTTGCAGTTTGACACCAGCATGATTTCTAAATGTAACCCAACCATCAGCCAGATATGTTCTGCCCTTGACAATTTTGATCTTGCATGTCCATGCATAACCATCTTCAGCAACGACATATATTTTAACTGGTATCTCATTCCCATAGTGGGCTTGAATGAAAGCACTAGGCAGTAGCTACAGATAATAAGATAATTCAGTATGACAAAAACGATAAATCAAAATGCAGATGTAATAAACTAAATATATGTACCGAGGTACAGTTTTTCTATTCTGTGCTTATAGTCATTTCCGGGGGGGGGGGAGGGGGGGTTGGGGTATATCATAGATATATTCCTATATAAAATCTGAGATTAGTAAGTAAGAATGCAATTGTATAATAGCTATTGATGCTGATATAAATGGTATAAATAACAGATCTACAAGTTTGTTAAATGATGCTACAAGTTTAGTAAATGATTCTATATCAGAGTTAAAGAAGTGTACAACAATGTTGGTAAATGATGTTATAGTGTTCGATGCATTAATATTTGACAGGATATTCTAAAGGCAGACAAACATAAATACGTTGGTATGATTTATTACCATATGCTTTTCTTCTAAATTGGTGATTCTTCTCAGAAAGCTAGGAACAGCAGCGAGAGGATGAAATGCTCCAAGCGAAGTCTTACCACGATTTCCACGTCTTTTGCTTTTGCTGTTCGGCAGGGCAATTGTTGCCTTAGCTGGAGAAGCCATTTTGATATTGAAAGGAGCATACAAATCTGAAGAACAGTGTGTGTATATGTGAGAATGGAAAGCGGAAAAAAAACCTAGGATTATGTTATATAGTACAGTAGTTGTGGACCACCAAAACATGTATAGATATTTCAAATATGAGATTTGAACTGCTTTTCACTTCCCGCCTATCATGGACTATCTGTTCTGTGGTACAGAACTTTGTTGGAGGAACTATTTCTTGTAAAAAAATTTTATATCAAACATCCATCTAGTCTATAGTTGGATATTTGTTATGTAATGTATATTGATGTGTTATTTAAATCTATAGTAACACATGTGTTATGAAAATTGATGTTGATATAATACTAGTCCAAGGATCTTTGTTGCTGTTTTATAGAATTAAGTATGAAATAAAATTCCATATTTTGACAAATAATGTGGCAATCAAAAGTGAATTCATCTCATACATAGGTGTGCAACAATAGGATGATGATACTGCAATGTAAAATATAGCAAACGTCTGTTTAAAACATGTGAACTCGTTACATGATGTCTAAGGTGCACGGTACAAGTCAACATTCCAGTTGTCTGGAAACTGTTCACTCTGTTGAATCACTAGTGTATCTCCCGTCTTGAGGTTGACAGCAGTTAGAAATGCTGACAGTCCGTTGTGAATGAATCCAACCTTCTTGTCCTCTGATATGGTACAGGTCACACGGAATGGAACAAGAGCAAGACCAAGCTTAAGATACCCGATAATTTGTCCCGATACTTTCTGCTTCTAGCAGAACTTAGCAGGCAATACCTATTATATTGGAAAAGATATCTCAAATTGAATAAAATATTATAGAGTAGGAAAATACATAAGGTTTAAATATGAGATTTGAACTGCTTTTCACTTCCCGCCTATCATGGACTATCTGTTATGTGGTACAAAACTTTGTTGGAGGAACTATTTCTTGCAAAAAAAATTTATATCAAACATCCATCTAGTCTATAGTTGGCTATTTGTTATGTAATGGATATTGATGTGTTATTTAAATCTATAGTAACGAATGTGTTATGAAAATTGATGTTGATATAATACTGGTGCAAGGATCTTTGTTGCTGTTTTATAGAATTAAGTATGAAATAAAATTCCATAATTTGACAAATAATGTGGCAATCAAAAGTGAATTCATCTCATACATAGGTGTGCAGCAATAGGATGATGATACTGCAATGTAAAATATAGCAAACGTCTGTTTACAACATGTGAACTCGTTACATGATGTCTAAGGTGCACGGTACAAGTCAACATTCCCGTTGTCTGGAAATTGTTCACTCTGTTGAATCACTAGTGTATCTCCTGTCTTGAGGTTGACAGCAGTTAGAAATGCTGACAGTCCGTTGTGAATGAATCCAACCTTCTTGTCCTCTGATATGGTACAGGTCACACGGAATGGAACAAGACCAAGACCAAGCTTAAGATACCGGATAATTTGTCCCGATACTTTCTGCTTCTTGCAGAACTTAGCAGGCAATACCTATTATATTGGAAAAGATATATCAAATTGAATAAAATATTACAGAGTAGGAAAATACATAAGGTTTAAGGGGTATACGATAAAATACCAAAGTGTAAGGAGGCATGAAAGATTCATCACCAAGAGTGATGGCACAGTGATTGCCTCCATCAACATCAGCATTCTGATGAATAGAAATTCCTTCAAGAAGGAAGAAAGCCTCTGAACCTTGTCTATAAACTGTATGTAAAGACATACTGTTAATATAGAGAATACTTATATTTCTGAAGTAAATATTTAGAGGAAGTAATAGTATTACCGAATGACTCGTTAACTGTAATAAGCTGCCTGTCTTGATAACACCTACTAGCTGATACAGTGATATTGTTTTTCACTCGTATGCCATCTGTTAGATGATGGTGGTTTTATTAAAATGAGGTGTATATAATATAAATGTCTAGTCCATTAAGTAAATCTATACCTGGATCAGTGAAGATGGCGGTGTGGGGGTGTTCAAAGTGATTGTGTTGGATAGCTGTTATATATAAAAGAAACTAGTTTTAGTACACACTTAATAGGTAGTATCAAGCTGAAAGTGTTGGCTATAATAACTAATTAGTGAATAACCAAGGACACAATCAAACCTGCGATAACACAATATGCTTTAATTAAATCATCAGAATCAACTTGACGTGCCAGAAGGGTTGTGATCAATGTTTGTTCTAGTGGGCATCGACTCTTTACCCAATCATTGAAAAATTTCGTCAGTGTATGCACGTCCTTTGGCACGCTATCATGAGAAAATATAGTAACTGCAAATGTTCGTTTACCATCATAGACAAAACGCATAACTTCAAATACTTCTCTGCAGTATGAACTCTTAAACTCTGACCACCCGTTATCAAACATAAGTTTAGTTTCACATGACACTACATCTACTTCCCATTGAATGTGATCAGATCCTATAAGAATACACTTTTCTGGTATAACAAGTCCATACCGTGCAACAAATTTCGGTGGCAATTCCTGTGTTAAAGAAGACACAACATCGTTTACATGATTCATATATACAAGTATGAACATACGGTAAGGACATCAAATATAAATAGCTATGAGTAATGAGAAGTAACTAACCATTTGCTTGGAGAACGATGGTAGACAAATCTGGACAAATTGTCTAGCGTAAACGTCATCAGTAGTTGGAGTTGATGAAGCCATTTTGATGTTGATAGAATTGAACAGGTTGGGAATAAAGTTAAGGTTATGGAGGAGTTTGTGGAATGTTATATATATATTGGAGGGTGACTTTCTGAACTAAAGATCAGAAATTTTGTTGAATGGAAAATATAAACAATGTCAGTGTCGTAACATAGCGCGATACACATGAATTTGTATATTCAACTTGAACTTACGCGGATCAGAAAAATTTCCTGTACCGGGGTACAGAAATATGAAAACAATTATTTCAGTACTAGATGTGCTGAAGGTTTTCATTTTTCCTGTCACGGATACATTGGTTTATGTATTTGATAGTCTGTACAACGGTATAGCACAACAATCTGTGTTTCAGTATCAGTTATCGTAACATCATTCTGTCTTCTACCACTCATGACATTACTGAATTGTTGTGCTTCACGAATACAAGATATAGGATGTTTTCTGAGTGAAAGAACCAAATCGAAGGAGGTAGGGAGATAGACTTTAATATGATATGTGAAATATGTATACAAATGGTTGTACATGGCGAATAAAAGTTATATGAGTGCAAACATGTGAAACTCTTAACTAACTCCTACTAATAACCAGTACTGAAATTAAGCGCTGCAGAACATGTCTTCAAATGCCGGGTTTAGATTTATAAACAAACGGTAAAGAGGAGGCACATTATGAAGATATTGTTATATATTACATATAGATGTGAAAGTCAATAACACTAACATAACTAACAGAATTACAGCAATTCCTTCAACTTGTCAAATGGAGAAATGATAACATTCCAAACATATCCAGATCCAATTTTCATTGTGTCCATCCTTCAAATGTTACGTTCCAAGAAGATTTGGTCAGTGAGAGTGACAACATTGCCAAGCAAAAAATCTTTAAATCCTGCCGCGAAATATGACTTCATATCCTTCTTATAACAGACAACATGCCAATCTCGACCACCAATTACATTTAAAGTGATGCAGTTTAGTCCTTGAATCAACTCAGAGCGGCCAAAATGCATTGGGAGTTCCTGATAACAAATTCAAGTTAGTCTTGCTCGCTAATAGGAGATAAGAAATATATTGGACATATAAGCGATAACATTTGTCCGTCTAAAAAGATTTGTAACTCATAGGTTGAAAAGTGGAAGTCATCATTACCACATGATGATTAGCTGAGAACATCTCTCTAGTTAAAATGATCCGGCAGAATGGAACAAATCCTTTGTATCGTATTCGCCTTTGGGAAGATGTCATCTCTACAAAAGCAAAGGAACGTCTTAAGAAATGAATAATGTTACGTAATGTTGCACTGGTAGAAATAAATAAAACCTGGATCATCAGTGTATAGTTTTTCTGTGAACGTGGCATTGCCTAGTACTGTTTCAATATCAGGTGCATATAGTAGATCTTCCATATCACCATATTCACGGAATTCAGGTAGTTGGACTCTGAGTCTGTATTCAACTGAAGTGGACTGATTATATATGACCGGCGCCATTGTTGATTTTTTGAATACTCTGACTAGGAAGTTGCTTTGCAAATCAAATTTGAGGTGGACTGTATCACCTAACTCTATTCCATAGTTTGTCATGAATTCCTTCCAGCCTTCACCAAAAAGAGTTCGACAACCGGAATAGACCATCACAACAACCCAGAGGATGTTGTCAAGCAGTGATAGAGTTACATGCCTTGGTAAGGGGTTCATGTAACGTTCGCTGAAACTCTGAGGTATTAACTGTAAATAACCAAATTCGCAACGAAGCCCAAAAAAAAAAAAAAAAATTATCAACACGTAACAGAAAAAACCAAATAGTCTAATTAAGGATTCCAAGTTATATAATTTAGACATACCAATGAAAAATATAAGTAAAAATATGTTAACATACATGTATTCGGCGATACATTGGTGAATTTTATCTTAACATAGTTAGCGTTGTATAAAAAGTAAAAAGATATAACATCTATTTAAGTAACAGCAGAGATGCGCAAAATATATTCAAGTGAAAAGCTAAAGCACGGATGAAAAGATGAATATAAAGAGGTTGATCCTGATGAAATTGATGAGTAACTAACCAGACATCTGTCACTTTCAGGTGTTATCTTGATCTCCATACATGCGCAGCCTTCATTGTCATTCATCTTTTGCAGTTTTCGTGGGAATTTCTGTTGTTGTGTAAGATAGGACTGGGTATTATGTTCTTAAATAAGTATTATATGTGTTTTAAAAATGAATTGATCCCAGGTACAGTTAGCTTATCAGAATGTATGTGGTCCTGATTGAGGGGGGTTAGGGTAAGGGGGATGGGGTTTATTCTTTAGGGTAAGGGGGAATGGGGCTTAGGGGGTATTTGGAGCTTGTGATATATGTACTGCGGTACTTCTGGGCCTTGGATCTTATATGTAGTGGGTCGAGTTTTAATTGTTCGTATGAGGAATTGACAATAACAACATACAAAATCAAACGAATAAGATGCAGGATCATGTTTGACTCTCTCTGTATGTGCTTTGTTCATCTTTTGTATTGATAGTTTGGGATTTTTATTAACTCTAATTGTTATGCATTTGATAAGAGATTAGGCAGGTTAGTCCTCGTATAATCTATATAAATGTAATCACTTAATTGAGTTATGAATTGATTTATATTGTAATCACTTAATTGTAAATTTGTAATGGGATGAATACACAGTTTTCTAATCTTTATAATTAAGTACTACACCATATCTCAATAACTATTACATACAATGTAGAAGTGCATTTGAATACATTTGGTTGAATACCATAATTAAGTACTATACCATATGCAGGTGTACTAGTGCATTAATATATTAATACGCCGATCAACATATGTAGGCTAGTCCTGTGGCATGCTTTAAGTAAACATACCTGAGTCAAACATTCTAGAAAATGATTCCAAAGATTCATCTGTACGAATTGAATTTGAATAATCTTATGTGCAGACGAAGACAATAAACATATACGTTAATAACGGATTTGAATTCCATGTGCAACACATATGTCGTATAAAGTCTCAAATGTGTTAATAAAAAGTAAGGTGGTTTACATTTTATGATAAAGGGGCATGGTGTTTAGGGATTTGGGGTAAGGGTGTTAGTGGTTTAGGGTAAGGGACATTGGCGTTTTGTGTTATATGTAATGTGGTACTTATGTACCTGGTATCTTATGTATAGTACGTTGATTGTTAACTGTTCTTATGAGGAATTGACATGTCAGACAAAAAAAATTGAACAAATTCTCTTCGGTCAGCACATGCAAGCTTATGTGACACTCGGGGTGTCTGTGCTATGTGCATTTTCTAAGTGATTTTGTTGATAGGTTGGGTTTTCTTACAACACGCTTTGCAATCAGGCCGTTTAATTTGTCCCGATATAAGCTATATATATTTATTAACTCGCCCTCCATTGATTTATACTTTAATCATTGACTTTTAAATCTTGTAATAAGATGTATGTACAATGTTATTGTACTATACCATATCGCAATAACCATAACATAAATCATACAAGCGGTTCTGGATTGAATACAAGTGTACTAGAGTATTAAAATATTAATACAGAGGTCATCATGCATGGGCTTGTCATGTTGCATGATGTAAGTAAACATTACTGAATTGAACATCCTAGCTAATGCTTTGACCAAAGCATCTATACCCTTGTATGCGAATGATGTTATGATCAAAGTAAGGCAATTGCATATATGAAAAAACGGGATTGTATGCCATGTGCAACCCATATAGTGTAATAATATAAAGTGTAGCGATTACTTATATTAATATAAAGTATAGTATTCAAATAGCATAACGCCCACACACAGTATGATAGTCGACATGATTGTCAAATATATTGCTTCCAAGTGATTGTAATAGGTGAAGATAATCGCATAATATAAGGAGTTACATATGTTGGTGTCTTTAGATGCTATATTTAGATTAGCACATATATACAACTATCAGATGATGTGATATTTGTGAATTATACTATACAAACTATATGTAAATGAACGGCCCCGTAATAGGTGAAGATAATCGCATAATATAAGGAGTTACATATGTTGGTTTCTTTAGATGCTATATTTAGATTAGCACATATATACAACTATCAGATGATGTGATGTTTGTGAATTATACTATACAAACTATATGTAAATGAATGTCCCCGAAAATAAATCGGATGCTGTTAGAATGTGGTAATTTTAATGACTAATTTTAACATGCGTTTTCCATAAATTGGGTACATTGGCAACGTGTTAAAAAGGGCACAATGGTAATTTGCAAAGTAACTCGTGGAGTGGTCAATACGGGGGGACGATAAGTCAGAGAACAAACTGTTCGGCGGACCAAAAGTACGGCAGGCAGTCCCTAAAAGCTCAAAATAACCATATTATTTCACAAAGCGAGAGTGTGCAGAAACATGTCGACATTGAGAAGATGTAGCGTCCATGGAGTTGAACACGATCTTGCAGACGCAGACAAGCGCCAATTTGTTCAAATTTTCATCTCAGAATCTAGAGACAGGCTGGTAATTGCTTAAACTCCGTGACATTGGGATTTCGATGTATATTATATAAATTGGTGCTGAATACTTCTGTACATCAATGTGAATTTAGTTTTGTTTCAGTTTGCAGATGGGATGATTGGGATTGAAAGTGTAAAGCTGTGTATTTTGAAAGCAGTGTCTAGCATTTTCGATTTGTAGTGATCTAGCAATTAAATGGTTGTATATTTGTAAATTTTTAGGTTGCTGTTTGAGTTTGTCACTTTGATGGTCTATCTGTGTTTGATGATTAGTTAACGTATGAGCAGCGTGATAAATTTTGTAATATCTTGTATAGTTTGGGGAATATCAGTAATTCTTTGTTTTGATTATCTGCAGAAACTACCTACAAAATTCCTTGAAAACATAAATCACTGCATTCCCAGTAGAGTGGTACTAGTAACTAAAGATGAGAGGCCGTGGCCTGTGTACATCCATGAAGACCCTGAAGGGATGTACTTAGGAACTAGATGGCTAGCATTTCGCAATGCGTATTGCAATTCTGTTTTTGAGGTCATTCACTTTTTGTATGATGGTGAATCAAAGTTCTCAGTTACTTTGTTTGGTGAAGATTCAATGCCAAAATCACTGGAGACATTAACAAGTAACCTGCTTCAATGGAAAGGAAAGGGAATGCCAGTAGGTAGTTCAGGCTCAGATTCGAACAATGAACCTGATGATGACGATGAGTTTATAGAGATGGCTAACTATGTTGAAGGTATGTTATATTCAGCTTCACCGGTATGTATTTTTTGTAAAATGGATTGTTGCTGGTGGTTATTAAGGTATATTTACACAGGAGTATATTCAAATGAAAAGAAGCGCCAAGCTGATTCTGATAATGAGCTTCATCATATGTCCAGTAAGTAAATTTGTTAAAATATAGTTTCAGGGTGTTTGTAATATTTCTGAAACGTGAAACAGCGTAAATTGCTCGCTAGAGGAATTTATATGTAGTAATTGAAGTATATTTTTCATGCAGATAAGAAAGTGTTCACTGTCAAAGAGAGAGTAGAGGAAACTGGTGGAAATAAGCTAACTACTTTTAGCAACTCTACTATGGGTATTTATGATATAATAAATCTGTTGAATATTCAAGTTTAGTTTGTAATACTATGGTTATAAGTCTGATTCATGTGTATTGTACTTCACTGTTCCAGAGTATCCCGTTTCAGCGAAAAGCTACCTGATACCGCCAGTGGATCTTGTTGCTAATATACATGATATAAAGTCTGAAGATGGTTTGGATACATTCACTGAAGGCAGAGCTCATTTTGTACTAGATATTAGATCTGTACATGTTATGGAGCCATACTGTGTGGTAATTCTAATAAGTTATAGATGTAGTTTCTAATATTGTACTCGAAGTTTTATACTATTGTATTAATGTCAATATATGTTGTTTGTGCAGGATATACCAAATAAATTTTCAAGGGAACAACTTGATATTGGTGTGCAGAAGATCTATCTAACCATTAGAGGTGTGGGTAAGTTCAAGGTGACTTGCAGAATGAACACATATGCAGAAGGGGCATGCATCTTTGAAGGCTGGGATTATTTCTTCCGTGCAAATCGTTGAAAGTTGGTGATACTTGCATGGTGGAGCAGAACAAGACAAGGAAGAACCATTGGGATGTAACCATCTACAGAGATGTGTAGATGTAGACAGTACTATGTTTTGGGATTTATATTATATTACGGTAGATCATACAGTTTGGATAGTAGAACTGTTATCGCGAAGATTGCTCTGTCACCAGTAGCATGAATACTCGTTTTGTTCATGCTTTATGAAATAGAGCAGGTTATTTTGTAAATCTTAATCACTGGAACAGTATTCTAACATGTTCAGATATTACGGTGATCGGTTTCTTTGATATTTGGCCTCTATCGTTTCAATGAATATGTTTAAACTAAGCTTCTAGTGTGTTAGATGTCGAACAGTTTCTTGGTGTGATATCAAACCGTTCTATAGTTAACGTAGACACAAAGTGTTGATCTGATCCAGAGTACAGGTTCCAGGGTCGGATCATATAGCGATATAGATTGGAAGGAAGAGTTATGTCCGTTGCACTAAATTGCATGGAATGAAGAGTTATGTGCCTCTACATGAACTGATCCGAGGTACAAATCTGAAACGACAGGATTTTCAATAGTGGTGTGTGTTGGAGCAATATATGAAGAGTTATGTCCCTTCGAATAAATTGCATGGGCATCTATTTATATGAGTGCTTACACCCAATGTATCACATTCCAAGTAGATGATAAAATATTCCAGCCATGAAGAGAGTAAATGAAGCAAGTAAAAATGATAATGAAGAGGGGGTACATGCATCCAAAAGGAAGAGAGATGGTACTCCAGTTGAGTATGTGGATTCTCCATCAGAGAAGCGAGATGATGATGAAGAATTGAAGGTTGATGTTCCAGCAAGCCAAGCTGATGGTATTCCAACAGAGAACGTCTGGGAAGAGATGGCAAGTAAGTTGAAGGATGAATATGCTACAGTAGAAGTACCATCAGCATCTTCATCGTTGGAACTGAACAAAAAATGTGATCATATTCCGGTTTGGTCTGCTGAACTTGGATTGCTATGCAGGATCTGTGGGTGGATAAAGCGTCCTCTTCCAGAAGCGATCGATGAGAAGTACGCCAAGTGGGATAGTGACAGTGAATAAGAATCTGTGTAGGCAAAATATGAGTAGTATGAAATTGGTAATGGATTATCTTTTGTCAATGTAAAATGGGTGTAATATCTATCTATGATAATTTTGCTATTTTGGCATGTTAAAGGAATACTTGATGATTAATGTATCTGACTTTTTGAAGATGATGAATTTACCAATTTCATATAAGGCTCTCGTAGTATAACTTCCATAAACTCATGACCGATTTAGATATGTATATTTATCTGTACCATGGTGCAGAATTGATTAAGGTACAGAAAATAACATGCGATAAATATAGGACAGTCTGATCCCAGGTGCAGTTTGTCTAGGGCTTTATACTTTTGTATATATATATATATGCAGTGAAGTTCATTAAGTTTTGTCTACAAGAGCCCCATATTGTTTCGTTTTGTACAGAATGAGCTTGAAAAGGAATTTCTTGAGTATGCCGGCTCGTGAACGTTTCCACAAGATTCTTGGATGCTCTCATGAAACTGCTCTGGTATGTGAGATGAGTATTGTCTTATACGTGGTTCGGACAATACATTGATATATATACATTTGTTTTGTGCGAATTTCTTCGTATATATATATCATATTTGTGAATATATATTGTGGATGTGTGTTTGTATGCTTGAGTAGTCGGTAAGTATCATAGTTTACTTTGATATGTAAGGCATTATCTTCAAATGACGGATAATATATATATTGTGAGTTTTTATCTTGAAATGCAGAATATATATTGCGGATTTGTGGATTTATATGTCTGTCTACATATTAATTTAGTAATCACTATTATTTTAATGGCACTAAATAACTTAGTGTATCAGTAAAAAGTACTTGTAGACCAATTTGTTAAGTGGAGGCTGAATAGCATACAATACTTACTTGCTTATCTGTGATTCATTGCAGCGTATTCCCCCCGTGTTTGTTCGTGAGTGCTTAATACCATTGCCAAAGCATGTAATCCTGTGTGCCACAGACAGGGTTAGGTGGGTTGTTGAACTGTACAGACATGGAAGTGCCACATTCATGGGTGAAGGCTGGGCTGAGTTTCGCGAATCGTATAATTTGAATCAAGGTGAAAATGTGTACTTCAAGTTTGATGGTGAAAGCTGTTTCTCTGTGATAATGTTCAATAGGCATGATGTTGAGAAGAAAATAGGCAATGTTGAAGTGAATGAGAACTTTCCTATATTCCGATTCCCAGTGTACACTACAGCAGACCATGGCATCTCTTGCCTTCCTAATGGATTTAAACTTGCTATTGAGCCAAAAAAACATGGTCCCTATCTGAAAGGTGATGTTTGTATGTTAAATAGGTATAAATTTTATTATGCTTTGTATGCTTACCTGCAGATACTAATGACTTAATATGTACAGATATGGGACCAACAGAGAAGGCTGAAAGGTTTGAAGGACATGTTGCTAATTGTTGTATTGAGATCACACGTGAAAAAACACTGACCCTCTGTATGATCTGGTAGGTGTACCATATAATGCTTTATACAGATGCAACCTGACATCATTAAAATTCCTGATAAACAGCAACACATTGATGCAGGAGTTCCCTGTGCACTTCATGAGGGCTGAGATACCAGAGGGAGAGTCAGTTTTCAAGCTAAAGCGCAATGGAACTTGTCATGTGTGGACTTTGAAGTGTTTTAGAGATGGTCTAAGAGCAACTGTTGTTGATGGCCGGAAAGCTTTTATTGTGGCAAATGGGCTGGGTAAGGGAGATAAGTGCTTTATTGAGAGTAACATGGTCTACTGTAGTGTGTGGAACGCAACTGTTATCCCGAAGATTGCTGAGTGATCAGCAGTTAATGAGGCGAAGTATCATCACCATGAATGCTCCTTTTGTTCGTGCTTTATTAATTAGAGCAGGTTATTTTGTAACTTTTAATCAGCGGAACAGTATTCTGATATTTGGCTTGTATCGTTTCAATGAATCCGTTTAAACTAAGTTTATAATGTGTTAGATGTTGAACAGTGTGTTGGTGTCATATGAAAGCAATCTATAGTTAATGTAGATACAAATTGTTTATCTGATCCAGAGTACAGGTTCCAGGGTCGGATCATATAGCGATATAGATTGGAATGGTTGCATTATTTGTATAAACTGATTTAAACTATATCGCTGAAGTCCTATCGCCTAAGAGAATTGATCTCTAGTTATGTACCTCTACATGAACTGATCCAAGGTACAAATATGAAACGGCAGGATTTTCAATAGTCGTGTCATTTGGAGCAATATATGAAGAGTTATGTCCCTTTGAATAAATTGCATGAGTGCTTACAGCCAATGTACCTCATTCGAAGTACATGATAAACATTTCATCCATGAAGAGACCAAATGATGATGAAGAATTGAAGGTTGATGTGCCGTATTGCAAACCGGAATATGATCAAATTTTTTGTTCAGTTCCAATGATGAAGATGCTGATGGTACTTGTACTGTAGGATATTCATCCTTCAAGTAACTTGCCATCTCTTCCCATCACCTTTACGGTACATGTAACAAACTGTTTGAAGGTACATGTAACAAACTGTTTCAAGGTACAGATGATATTGGTATAAATACATCAATATATACTATATAGACTACAGATGTAAAAATGGGTAAACGTAAAAAGAGGACTGAACTCCAATCCCTAATCAATACAAAAATGTGTTTCTCCGTTCCTGTAGCACGATGCTACTGTGGTGGTGTGCTGCTGGAGTTTACATCGATGACAGATCAAGAGAAGAATCTGAAATTTCGGAAATGCTTAAATCATGAACCAGGTTGGACTTTTTTTCTCATATTAAAACTTTAGATGTAATATATTATTACAACGAGCGAGATGTATGTTACATTAAGTTATTATCTTTGATGTTTTCAGATTCTTTGTACGTTGGTTGTCTGTGTGTTCGTGATACATTACTAACTGTGGTCTATGTGTAGCAAATGGGATTGAGAAGAAACTTGCATTGGCAAAGCTGAAATCTGTTGCGGCTGGAGATCCAGATCTTACTTTATCCCAATTTGTTCAAAATGAAGGGGTAAAGAAGCGATCCGGTGGTGTGAGGAGTGCGGAAGAGCCAAAGTTAAACAGAGGTACGGGTGAATGTGCTGTCCATTTTGCATGATAGTGATGTAACTTTATCCCAATTAGTATAGGTAAATGATGTTGATGTTTTAGTCTAGTATGTATGGATAAAGGATAAGAACATTGTAGAATTTTAGTCCAAGCATACTGTGTGAAAGTTAAACAAACATGACTTTATGTAGTTGTGCAGTATTTTTGTTCATTTTGTTTATGTAGTTGTTTATAAGGAAGACAATTAAACAAACATGACTTTAATGACCGAGATAATATGATATGTCTAATGTTGATGACCAATATGAGTGTAATGAATACCAAAAATATTCTGTACATAGAAACAATAACTGTAATTTAGATTATATTGTATAGCATAAGGTGTTCTTTATGTTATTTTATAGTGATATCATATTGATAGATGAAAGCATAGAGAAAGAAGCAAGTGAAGAAGTTGATGTTGAAACTGAGGAGGATGATTCGGTTGATGATAAGGATGAAAGACTTGATAAACGTTTACCTATGCCTATAAATCATGTTTATAGATTGTCCTGTTTTTCTTATAAAAATTATTATTTAAATGTTCAATTTACATATTCTCTAGGAGATGAGAGCAGTAATGCAGAAGAAACTGATGATTCGGACGAGGATGCCAGTACTAATGATGAGAAGGAATCAGGTAATATTGAGCATATTACTGGTAGATGTACGAAGAGTTACTTGTTTTGTTCAGACAGTCTTACAATGCGTCACCCACTGTTGCAGTTCCAAATGAAGAGACTGAAGTTTCTGGTGAAGATAATTCACAATTTACAGATGATGCAAACAGACAGTTTGTATCTCCAAATGCAATGTGTCTTGATAGTTTTCCAGATACACAAGTTGTTATTGCAATAAATGGTACAGGTTATGATTTATTTTACATATAGATATATAGTTTGATTTATGAAATATGTTAACATACTTACATGCATCTCCAATAACAAATCTGAACGTAATCTAAAATTTCATATATTATTGCAAATTGTGTATGTTGCATACAGATCTGTTAGAAATCATAAATGATGATGAATTGTTATAATGTAGGCACGGCACATACATTTGAATGGGCGAATGATCACAAGTGTTCACTAGTTTGTCAGAAAAAATCGAGGAAATTAGAAAATGCTGGGGGTACTTCTTTTAGCAGGGAAGACGACGGCGATTCAAGCTATGAAGCTGATGGTAGACAAGTTATAATGAAGTTGATCAACGATCTAGAAAATGCACTGGTACACGCAGAGGCAGATAAAATGCGTTTGGATGATGAGATACTGCAATATAAATCAATAGTTGAGAAAAAGGATGTTTTTAATGCTGAGATACAAGTTAAACTGGAGAAAGTAGAAGAGCAGCTGCTGAAGTTGCACAATGAGAAGAGAGTACTTGGAGACAGGTTTGGTCAAATTCAGTTTGAAATTGAGTATGAGGTTCAAGAAAACGAGAATCTAAGACAGAAAATCGAGTCCGATGAGATCGAGCGCTTTTTTGTTGAAGCCGAATGTTCAATATTACTTGAAAAGTTGCAGGATAGCAATGAAGAATTCAGACATGAGCAGATTGCAAACTCAGAACTCAGAGATGCTGTAGAAAAGCGTGATGTGGTGCTAGAAGACATGGCAATGGATATGGCAAGCATGCATACTTCAATTAAAGGATATAAACAGGCGGTGGATAAGGCAGAACGTGTTTGTACCTGGCGTATGTTTATTCTCGTATTGGCAGTTGCTATTGTGTACTGGTTTTAAAGTTGACATTGGTGTGCTATGACGGACTATATGTATTTATTATGAATCTATGTAAGATATAACTTCATCAGGGTGACTGCTGCCATGTGTTTTGAACCATGATGAGTATCTATTATGTTTGAAATCTATGTGATATTCTATGTGCAGATATTAACAACAAAAATTTAGGATAAATAGCCAAGAACACGTGGGTGTATCGTTAGTGAATAAATGGAAATTGTTAATAACAACATATGCAAAAAAAATGGCAAGGCAAAGAATATGATTTATCATTCTGATACATGAAACTTCTTCTGTAATAGAGCAACATCTTCTATTACACTTGCAGCACAAGTGAGCACATCATGGCGACCAAGCCTGTGACAGTTAGGGCAATCGAATGGCTTAACTTTTTTCATGGGGAGCTCACCATATGATGGAATCCGCTTGCGCTTTGGTCTCCCTGCTTTAATTTTTGCTATGGGTGCACATATCTTCTCAACATCTCCAAGCAACCTGATCGCCTCTCCCCTCATTGATGTTGGGATAGGGTTGATGACTTCAGAGTACAGATCTCTGTATGTAGCAGAGAAGAAACATGGATCAACAATGCCAACTATTGATGGAAGTGATGATGATATGACCCTTATGGCATGTGAACATGGAAATCCAAGCTGCTGCCAAGTGTAACAAGAGCATGTACGAGCATTGATATTGACAGTATGAGTTGTATCAGAGTCAACTTGATATTTCCCATCACAATACTTCCGGACAGTCCACCTTAAACTTGTATGATAACCTATATTCCAAGAATATCCCTTAGTTGGACAAAGAGCACCTGTCCACTTATCAGCTGTGTCACTTCTTTGTACTGCCCACTCCATTAACAGTTGTCTGATAGAGTCGACCATGACTCTTAGTGGTAGGGACCTGGCCGCTTTTGTTGGTATTAAAATATGTCCAGTCCGCATTTACGAACTGGAGCGACCTTAGAGCGGGACACATCTTTAAGGATCGTCCCTCAAGGGGCTCGACCACACCGGGTCTGTCACCTGAGTGTGGCTCGACCAACATATGGATTGACCACCCTCATGAGGATCATCCACAATACTCCTCAAGACAAGGAAGCTGACAGTGCATAGTGAGGCATGAGGAGCATCTCCCGGGCACGAGGAGCATCCTTATGGCACGAGGAGGACCTTACGTCAAGGTACTACCCTCCAAAGGAGACCAGGCAGAGCACTATATAGGCCGAGGAGACCAAGGAAGGCACGAGGACCAGGTCCGAGCACCCCTGGTCGGTACCACCTGGGGCCCACCTCCTCGCCCTAGCCAAGGTATTTGGGCAAAGGCCCATGGACCTCCTTATTGGGCCTGGGCCAAAAGGAGGCCTTCATCTCAGCCGTACACGTGTCAACATCTTGGGAAGTCAACCCTCACATCCGACATGTATATAAAGGGGCCTCATTTATTACACCGGGGCAGGCAATCTCACAAACAAGTGACACAAAATCTCTCTCTCTAGACCATCACTCTCCCTCCTCGTTTACTACTCATACTAGGGAAGCCTCATCTACTCCCTACTCGTAAAGTCGTCAATCCGGCTTGATCCTCGTCAAGCCGGTCACGAGGTACTAACCCCCCCCTCTCAGTGTATTTCAGGTACAAGGAAGCTACACGAGGACCATATAGAAACGAGGAGCACTCCTTCATGACATAGATCCTCTTAGTTCCCTATCACGGATTAGCAAGACTTAAGGAGGAAGCACCAACTTACCATACAACATTTGGCGCCGTCTGTGGGAAATCGATCAAAAGGTTACCCTAGCCCTATTAGTCGAGCCAAGAAGACACTACACAAGATGCCGCCTAGAAGAAGTAATCGACTAGCCAATGTAGCACCACCAAACCCTCCTCGTCAAAGGGGTCGTCCCCCTACCAATCCACGAGGAGGCACAGTGGTCGCTCCTAGGGCCACTATAAATGATAATGTTGTAAGGGATATTGATATGATAGAGGGGAATTTCACTGATGTCTCTAGAACAAGAGAGGAACGAACAGCGGAGAGCCAATCACAAGGCATACCCGTAGGAAGTGCATTTGGAGCACTTAGAGTGTCCAACCACGGAGCGCCAAGGGAACATCCTCGGATCCAAAGAAACGCTCCTCAATCCATCCCACCACAACAGGCAGTGGTCAATCCCGCTCATCTAGGGATGCACTTCACACTCCCAAATGGTGATGTGATACGACCAGCGGACTATGGGTTCGACGACAGCAACTATGGGTTGTTCCTGCTTACAATTCAAGGCACTTTGGGGAACCAAGAGGCTGCAAGAGTGGGACAAGAAATCCGAACACAAGATTTGAGAAGGTCACGAGGCAACCCTCCTGGCCCATCTTTGGCAAATGCTCCCCTTCCGTCAAGGGTCGATGCCGCCCGAGATGAGGCTCACTCAAGGGCTAACTCGAGGCCGATCCATTCTAGACTTGGACCACAAAGAGTTCAATCTAGGATTGGACCGCAAGGTGCTCCTGAGGATTTGAGGGAGTTGATAGATAGAAGGATCAGAGCATCCATTCAGAACATCTTACCACAAGTGACCCCTCCCCAGAATGAGCAGCCATTGGCTCCTCAAAACCAAGTTACTCCCAACCAAGTGACACTTCAGAACCCGCATGAAGTGATAGCGGAAAACAACGCAATGAGGACGGTGGCCCAAGTAACTCCCGTCCTGGCCGCGCCTACCACAGCTCATCCCACCCTGGTCGCTCCTAACACAAGCAGAGTCCCTACTCTGGAAGAACTTAATGCGCAAAAAGCGGCCCTAGATGCCCAAATAGCAGCCATGAGGAGCGCTGTCCAAGAGAGAGAGCTCGATCAGGATCCAAGCCCCTTTTGTGATGAGATAAGATTCCACCAGGGAAGAATGGAGAGAGGCCTCCCGACACTTGAAAGCTATGATGGGACAAGTTGTCCCAAGGATCACCTCATGAGATATGGCGCAAAGATGGATGCATATGGTCATGACTCTAAGACAAAAGTCTTGATATTCCCCGCCAATCTCACGGGAGAAGCCATGAAGTGGTGGTCGCGACTTCCTCTTCGTTCCATCAAGTCCTACAAGGAGCTCTGTCAAGAGTTCACGAGGAGGTTTGAGAAGGTTATGAACACCAAGAGGAAAGTGAGATATTTGGCACAAATTTTTCAGAGACAGAATGAAGACCTAAGGGATTTTATAAATAGGTTTCATGAAGCAGCCCTCCAAGTGGAAGATCATTCCATCAATGAGAGGAAAGAATATCTGTATGGCAATACCACTAACGTCAAGTTCCGTGAGGAACTCTCCTCAAGAACAGTGACAAGTGAAGCACAACTCCGAGAAGTTTGTAAAGAGTTCCTAGATGCTGAAGAATTCCGTGAAACGGTGCCAGTGAGAGCGAACCCACCAAGAGACAAGGGAAAAAAGAAAGAGAAGGAGAGGGATTATCCTCCAAGACAACAAAACCAGGGGAAGCCACGAAGAGACCAAAGGCCAAACTTTGGGTTGACCAAGGAAGGTCCATCACGAGGAGGCCCTCCTCGTGATGACTTCAGAGACAAGAGAAGCCCTCCGAGGAGATCACCTCCTAGGAGATACACCAACTACACAGACTTAAATAGGCCAAGATCCGACATCTTGAACTACATAGTCTCGAGGAAGCTCGACGTCTCGTGGCCACCTCAGATCCAAGAAACATGGAGAAACAAAAATTCCGACAAATATTGTCGGTTTCACAAAGGAAAGGGACACACTTCCGATGAGTGTGTTGAACTTAAGAATGAAATTGAGAGAATGGTTCGAGGAGGACAGCTCGTCAACTATGTCAGGAGAGAGCCTACACCCACCCCTCCACAACCACTTGCTCTTCCTCCTCCCCCGTCAGGAAGGAATGAGCACCGAGATCACCAGAGAGACAACTCTCCTCCTCGGCAAAGGTCTGAGAACCGCCACGACCAGGGTATTTTCAAGGGTACGACACCCTTCATGATTACAACAATTTCGAGAACCGCCCCATCAACGGCGTCATTCACACCCTGGTCATTGCGGGAGGACCGGCAGGAGGAGATTCTCGACATCAAAGGGAAATCACAGCAGACAACCTCATGGTTAATGATGAGAAGTACTCTCAGGTGGCTCGACCCGGGTCCAACGTGATCTCCTTCGATGATAGTGAACTTCATTTGAAACATGCGGGGAGAGGAAACATCTATGACCCATGCGTCCCTCTCGTAGTATCCTTAGACACACAAGGATACAAGCTGAAAAAGATCCTCGTCGATACGGGGTGCTCAGCCAACTTGATCTTCACTGGCACACTGAGGAAGATGCAAATAGACCCGAGGCAAGGTCTTAAAGAAGTGAGGAGCGCACTGGTAGGGTTTGGAGGGTCTCCCATTATGCCATTGGGGATCATCTACTTGACGGTCTCAATGGGGACCGTGCCTATGAGGGTGACACAACAGGTACCATTTGTTGTCGTCGATATGCCCTTTGATTACTTGGCGGTCCTTGGAAGACCGGGGCTCTCCCAATTCAAGGCTGTGGTCTCCACCGTTCACAACAAGTTGAAGTTCCCTACTCCTATGGGAACCGGACAAGAGAAAGGAGACATAAGAGAAGCATGGGAGTGCTACTCTCTCTCAGCCAGAACCACCTCTAATGTCGCAGTAGGAGAGCCAAGTTCAAGGTATGAGGAGGACACTCCGCCATTCGAGCACCAAGCTCACTATCGTTTCTATACGATACGAAAAGCAAAAAGGAGACAGTCAAAAAAGCCAAGTCCGTCACTTAGGCAAAGAAGAGCTCTCCTAAGGAAAGAAAAGCAAGAGTTGATAGCATCTGTCAAAGAGATTGAGGAGTACCAAGTGATACCTCCTATACCACCCTCTTCGAAGAAAAAGAAGTTCTTTGAAGAAAACAAAATTGAAGCGAAGGAGACCTTGGAAGAGGTCCAAATTGTTGAAGGAAGCCCCGACAAAGTCACCAAAATTGGCACTGAAATGACAATCGAAGTTAGGATGAAGTTGATCCAATGTTTGAAAGACAACAACGACGTCTTCGCATGGAGTACCGAGGACCTCAAAGGGATTGATCCGAGGATAGCCGTTCACCGTCTGAACGTGGACTCCTCAATCACCCACATCCGGGAGAAACGAAGAGACTTCAGTGCCGAGGACAATGCCATCATAGAGGCAGAAGTCCAAAGGTTGCTAAAGGCTGGCCATATCAAAGAGGTGAGGTACTCTGATTGGGTGTGCAACGTCGTCTTAGTAGAGAAGGGAGGAGGCAAGTGGAGAATGTGCAACAACTTCACTCGCCTCAACAAATTTTGCCCGAAGGACCCATACCCACTTCCCCGGATCGACCAGCTTGTCGACTCCACAGCAGGATGTGCTCTCCTAAGTTTCATGGATGCCTACCAGGGGTTCTACCAGATCAAAATGGCAAAAGAAGATGTCCCAAAAACCGCCTTCTTTGCAAATGGAAACGTTTATTGCTTCAACGTGATGCCATTTGGTCTCAAGAACGCAGGAGCCACTTATCAAAGGTTGGTTAACAAGATGTTCAAGGAAGAGATTGGGAAGACAATGGAAGTATATGTCGATGACATGTTGGTTAAGAGCAAGACCGAGGAGAAACACATCGAGTACTTGATAAGATGCTTCTCAATCCTGAGAAAATATGGCATGAAGCTCAATCCAGCCAAGTGTACCTTCGGGGTCAAAGGAGGAAAGTTCCTCGGCAACATGGTTACTGAGAGAGGCATCGAGGCAAATCCCGAAAAGATCAAGGCCATTCTCGACCTTCCTCAACCTCAAACTCTGAACGAAGTGCAATAACTCGTCGGGAAATCTATTGCCTTGAGTAGATTCATCTCCCGGTCCGCTGAAAAGAATCTCCCCTTTTTCAAAGTCCTAAGGAAGAGCAACCAATTTGAATGGACTAAGGAGTGTGAGGAGGCTTTCAACAAGCTCAAAGAGTACCTACTCTCCCCTCCACTCCTCTCCAAACCAATAGAAGGGGAGGTGCTCTTCCTCTATCTAGCAGCAACAGTGGAAGCAATAAGCTCGGTCCTAGTGAGAATCCAAGGCAACGACCACCTCCCCATCTACTACTTGAGTAAGGTACTATCTGGAGCGGAAACACGCTATGCGGATATTGAGAGGCTCTCCTTCACACTTGTCTACACTGCAAGGAGACTCAAGCCTTACTTTGGAGCTCACAAGGTAATCGTCTTGACGAAGCAGCCCCTTAAACAAGTCTTAGGGAAGCCAGAGAATTCAGGAAGAATGGCAAGATGGGCTATCGAGCTAAGTGAATATGACATCAACTACCAAGCTCCTATGGCCAAAAAAGCATAAGTCATTGCTGACTTCCTAGTAGAGTATCCCTCAAAGGGGACGCATGAGGAAGCCTCCTCGAGCCAGCAAAACAACATCATGATGATCGAGGACCGACCAAGCCAAATCAAGGCCATGCAAGCCCTCGAGGACGCTCTCAAAGGACTCAAGGAGATATCACAAGCAAAGAGAAAAAGGCAGGAAGTCTTCCTAACCAATGAAATCGAGAAGCCTAGGATTGAGGAGACTGTCTCTCCCAAGCCTAAGGAGCTGGTCGACCATGGAGACACATGGACTCTTCATGTTGACGGTTCCTCCTCGGGCAGAAATGGTGGTATAGGAATATACTTCAAAAGTCCAGGAGGAGCGGAGCTCGAGTACGCTGTCACCTTGGCCTTCCCGGTTTCCAACAATGAAGCCGAATATGAAGCAATCCTCATAGCTCTATGCATGGCAAAAGCCCTCGAGGTGAAGAAGCTTCATCTCTTCACTGATTCTCAATTGGCCGAGAAGCAAATCTCAGGCCAGTTCAAAACCAAGAAAGACTCACTGGCTGACTACAAGAAGGCCATTACCGAGGAGATGCAAAAATTCGAGGAGTGTAAGATCGAGAAATTTTCAAGAGATCTTAATGAAAGAGCAGATGCCTTGTCAAAGTACGCCTCGGCCTCAAGAGGAGTAGACACGAGAAGCGTAGTCCTCATGAAAATCAACACGTCCTCCTTATGGACGTCAAAGCCAACCGTCTTGGCTATTGACACCAAACCAAGTTGGTTACAAGGGATAGCGACCTACCTCATGCGAGGCACCCTCCCAGAAGACAAGGCTGAAGCTCGAAGAGTTAAAGGCAAAGCAGGCCGCTACATCATACAAGGAGACCAGTTGTACAAAAGGTCCTTTGAAGGAGTCTACTTGAGGTGCGTAGCCGAGGAGGAAATTCAAAAGGTGTTGAGGGAGACACACCGAGGATGTTGCGGAGACCATGCAGGAGGAAGAACCCTCGCACAAAAAGTAGTCCGACAAGGATTCTATTGGCCAACAGTTCGCGAAGACGCTGCTCAATTCGTAAGAAAGTGTGAGGAGTGCCAACTCCATGCGAATCTAATTAATGTTCCTGCCAAGCCTCTCACGCCCATCTCGATCACATGCCACTTTGACATATGGGGCGTCGACATAGTAGGACCTTTCCCAAGAGGAACTGGCCAGAAGAAGTTCATCATCGTGGCGGTAGAATACTTCAGTAAATGGGCTGAAGTGGAAGCGGTCTCCACCATCACCGAGCAAAGAGTGATGAACTTCGTTTGGAGGAACATCGTGTGTCGCTTCGGGTTGCCAAGGGTCCTCATATCTGATAATGGATCTCAATTTTGTGGCCGAAGATTCACTGAATGGTGTAAGGAAATGAAGATCGAGAGAAGGTACACCTCAGTAAGACATCCTCAATCCAACGGCCAGACAGAGGTCGTTAACAAAATCCTTGTCAACAACTTGCAAAAGAGGTTCGCCAACAACAAGGATTGGGTTGACGAGCTCGATGCGTGGTATGGGCTTATCGCACAACTTCCAAGACCGCCACAAGGGAGACCCCCTTCTCTCTTGTTTATGGCTCTGAAGCGGTCATACCAGCAGAAGTGGCTGTAGAAACCCTCAGAATCCAAGGGTATCAACCCCAGGACAACCACTACGCAAGGATGTTCGACCTAGAGACACTAGAGGGAATGAGGAGGACTGCCTTAGCCAACATCCTGAGGTATCAAGCACTTATTGCAAAAGCCTACAACAAAAATGTGAAGGAGAGGGAGTTTCAAGTTGGAGACCTAGTGCTTCGAAGAGCAGACATCTTGGGCAAAGTAGGGAAGATGCAACCCAACTGGGAAGGCCCCTACAAGATTGTGGAAGCAAGGTCCAACGGAAGCTACCGTCTTCAAGACATGGAAGGAAGGACATTGAAAAACCCATGGAACACCGGCAACCTCCAAAGGTTTTACGCCTAAGGAATGAAGAGGCAAACCAGTTTTGAAGAGCTCTCATAGCATCATTTTGTCTGAATTAGAGAAAACTCATGAAGAGGTGCAAGTTGTAAGAGTGTTGGCTTTCTCGCCCCCCATTGTAATTGAATTTCCGTCAAATCAATACAATGCAGCTCCGACAGCTAATTAAAAGTCTCCTCATTACCTACTTGTTACCTACTTGTTCTAATATCAAAGATACCTCCTCAATATATGCAAACTCCTCGATCCATTGATCGAGTAGACAATTGAAGGAAGACAGCTCCATATTAAAAAAGAAGCTCTTCAATTCTAATGCCAGAATAGGGCTCCTCGATCCTCAAAGATCATGTGTGCGTAACAGGAGCGACGAAATTATATATTCGAATACTTAGTAAGTTTGGAAAAACCTTCCCAGCCACGGAGAGCTACTTACTAATTACGAAGGAAGTGCCTCGCCCCCTTTAACGGCTCGAGGAGCCGGTCACGAGGAGACTAATCAACACTTGTGTTATCTGCATCGACACTTGTGTTATTCTCAGAGATTTTTGAAGGAGGAGTCCGAGGAGACCACCTCCTCGATCCAAGAATTATCTACTCGATCATACCACCAACTTATGCAAATTTGCAACTACTACTTTGAAGAAGTTATACGTCATAACTAATTTTAAAATTTGTAAAGTTCGCGTGAAATTGCATAAGTACGAAGAGGTAGAAATAAAAGCTCGAGGAGACTCAGAAACAAAAGCTCGAGGAGTATCTACATAGAAATCGAGAAGGGCAATTGATATTGCAAAATCATATATTGCCGAAATGGAGAAAATCACAAGTTATATTATACATCAAAGGATAAATATGTCCGGGCAGTGCCACAAAGGCCCGAATAGGAACATAAAGTAAGTAGATTGTTCAGAAGTGACTTAAAAGAAAATTACAACAAGTTCTCCCGAGCATACTCGGTCTTCCAGCAGCTGCTCGCTCCCCCTCTTCGTGCTCCTCAGCGAGTTCTACTATCAGTCAAATCCGTCTGAGTGTTGGCCCCTCCAGTGTTGCCTCCTCCTCGATTCGGGCTCATCAATTCATGGACCTCATGGGGGTCGCGCTCCCTGGCTCTGGACTCCTCGATCGCCTTGGCATGAGTGATCAGCTCTGGCTCCACATAATCATCTGACCTACCCAGCACAGGGTCCTTCAGTGTAATCCACGCAACGTTTCGGAGAGCAGCCTTCTCGAACGGATGGAGCACCCCTTGCCTTAGGCACTCAGGAACCCACTTGGGGAGATAGGAAGGCTTCTCGGGATAAGGAACCGCATGATCGGTGACCAGCTCCCCGAACTCACAAGCCCGATGCATCTCATCGGTCACTACCTCATCAGGGTAGGGAGTAAGGTCACCTTGCCGACCAGCATCCATGTCCTCGCACTCATCAGGATCGACCTCCTTGTCGATCAGGCCAATATTCTTTAGCTGGTCAAGGCACGAGAAGTACCCCTCCTCGCGGCTGGTATCTTTCACGTCCCTCAGAGCCAACTTGTAAGTGTCCGAGGCCATAAAGTCACGAGCAGCCTCAACCCGACTACCCCTGAGGAAGGAGAGGACACTGTTCTTGAATTTGTCCATGGCCAAGCCCAGAGCCGTGTAACCACCCTTGTACCCCCTAGCATGTTTCTCCTTCAGGGCAAGGTTTTTCTCCAGCTGCTCGATCTTTGCCTGGGCTTTCTTCATCTCAAGCCCATCCACCTTATTCTTCTTCCTCTCCTCGGCCAAGTCCTTCTCGAGATTCTCAAGGACAATGGCAACATCTGAAGTCTTAGCCGCTGCCTCTCCATAAGCCTCATTCAGAGCGGAGAGCTGCAAGGAACGAGGAGGTTATATTAAAGACAGAGGAGATAGGAGAAGAAGACTTAGAAAATTTTCAAGCTAAAGGAAAAGGTACCTGGAGAAAGCAGGTGTTGAGAGCTATGGCGCGCTCAAAGTCGGTCATCTTGACCAACCTCTGCACCTGGGCCTCGTACTCTGGGTCGACATTTTTGCCCTTTTTGCGAGGAGGCGCATTGGCAACAGGAGCACTCCTCTTCGCTCCGCCAGCAGCACCCTTCTTAGGAGGAGCGGCCTTCCCCGCGCCCTTGTCAGCAGCCGCGGCCTTCTCGGCAGCAAGGTCCTCGGCCCTCTTCTTCGCCAGGTTCTCCTCGGCCGTTTTGGCATACTCCACCGGGTTATCCCGGGTAGCCTGGCCGGCCGCAATCAGATTGTCACGATAACTAGCGGCGTTGCGAGGAGGACTAATCTCGAGCGAGGAGCTCACCTTCCCCTGGGACTTTTGTTGCCTTTGTCGCTTCCTCTCCTCGGCCCTACGTGTAAGGATCTCAGACATGATCCAATGAAACCAGTACTCTGCAAAAAGAAAACAAAGTTAGAAACCAACAAAGATCGAGGAGAACATAAGCACGAGAAGCGCACAAAAATAAAAGCAAGCACATTCACAGTCAAGTTGGCAAATAGTTAAAAACAAGTTTCAGAAAAAATAGCTAAGTGTGATAAGGTACCGAAGAGGATCTCTTTGCTGTACTTCTTCGAGGAGTACCCCCCAGTATAGACACGAGGAGACAGACCCGCCAAATAAGGAAGAGGCTGCAACACAAGCCCCCAATAAAAATACTTGGCACCGTCTCCCTCTCTCAAGTTCCTCTGCTCTAACTCGAGCACCCATGGATCGAGCTTGGTTGGGAGAGGGTTCCTATCAGCAATGGCTCCTCGATACATGTGCTTCGGGACTCCCCACTCTGCCTGCTCCTCGGTCATGTCACCGTACCTCTTCTTCTTGATATAGAAGTACCGATGAAACCATTTGTAGCCCGATGACAATGGAGCGTCCAGGATAAAGCCAAGCCCTGGTCGGGCATTGAAGTAGTAGAAGTATTTATTTCCCGAGCTCATCGAGACTCGGAAAATTTGATTAAAGTTGTGGAAATTCAGGGGGATGCCATGCTTCTTGCAAAACACCCCGAAACAAATAAGAGTGCCAAAGGCACTCGGCACGAGCTGCCATGGAGCGACCCCCAAGGCGTTGAAGATCTCCTTGAATGCATCACAAAAAGGCAAGATCCATCCTCGATCCAATACGAGGCAATGGACTGCCATATACCCAGGAGGAGCGTTATAGAAGGTCTGACGAGGACCGGGGATCATGATATCGAAGTCCTCCTCGAACAAGGAATACTTCTCGCGCAACGTCCGAATCTCCTTTTCCTTCACGGTAGAAGAGGTGGTCGAAATGACACCATCCTCGTTCATTTCACCCTCCGGATCGGGGAGATCTACCTCCCTCGCACTCCGAGTGAACTTGTTGTCTACAGCTTTTGTATGGCCAGGTGCCTCCTCGGTCTTACGCCTAGACTTCCTCGGTCCCCTAGGCTGACTTGGATTCTTAGGAGCTTTGCCGGGAGCATGTTCTCGCTCCTCCTCCTCGATATCCTCAGAATCCCTCCTCGTTTCAGCGTCCACGCGACGCTGGCGCTCCTCCTCGACTGTTATCTTCCAAGTGGGCCGCACATTGCAACCATAGTCATCAAAAGTCTGGGCCCTTGTGTCGACAGACCAACCTGGTGCTCTACCCCAGGGTATCTCTTGTAAGTCTCCACATCCATTCTCCGATCCACTTCAGAGAATGTGGGAGAAGGAGGGAGTTGGCTTGGCCCTGCCTCGGGATTGTTCCTATCACCAATAAGAGGGAATCCGACATCCTCCTCGCTCTCATCATCCTCGTCGCTCGAAATTACAAGCTGAGCTCTAGTTTTTGGAGGATACTTTACCCTAGGCCTCTTCGCGGGAGGATCAGCAGGCAAAGGCCCTACATGAGCACTATGCTCACCCTCCTCGAACATCGACAGAGCGGGCCACTCCCGATCGGTCTCATCAACATTTTCTACCTCTTCGATCCTAATGTCACGGGGAGGAACGTTATCATATGCCCCGTAATTCCTCCCGTGTAGCTGAGCCGCTAGAGTAATCAGCTCAGGAATCACACCTTCATCACGAGGACCTCCCTCCTCCTCGGTCCTATCATCTATGAAGTCATTATCATCATCATCTCGTCGTCTCTTCCTTTGAACAAGACGGTACTCAGCCTCCGTCTCCTCTTCCTCCTCGTCACCATGCTCGTCGTGTTTACCATTATCATCAACATCATCCTCCTCCTCGCTGCCTTGAGAAGATGTGACTTCATCATCAGATGCATGAACGACCTCCTCCTCGATTTGGTCTTCTAAAAAGGTCGCCGATACATCTGACGTCCCTGAAGACGTATCATTATCGGTCGCGTAATCACCGCCTTCTCGGCGATTTTGACTGTCGTCGCTCCTCTCGGACATCCTAAGTAATGGGAAAGAAGGAGTTAGGATGGGTGGTGAAAGTCCGAGAGGCCAATTTATGTATCTTATTATGTTCGACCTCCCGAACGGAGAAAAATCTCAAAAAGGGCGAGGAGTATAAAAACACAGAAGTTATGCTACGAAAGGAGAAATAACGAGGAGCACATAAAGAAGAACGACGAGGCAACAACAATAGTCAATACAAGCATATATCGAGGAGGGCCTATCGAGCAGTACGTAATAAGAAGGATCGAGGAACTAACCACACAGTCAATACAGTCTACCATCTATTCTAAGTGAGGTAATAGGGGGATCGCTGAAAAATGAAAAAGGGGAGAAGAAAACACTTTCCGGCAACTATCAGATCAAAATGAAGACGAGAAAAGGCACAGCATACCAATAAACACATAGAAACAACATTTGGAAAAACAACAAAGACAAGAATGGGAACTTACTTGATCTAAGTAAGGGGAGAGAACTGTGGAAGCCGGAGAACTCGCTGGAAGACTTGAACTTGACGGAAAAACTGCAAGTCTGGAACTAGATTGACGCTCCTCGAACCACTATAGATCGACCACCGTTCTCTTCGATCACCGGAGAGCAGGTGCTCGAACTCTTAACTCGCCGGATTATGCTCCTCGAACTTTTCTATCGCCGGAAAATAGTCCTCGATATTTGACTATGCTCTGAGATTACGTATTGCGAAAAGTGTGGAATGATTCGGTCCACACCTATTTATAGGAGGGTATCTTGGGGAGATGAAACGTCGCGCCTCCTCGCACCATCCGGTGCGTACACGTGTCCTGGACGAACGGTCACGATCAACGCCGCCAAGCGAATTGACGAAATTACCCTCCCCTCTCCCGCCCCGACACTCTTTCCCAACAGGGCGCGAATTACCTGGACTATTAGGTAGTTCGTGGAGCGAGTAACTCCTCACAACTGCAATGAAGAAGAAAAAAGATCGAGGAGCCCATCTCTCTTGGCTCCTCGCTCCCTCCAATTTTCTAAAAAGAAAAAGGGGGAGGAATTTGAAGCAAGGGCCCACCAGCGGCCGAGGAGGACATCTCTCTTGGCTCCTCGTTCCCTCCTGGCTCCTCGCTCCCTCCCAATTTTCCAAAAAGAAAAGGGGGGAGGAACTTGAAGAAAGGCCCAGCACGGGCCGAGGAGCCCATCTCTCCTGGCTCCTCGATGTTATTCTAAAAGGAAAAGGGGAGAAGGAATTTAACGTAAAGGTTGTCATACTCCGAGGAGACCTTCTCTATTATTGAGGAACACATCGACGAGGAACAACTAATTTATGAGGCTCCATAACTAAGTTCCATGTGAAGGCAGTAATGTTCTGTAGATCAGGAGGAAGCTACCCCTCATCCTAAAGCCATTATAGAACATTACCGCCCTCACAGAGAAGATAGCAATGAAAATGCTAACATCTCGTAGGCTCCTCATTCCCACATACATTGGTACACGATGATCGAGTTCCGTGTGAAGGAGGTCATGTTCTGTGGACCAAAGAAGAAGGTCTCCTATACCCTTAATCTCTTATAGAACATGACGTCCCCCACAGAGAAAACAGCAATCGAAGACGTCTAACCACAAAGGCGAAATTCGACTCATTGACATCCATGACTAAGTTCCATGTGAAGGCAGTAATGTTTTGTAGATCAGGAAGGCATCCCTTGTCCTTAACCTTTCATAAAACATTACTGCCCCCACAAAGAAAATAACAATGAAATTGCTAGAGCGGAAAGTTAAGCTGCAATACAAATACTCACTCGTCAAGTTGGTATTGGAAGGAGCTCCTCGTGACTCCAATGGCTCGACCATCTCACTCGGGGCACAAAGAAAATTCTAGTGAGAGAATTTTTGCAAAAGACTCTCACAAAGATGGAAGGGAATGGTGCACGAATCCCCCTATTTATAGAAGGGCACCTCGGGTACACGTGGCGAGAATTCATTAAATGCACAGCCACCGTGTCAACACCTCATTGAATGCTCAACCACCTGCCATCTGTCTTGGCCGATGCTTCATCAAGCCCTACGACTGTCTCCTCGAGACACTCATAGATTGAAGAGGGTCTGTCACCCTACAATCACAAGGGAAGGGTCTGTCACCCTACGACTGTCTCCTCGAGACACTCATAGATTGAAGAGGGTCTGTCACCCTACAATTACAAGCGAAGGGTCTGTCACCCTACGACTGTCTCCTTGAGACACTCATAGATTGAAGAGGGTCTGTCACCCTACAATCACAAGAGAGGGTCTGTCACCCTACAATCACAAGAGAAGGGTATGTCACCCTACGACTGTCTCCTCGAGACACTCATAGATTGAAGAGGGTCTATCACCCTACAATCACAAGAAAAGGGTATGTCACCCTACGACTGTCTCCATGACTGAACAGTCATGAAAAAGAGGATGGAGAAGGGTTTGTCACCCTACAACTTACCTCTATACAGTTATGGAAGAAAGAATTGATAAGGCGAAGAGATCGAAGATCTTACTTCTACCTTGGAATACTTACCCGGATCCAATCTCTGCCCAGCAAAAATACCCCTTTTTATAAGGTCCGAGTAACGTCTACTCGCACCATATAAAAAGGGGGGGGGGAGGGAGAGATAGGAGGAGGGAAAGATACTAAGGTATGAATACAGAAATCTTTTTTCGCCCATCACTAGTTGAGACCCTGCTCAACCTCTACTCAACTATAGTTCCTCAACTATCTTCTAGAAAGATACTTGGAAACTAGGGGGACATATGTTGGTATTAAAATATGTCCAGTCCGCATTTACGAACTGGAGCGACCTTAGAGCGGGACACAGCTTTAAGGATCGTCCCTCAAGGGGCTCGACCACACCGGGTCTGTCACCTGAGTGTGGCTCGACCAACATATGGATTGACCACCCTCATGAGGATCATCCTCAATACTCCTCAAGACAAGGAAGCTGACAGTGCATAGTGAGGCATGAGGAGCATCTCCCGGGCACGAGGAGCATCCTTATGGCACGAGGAGGACCTTACGTCATGGTACTACCCTCCAAAGGAGACCAGGCAGAGCACTATATAGGCCGAGGAGACCAAGGAAGGCACGAGGACCAGGTCCGAGCACCCCTGGTCGGTACCACCTGGGCCCACCTCCTCGCCCTAGCAAAGGTATTTGGGCCAAGGCCCATGGACCTCCTTATTGGGCCTGGGCCAAAAGGAGGCCTTCATCTCAGCCGTACACGTGTCAACATCTTGGGAAGTCAACCCTCACATTCGACATGTATATAAAGGGGCCTCATTTATTACACCGGGGCAGGCAATCTCACAAACAAGTGACACAAACTCTCTCTCTCTAGACCATCACTCTCCCTCCTCGTTTACTACTCATACTAGGGCAGCCTCATCTACTCCCTACTCGTAAAGTCGTCAATCCGGCTTGATCCTCGTCAAGCCGGTCACGAGGTACTAACCCCCCCCCCCTCTCAGTGTATTTCAGGTACAAGGAAGCTACACGAGGACCATATAGAAACGAGGAGCACTCCTTCATGACATAGATCCTCTTAGTTCCCTATCACGGATTAGCAAGACTTAAGGAGGAAGCACCAACTTACCATACAACAGCTTTGATAACACCGTTGAATGATTCAGCAGCGTTCGAAGTCATCTCACCAAATCGAACTATGTTTGGAGAATAAGCAAGTGCCCAATTAGATGGAGGCATGTTCTCCAAGAACTTGCATGCAAGGGCTCCACCTGCATCTTTGAAGTCTTTTATATGTTGTGCATACAGTGATTTAGTAGGTGCATAAGCACATAACTTGAATAGGGCAACCATTTTCCTTCTAAATTCATTTGACCATCCTCGGAAGTATGTTTTGAGGTTTGTATATAGGTGCATCAGACAGAAAAAATGGACAGGTTTATCATATACTGCTGGGAACGCTCTCATTATACCAACATGTCGGTCTGAGAAATAAATAATCTGTCTATCATGGATGACATTCTCCTTCACCTTACCTGTATTAGTATATGTGATATATTAGTACACTTATATGAGGGTGACTGATTGTATATGTCTGAACTGGAGTACAAGTATGCTATGCAGTAGTACTATACTTACGTATGAAATATGTCCAATGGTCCATAGTTTCAGCATCTACTATTGCAAAAGCCACTGGGTATAGACCTGAACAAAGGTAAAATGGAACAACACATCAGTTCTTTAAAGTAATATGCTAGGTACAAAAAATTATGTACCGTGGTACAGTGCAAAATAGCAATCATAGTTGCATACCATTGTTACCGTCCTTAGCAATTGCTGTTAAAAGCTGTCCGCGGAAACGACCTTTTAGTGAAGTTGCATCAACAAATAACATAGGTCTACACATCTTGAATCCATTAAGGCTGGCTTTGAATGCAATGAAAAAACGTGTAAAACGCTTTGTGGCAGGATCGCACTGCAAGTCATATACAGTGCCAGGATTTGTTTTCTGGGCAGCAAGACCATACCAATTAAGCTCATTGAAAGACTCAGAATACACACCAAACAACTGATCCTTGGCATGTTGTAGAGCACGCCATGCTTTGTTATATTTGATATGAAGACCATAGCCATCTTTGAATGTATTTCTCACTTCCTCTCCGGAAATACTTTTCTTATTCTTTACTGATTCAATGACAAGTGAAGATAAGACCTTTAGTGACAACCTCTGAGGATTAGCCTTACCCCATCAAGTGCTGACAATTATGCTTGAAAACACCGTGCCTGATTACAAAAACACCTTTTGTTGCACGGAAACCATTTGTTGTGCCACTAAGCCGCCAAGGGCAATCACACACATCTCTGTTGGCACAGTACACACTTATACCCTGGGGGCTGTTTCTATTAAACACATACTTGAAACCACACCCATTAGCATATTTTGCTAACTCGGCACGGAAATGAGCATAACCACCAGAAAATTATTGACCCACATGCGTTATTTTAGTCACCCAACCGTCACTTATCAAATTGCAATCTTTCTCTATGGGAGAACAATCAAATTCTGGGATTGTTTCATCACAAATAGTATTGTTTACACTGGATGACGTAGAACTTGCATGTTCAGTGATCCTAACACCATTCTTTCTTCTACCACTCATGCCATTACTGACTTGTTCTCCTTCACTACTACAAGGTTTTCTGAGTGAAACAATCACATCCAAGGTGGTAGGCGGATAGACTTTAATATGATATATCAAACATGTATAATCGCTGGAGCAATTGAAATTCACATCTGAATATGGGCCAATATCATACTTGAACATCACATCACTGGCTCTTAGGTAATTAAAACTAGTGTAGACTGACAACATCATCTGATCATATGTGGATTCATGACTAATAAGAACAGGTTTAACCTGTTTGTCACCGTATTTGAACATCAACATACACTCCATCAGGGGCAAGATTTCACTACTGCATCAAAATTCCATATATATTTGTTACAACATTAATCATGAAACTAAATGACTCCACGTTCAAATACATTCAGATATCTAATAAGAACAGGTTTAACCTGTTTGTCACCGTATTTGAACATCAACATACACTCCATCAGGGGCAAGATTTCACTACTGCATCAAAATTCCATATATATTTGTTACAACATTAATCATGAAACTAAATGACTCCACGTTCAAATACATTCAGATATTTGTACCTCGAACTGCATCAAAATTCCATATATATTTGTTAAAACATTAACCATGAAACTAAATGACTCCATGTTCAAATACATTCAGATATTTGTACCTGGAAATTGAATCTGGGTTCTCTGTTTCTAAGTACAGAGCTTCATCATCTTCATATTCTGCAGCATATTAATGAAACAGACCAGGTAAACTACAACAACAAAACTCACAGGCATACCATTCCATAGTACATCACAAAAGATCAGTAGAATCATAAAACAAATGCCGGACCGTCAATCCACATATGATCTGATCATGAACAATAAACAAATTACACTGCAAAAAATGTACCCTCGCAACAAAACTCACAGGCATAGCATTCCATAGTACATCACAAAAGATCAGTAGAATCATAAAACAAATGCCGGACCGTTAAACCACATATGATCTGATCATGAACAATAAACAAATTACACTGCAAAAAATCACTACTAAAAAAATTCCCTAATGTAACACTTCATTTAATGACACTTTTAAATTAGAGTCACCACATTCATCTAATATCACCCTTGCCATCTAATATCACCCCTTGTCGTCACTCTAACCTAATATCACGGCTTTTTTTTTCTTTAAAAAATAAAAAAAATCTCATTAATCTACGACGGCTCCTCCGTACTTCTCTGTTTCGCCCCACTTGGGCTTATGGTCTCACAAGACAAAGTCCATCTGCCACATTAATCGTTCTTCGAACCCAGGTCAACGTCACCGTCGATAGCTTCCGTGGAATCTCTTGGGACCACCATTTTAACTACCTATTGCGAGCCCATCTGTATTACAAGGTTAGCAATTCTTCTCTTCCAAGCTAATTAAGGGCTTAATTTTAGTAATTTGAAGGCTAGACAAATTTTGACAATTGTTTAAATCTCAATTGTAGATGCGTTAAGTTCTATTTTAGGGCCAAATCTGCGTGAAATTTCTTTTTATAAATGTTCATCTGTTAACATTCGTTCTTTTTCAGATGATTTATGAATTTAATTAAGCTGTTTTCTTTGAATTGTTTACCGCAATAGAGATTATGAACTAGTTAGTGCAGAGGTTGATGTGTGCTAACTGTTAAATAAATATTGTTCGATGAGTTTCTTTTCCATGCCCAAAAGAACATAATTTTCATGTGGTTCTGTATAATGTATGATTGTATTCTTTCGTAATTTTTAGTCTTTACTTGATTATGTGATGATAAAGGTATAAAATCTCTTTGCTTTTAATGCTTTAAATTGAGATAGTTGTTGAAGATGTGATAGCAATGGTGCTCTAGTTAAATCAATTCTGGAGTTAAAGGAAAGGTAGTAGAGAATAGAGATGTTGAGTTGCTTGCTAATACATGATCGGTAATTGAGTATACATTCATGGAATCTTAATCTTCTCTGGTATACATAGTTATGGCCTTACATTTCATAAGCATGTTGGTATTTCATACGAAACAGGAATATAGTTATAAAATATAACTAGCTATTCTATTGTTCTTTCAATATCTTCTCCTATTTAGCTTCATTTCAAATTTCTACTTTAAATGTCTCGTGTGGTTTAATTTACATCTCGAGGTGTATCCTGCATGCATCTTTAAGCTCTCATTATTGTGAGAAATTGTATGGTCCACCCATCGGATTTACCGAATATTCATTACTTGTGGAATAACACATCTCATTATATGTGAAAAACATAACATGTGGGTGGTTGAAGGCAGCTAACCCAGCAACTTAAGTGACGCGAGATTGGAAGAGCTGTTGTGGTATTGATGGAGGAACAACCAGAACTTTGTTTGGGTGATCACTGATCTATTTTCTATCATGTCAGGTTGTGAATGTAGTATAATATTGTTTAACATCCTTCTAGTCCTTCTAATCGTCCCTTTTTTTTTTTTTTTAATCTATTTGGGGTCCTATTTCTAACTGCGAGATTTGTGTTTTGTATATCTTTCCAATCAACTGTATGATTGTGCGACTCATGCTTTATATGTGTATGCACAGGGTGGTTGTTAATTTTCGACTGCTTCTTTTTTTTGTTTCAGGTGAAACTTGCATTGAGAGAACAAGGTGGGAAGTCATGCTAGAACAAGAAAATGCCTGCCTCCGCAAAGGTAATATTAACAAATAGTGATAACTGTGGATGTTATTGCAATTTGAACATTTGTTTCTTGAACACTGTCAGACTTGTTGGCTAACAATATCTTCTTGAAATTTAATATTTCGAATGATGCTACCTTTTCTTTCTATGGTGTACATGATCATGGTTGTTGATAAGCTGAGTAAGCTTCAAGCCTCACATTTTTTCTTTTCTATATTTTCCGGCTCGAGTTTAATACTCTTAATTAGTTGACAGACTTGCTGGTATCTATTTATTCATGATTGATGGTAAGAAAGTGAGCTGTCAAGTGGTACGTTCTTGTCGTCTCCTCTGCGGTATCTTGGTGTTTTATAACAGATAGTGTTTCTATTAATGGGTTTTGAAGGTGCTGCTGCTACTAATCTGTTCAGAATTGGTTGTTCTTTGATTTGGTGCACAGGTTTGGGCTCAAGTTCGATTAGAGCAGCATATTGATTGTATGCAAGGTGTTATTTATTTCCTTTCTGTATCCCCAAAGTGATATTGAGTTAGTGCAAAAACTGCTAGCTAGATGGGCATGTACGATTCCATGGCGGGGCTTGGTATTAGTCACAACTCACCTGGAGACATGTTTGTGCGGGAGTAGACAATTTTCTAGCCTGGGTCAGGTGTTGTTTAGACTGAACTCTGAAGCATATTTTTGTTTGGTCTACTTGTAATAGCATACTATGTATCTTCTATGAATAATAGACCAAGTCTGATACCATTTGATCGTTGGATGATAATATTATATTTATCTGCATTAGTGATTTAGATTTGATTAGTGTTTGTATGTTGGTTCATTATGTATGGGAATATGCAAAAGATTAAATGATAACTATGGTGCTTTTTCAATGGAGATTTATTTCACCAGAAATGGCGTACGTAGCAATAGATACTCATAAAGACACATGCTTGTGTCACTACAGTGATATATGGTGACGCTTGTGAAGGTAGTTAAGATAGTTATTTGGCACTGTATGCGTCAGCAAATAAGGCTATTGTGACACAATTTGGGTCATAACATACGTCTAAAATCACGCATTATGGTGTCACCATACATGTTTTTAGTGACACCATACCTATTGAAACCCCTTTACACGTGACACTTTTAAAAAGTGTCACCATAGATTAAAGTGTCATTATAGTGTCATTTGGTGACCATTCTTGAGGGTCACTAAATCCATTTTTTCTAGTAGTGAATGTACCCTCGCAACAAAACTCACAGGCATAGCATTCCATAGTACATCACAAAAGATCAGTAGAATCATAAAACAAATGCCGGACCGTCAATCCACATATGATCTGATCATGAACAATAAACAAATTACACTGCAAAAAATGTACCCTCGCAACAAAACACACAGGCATAGCTATCTGTTTCTAAGTACAGGTGTTCCTCGTCTTCATCTGCAACACATTATGGTGTAAGAGATCAGTTAACAAAATCAAGAACAGACTCAAAACATAAAACTACCGAACCATTGGCTTACCTATTGACAGGAAAATCGTGTAGCAAGAACCCGTGAAAGCCGTACAGAGAAATACAGAACGGTCCGATCGGTAGGAATTTGAATTTCTGTTTCGGTTGCAATTTGAATTGGAGATTATGTTTGAATATAATCACTACAGCAACAATTAACAGCTCGCGTGATTCTCACCCCTGCGTCTAAACTGTATGGCATTGAGCGTAAATATCGACTAATACATATATCCCTTCCGGAATGAATTAGCAGTATATTGACCGAACTCATCGCTAGTTCGAAAATGCTGTTGGGCTGCAATTATGTGGGAAAAATGTCTTTGGCAGCAATTTACTCGAGAAAATACAATCATTATACCTGGCCAACCAATCATCGTCTGAGCCTATTTAAAATCACCGTCAGTATATCATCAAATTTGGCACATCATACAATTACTCTCCTACTTCTTTTTTTTTTACTTTTACTTTTTACATTTCATTTAATTCATTTCAATTTACACTAATAAAACCTCATTATCTACCAAACCAAACTCCTCCTTTTAAGTTTAAACCTGTTCTTCCCTCTCTCTCACAAAATTTTCTTCCAAGAAACAAGAAATGGGTTCCGAAATAGAAGTTTCATTATCCAACAAGCAAGTGCTGCACTGCAGCAACTGTAAGATCGCGTTGTCAACTTATAGGGAGGTCCATCAGGTAGGTTTTTCTTGATTAATCGGTAATTGTGCGAATGTGGTTAAAGTTTTTTGGAATTCTTGAATATTGTTAAAGTTTCATTGTTAATGTCTGTGGGAGTTTGATGAATTTCTTCATTGTTCACTGTGAAGCCTTGATTCTTACGTTAATGGAATTGAACATGTGCATGTGTTCTTGGGGAAAGTTTTGGGTTTTCGGAGTTGAATTCTTGGTGTGTTTTTGAATTTCTCGTGTTGATAATGTTTGGGATTGGGAGTAGGTCTGTAGGGATGATGAATCGAGGTGAGATTGCTGGGCTAATTAGGTTGATTTTATAGAGATTCTGACATGTCAAGTCACTTTTAAATGCTTTTACCTCATAGACAAAATATAGTAGTATTTACAGTCAAGTCACTTTTAAATGCTTTTACCTCATAGACAAAATATAGTAGTATATATGTATACCCCCATAGTCCAAATTTCATGTGAATGGGTTGTCGAATAGCTGATCCTTGATATACTTTTTGCAAATTTCAATTAATATTAATTGATCATACTTTTAAACCATGTTCAGTATTCATGTTCTGGAGCTTATCATACTAATTACTAGTACTATATTGTCTCTCTGGGATGATTGAGCTGATGTTGGTCTACCTTAGATACGATATGGATTAATATTCTAGTATAAGTAGAATGTAGTTTACTGTATAAGTTATTGTGATGTCACTTTTAAATGCTTTTGCTTCCAAGACAAAGTATAGTAGTAGATATGTATGCCTGTAGCCCAAATTTCATGTGACTGGTTGTCGAATAGTTGATCCATGATATAGTTGATCCATGATATGCTTTTGCTTTTACTAGTGCAATTGCATGACCGACACTCTCGTGCAATTGGGATATTCTGGATTAGTCCTATATGAGGTCTGGATTAGTCCTATTGATTCATGATGGTGGGTATCTGAGGTGTTTGGATCAAGTTTTTTAAGGAGGTGATTTGTGAAAGACTTTGATCCTAGTTCACTAATTTTCAAGAACATTAGATGTCTTCCTTTGATTGAATCTATATGAATATGACCCTTGTGCTGAAATGAAATGAAATGTGTGTTTTACCTATTTATTACTGTTTTTTTTTTTTTTTTGTAGTGTGCACAGGGACACCTGTTATGTCAACACTGCCCTGTTAGGCTTGTGAGGTGCCCTCATTGCTTGGATACAAGATATAAGAGACATTGGTGGGCAGAAAGTCTTTTGGAATCAATTAAGGTGATGATGTGGTTCGATATAGGCAGATTTCTTAGTAGGATAAATGCTACTTTACAGTTTTCTTCGTAGTTTATTTTCAATTTCTTTTAGGATTAGAATTTTGATACCAAGTTATTGTAGGATTAGAACTCCTAGTTAGTTTCTTATTACTTTCAGGCCTATATATAGCTCTTAATTATTTCACGTACGCTGCATCAGGTGATATGCAAGTACGCGCCATTGGGATGCACCAAAATTCTGGAGTATCATTCCATGCGCATGCATGAGCTCAGCTGCGGCTATTCACAGGAGCTATCTGTTGCCTCTAATGAGGATTCAATGAAGTTCGTAGTAGGTGATACATATTTGTTTGATTGCCGTGTCTGTTACTCCCCCTTGTCTTCCATTGAACCTATCTACAAGGTTTGTATCCTCTCCCTTTTTTCTTCATTTGTTTTTTTTTGCTTATGTTCCATTTCATTCGGATCTGTGATATATTATATGCTTAATTATTATATTTGTGTATATGGATGGCAGTGTCTGTGGGGGCACCTTGTCTGTCAAGGTTGCCGGGCTAGGGTTTTTTCAATATGCCCATTCTGTAAAGAAAAAATTATTTCAGGTGCTTGTGGGCAGAGGAGTTATTTCGTTGTATGAAAGTATGCTGCAAGTTCTCTTCTTATGGTTGTGAAGTGGAGTTGCCATGTGAGGCAACTCAGACAAGGTCGAACCATGAAACAAATTGCCTCTACGATCCATGCGAGTGTCCTGATGAAGACTGTTACTTTTCTGGAAAATACGATGATGTTGGTCTTCATCACCTTCATAATCATTCACCCCTAGGTATCTCGCTGGGCCATGCTATCCATGTTTACATGCGCGAAGGGTCTCTGGTGCTTGTGGACAGAAAAAGCCATGTCATATTTGTACTGCAAGGTTGTCACCATAACAAAGACCTTGCACTACGCGTTGTTTGCATAGGTGTTGTCAGTATGCGAAGAAGTCAGCTGAACTTCTCCTACGAAGTAGCTGCAGGTGTGTCAGGCCACTCCGTGACATTCAAAGGGGAAGTTGAAGTTCAACATATTCTGTCAAGCCCTCCAGCTACAAGCTACATACTTGTCCCAGAATTATATGCTGATGAGGAGGCATTTGGGTTCACAAAGTTGAAAATCACTATAGACTCCGTCTCTGCCCCAGCACAAGGCGACAGTATGTCCGATCTAATTGAGCGTTACAGGTTGACAGTATGTCTGTAGTTTTCAGCTTTTTTGTAGTACTCATGTTGCAGACTATGCTTTCCAGTATTAATATTTTAATATTGGTTTGATGCTTACCAACAAAGACTATTGTCACGGGATGAAACTTGGATTACCGAAAGAACTTGAACCCGTGCGGCACTAGGCTAGTTCGCCTCGAGACTAGCTAGTAAGCCTACCGAACTTGTTGCTAAGTGTGTAAGAAGAGAGATTTCTAGTGAGAGAAATATTGCAAGGATGCTTGAATGCTTTGTATTGCTTGATGATCAAAAGAAATGGCCAAGGGCCTATATATACAAGTTCACCTCCTCAACGGACGGTGGAGATTGATCTAATCTAACGGTTGTGGAAGACCTTCTAGGTTCTTCCATTATCTAGATCCTTCTACTATGTTCCTTCTCTTACAAGCTTGGAAATATTCTACAATATACAAGAATATTCTAGAGAACTTATTTACATGATAGCCTCCCTTGGGACAGATATACCGCGAGATCGGTCGTATGTGACATTCTCCCCCACCAAAGTCGCTACCGTCCTCGGCTCGACCTTGTCTCGGTACTCTTTGATCTTGCTCCCGAATTGCCAAAGATGTTCTTCATGTTCCCAACTACTCTCGGCATCGGGAAGCCCCCTCCATCGAACGAAATACTCGGTGTATGGTGGAACACCTCTCCTACGGATCACTCGGTGGGATATGATCTCCTCAACATCCTTGTCAAAGGATGTCACGACCGCTGTGGGTGCTCGACTCGATTGCCCCCTACTTGGATCGTCCTTGTCTTCATGATAGGGCTTTAGTTGGCTCACATGAAACACCGGGTGAATCTTGAGCTTCGGAGGTAACTCCAACCGATAGGAAACATTCCCCACGCGTCTCACAATCTCGAATGGTCCCTCGTATCTCCGCACAAGCCCCTTGTGCACCGGTCGAAGAGATTTGAACTGTTGGGGAAGTAACTTCACCATTACCCGGTCGCCTACCTTGAACTCGACCGCGCGTCTCTTAATGTCCGCCCATTTCTTCATCTTCTTGGCAGCCTTGTCCAAGGATGCCCGAGCAAGATCCGCCTCCTCCTGTAAGGATTTGGCGAAGGTGTAGGCTGATGGGCTGTTTCCTGAGTAACCCGTCGCCACACTATGTGGAGTCATTGGTTGTCGCCCCGTTGCTAACTCGAAAGGACTCCGCCCTGTCGATTCACTCTTCTGCAAGTTATACGAAAATTGAGCCGTGTCGAGGAGCTTCGCCCAATCCCTTTGATTGGCACTCACATAGTGGCGCAAGTACAATTCTAATAGGGCATTGACTCTCTCCGTCTGTCCATCCGTTTGTGGGTGAAAACTGGTCGAGAACGCCAAGTTAGAACCCAACAATTTGAACAACTCGGACCAGAATTTCCCAGTGAAGCGTGGATCTCGATCACTTACTATCGTCTTCGGGACTCCCCAATGCTTCACAACATGCTTCAAGAACAATTTGGCTGTGTCCAAGGCCGTCACGTCGGGTGGAGCAGGAATGAATGTGGCATACTTCGAAAACCTGTCCACCACCACGATAATTGATCCATACCCCTCTGACTTGGGCAATGCCGTGATGAAATCCATTGAAATGCTCTCGAACGGGTGTTCTGGTATGTGCAAGGGCTGCAACAATCCTCCCGGTTGATGCTGCTCAATCTTGTCTTGTTGGCACACCAAGCATGTACGAACATAGGACTCGACATCCTCCCGCATCCTAGGCCAATAATATGCGTCTTCCATTAACGCCATAGTGTGATGCATCCCTGGATGTCCCGCCCATTGGGAGTCATGACACTCCTTCATAATGTCCCGCCTCAAACTCCCCCACTTGGGCACAAATAACCGATCTCCCTTGGTGAACAACAAGTCGTCCCGTATCCAGAACCGTCGTGTCTTGCCTTCTCGTGCAAACTCCATGATGTTGCGGGCCATTGGATCTTTCTCTAAGCCTTCCCGAATGCGCCCCTTGATATTGGCCTCGGGTTGGCTAAGTGTGCGAGTTCCGCCTTTCGACTCAAGGCGTCGGCTACACGATTTGTCACCCCCGGCTTGTACTCCAAAGTGTAGTCGAACTCTGCTAAGAACTCTTGCCATCGTGCTTGTTTTGGAGTGAGCTTCTTTTTTGTTTGGAAGTAACTTGTGGCTACGTTATCCGTCCGGACCACAAATTTACTCCTGAGAAGGTAGTGCCTCCATGTTCGCAAACAATGCACTACCACCGTCATTTCCTTCTCATGGACTGTGTATCGTCGCTCGGTGTCATTCAACTTCCGGCTCTCATAAGCAATTGGATGCCCCTCTTGCATCAACACGCCCCCAATGGCAAAGTCGGACGCATCCGTTTGCACCTCATATTCCTTGGCATGATCCTGTAAAGCAAGCACCGGTTCCTCCGTAACAATGGCCTTGAGTCGCTCAAAGGCCTCCCGGCATGTCTCGTCCCATGCCCAAGTATGGTTCTTCTTCAAGAGATCCGTTAGTGGCGCGGCTATCTTGGAGTACCCCCTTATGAACCGTCGATAGTAATTGATCAACCCCAAGAATGACCGCAACTGAGACACGTCCCTAGGCGTCTCCCAGTCATGAATGGCCTTCACCTTAGACTTGTCCATCATGATCTGCCCACGTCTAATGCGATGGCCAAGAAATGCAACCTCGTCTTGGGCAAACGAGCACTTCTCTAACTTTGCATACAACTCGTTTTCCCTCAAGGCCTGAAATACCAACCGCAAGTGCTCCACATGGTCCTCCAATGTGGGTGAGTACACAACAATATCATCAAGATAAACAACTACAAATTTGTCTAGGTATGGATGAAACACCTTATTCATCATAGTGCAAAATGTGGCCGGTGCATTAGTGAGACCAAACGGCATAACAAGGAACTCATATGACCCATACCCCGTGACCATTGCGGTCTTTGGTTCATCCCCCTCGGCAATGCGGACTTGCCAATACCCGGACCGCAAGTCGATCTTTGAAAACCACTTGGCCTCTCCAAGCTGGTCGAATAGCTCCTCAATGAGGGGAATGGGATATTTGTTCCGAACTGTCAACTTGTTTAGTGCCCGATAGTCCACACACATCCGTAAAGACCCACAAACACGTTCAAAAATAATTTACATACTCTTTCGTTTAATACCATTGTTATATAAACCAACCTGCACACTCTCATCCAATCCAACGTTACCACACTCTGACGAAAAAATCTAAACTTGCTCCCTTTCCCATTTCCATTACTTCCTACTACAATTTGTTAAACCAAGGTACATTTCTCCTCATCTTCAGTTTTTTGTATTCATAAATTTTTTCCTTTTCTTTATTGCGAATTAGTACGTACGTGTTTCTCCAACGATTTTGTTACTTATCACTTCACATATTCGTGTGAAGTACGGATAAGTACTTGCTTTTAGTTGCACAATTTTACAACGAAGCTTCAATTTCTTTCATCAACATTATTAAAATGTTAAGTAAGATGTTTAACTCAATTACAAAATCCATTGACAACGCACTTTCTGCATTGCTTCAGCATGGTGGACAGCGGTCCGTGCCCCATAAATTGTGGCCGTCAACGTGTTCCATGGAACAACACTCATTCCCAGACCCTGTTGGAAATCATCACTCGCTCAAGGTTCGAACTCCCGCATTTGTTCGATAGGCAAGGCATTTCAGAGGAGTTGCTATTCCGCTGGACAGTTGCCCTACACACTAACTTCCCTGGATGTTGCTTCACTAAGGGCAGGGTGCTTGAAGGATTCAGCCAACTAGTTATGACGCACAATGCATGGACTTACATAATATCTCTCCCTGGTGTCCGACTGAACCGAGACCGGAGCCGAATTTATGTTCCCACGGTTTTGCATGCCGGAGTTGAGGAGGTTTGACTAAAACATTCTACCAACAAATGCATTTCTATAAAATATGTTTTCACTAGTTTATGTTTGTCATGTACGTATTTATAATGTCTATAATTACATCCGTTCACGAACCATTTATCCAGTATATGTGCTACAAACATTTCCTCCTTGTCTTATTTTAAATAGATGTTCCCATATGCTGTGGATTACTTCAACAAAGTTGAGCCAAGGGAGCAGCTCCTAAGGAATGCATTTAGTGGGACAGTTTTTGACATTGTCACCAGGTCCGATGAACATATCGGAGAGATGACTGAGCCCACTTTTGAGATATACTTGATTGATGAAGAAATTGCATCGCCAGGCCCGGGCACCCCGGACGAGAACAGTGATGGTGGTTCTACTGACACCCTTCCCAATGGGACACCTGATGGCCACTTCCACCTCTAGTATTCACGATTATGAATCCAGCTCGAATGTTTTTTTAACGAGGCTATGGCCATTATGTTTTGTAATCTCCATATTTTATGTACCGGAATACCGGAAAATCTAGGTCTCGGTTAAATACCAACCTCAAATATATGTCCTCGTTTCTGATTGATGACAATTTCATGAGCCTTGTTTTACTCAACAAAGTGATTCCCTAAGTTTCGATGTGGTCAATGTATGAGATGAAAATGAACCCAATGTCTTTCTTATATTGATAATATTACCTCATGCACCTTGCGAGAAAATCCAATTATTATATAACCTATTCATGTATCCAAAATAAATTAGAAAAACTAAATGACTTGTGCGGTGCCGTTGTAACAAAATTAATTCGTCTAGTGGTTAGATTTGAATCATGGACCTAAATTACACGTCTAAATGGATTTGAAGTATATTGATCCGATAATATCATATATGGTACAACCCTTCTATGGCATGTGATTTGTGAGATAGTAACATTAGAGTTAAAAAGTATTCAATGTAATTACAATTTCATCCCATCACCTTGTAAAAAAAAAATTAAATATTTTTATTAAATCTTACAGTTCATTCCCCTAGCAGCAAGTTACTAATGCAAATATGAGGATATGTGTGTTCTCCTCTGGCAGAGATTCTTGTGGTGTTAGGAGATGGTACATTTAGTATTATTCAAATTCAAAATGGTACTACAATGATGGCTGAAATATTAATTTTCATTACACACTACCACATAACAAAACAGGAACCAACGGAAGGCAAATATTGAAATACAAAGATACAATCCACATACTACACGACATACATTCCCAAATATTTAGTGCACCTATTGGATAGTGAAATTCCAGGATTATGATGTTGAAATTAAAATCCCACATAACCAAAGAGTATCTTCCGTTACATAAACTATTACTTTAACCAACCGTCGTAGTAGAAGTGGTGAATCGGAAGTTTCCTGGCTTTGAACAGAACAAACGCTTCATATGTCTCGTAGTGACCAAATAGGTTTTGCAAATTCTTCCAGTCGGCATCTCCTTTCGTAGCATACGCCATTGTCAAATCATCCTCCTCCTACAAGTATACAGTTACGTAATAATTGAAATTGGCTTTACAAAAATAAAAGACGTAATTAGAACGCAATAAACTAGTTAGTCGAAATGAAACTTAATGTATGTTATACCGTTGCAATTCTTACGAACGCCTCCATGTTGTTTATTGTTATGTTGTTTGTTTGTGGATCCCAAGTCACACATGTCTTCTTCAAAAGAGAACCGAAACAGCGGAACCTGTTGAATAACATGTTCAAGGCTTGTTCAACCTCTTCACTGGAAAATGTTTCAGGCAAGAACTTCTTGTTCAACTTCTTTCTGGCCCTTTCCATAACATCTGGTCGAGGGTACTCCAACAGATGGAAATGATCGATAGCCCTTTTACCCTTAACCAACTGGTAAATGAATTCATAATTCACCGCCTCTCGCCACTTGCTGTCGGGAGGGTAAAGGTATTCTTCTTGACTGAGTAAGTTGGCCATTGAATAAAAACTGTTCTGGTACTACACTATGTTATTGCTTTCTGTAAGTCATGTTCATTGACAGCAACCAATTTATAGAATAATTCTTCTATAAAAGTCACATGATGATGACGAATACAGTATTTTTGCAAAACAACCAAACACTAAAAACCAAACATTGGTCCTTCTCCGAGCAAACAGTTACTTCATATCTATGACATAAGCACTCATGCGAATTTATCTCAGAACATGTCTTCTAAATTAACTTTTTCTTATTAGCTCCATTATTACTTCACGGGATGCACAGTTTGAAGCTTGACTATTTTCTGCTTCAAGTCATGATTTAGAGGAAAAAAACAGTTTAGTTGAATCTGTATGTTTGCCCATTGAAATTTTGTGTCTACATAAAATTTACTGAATCTGTACGTTTGCCCATTTATTTGCAAGGTCAGTGGTTGCTTGCAAGACATCCCATGGATGATACATGCATAAAGAAACGTGTGGCTTTTTTGAACAATCGCGTTTCTTCGTCACATGTCTGGTTTAGCCGATTCGAGAAAGACATATTTTTAGATTTACCAGGTCCATTCCAATTTAACCCAGTCTTTATAACATGCAACAAGTATATAACACCTTCTGTCATCCATCAAGTTACTTTGATCAAATATGTAATCTAATAGAAATGGAATATTTATTTGATTGATTTGCCAACTCGCTGGTTGATTCCAAATTAAACCAGACGGAATATTGCACTACTCAAGTTACTTTAATCAAATATGTAATCTATTAGAAATGGAAATTTACTTTGATTGATTTGCCAACTCTCTGGTCTTTCCGAATTGAACCAGACGGGAGCCATGCCACTCTTTTCCAGCAGAATCTTTTACTCTGCACGCTTAACCATCAGAGCAATGCATTATCACAATCTACTTTCATTGATTTGCCCTCCCCATGCTCGAATCTGACTTAACAAGACCATATCAAGGCAAATAGATTCTGGCATGTGTGTGATGATAAATCTTCTGCAGTTGGGGCACCCAAATCCATGTCAATTTTTACAATTTCACAACAACTTTATACCACTTGGTCATTGAAAAAGGAGATCATGTATGCAATGTACATTCCATCCATATATGTCCAAGCAGACCACTTGATTGCGTTACTGACTATTAGATTTCGCATAGCCCTTTTCCCCATGTGTTCTTAAGGGGGGGGTTGTCAGGATAGACTTACTTCACCATGGCCGTTCAATGAGCTGTAGAATCTCCCGAATATTGCATGAGTATCCAATGTTACAGACTTACGGAAGTAGACATCACATGACTAAAGATAGAGTTACTACTAATGTAAGTAAAAAAACTGTACGAAATAGCTAATATACCATTTCTACTGATACTTGTTCACTTGTTATTTTATAGAAAATATTAAACTTTAGTTCAAATAGATTATTGTACGGGTTTGTCAGGTAACCATTACTGTTTACTACGCTTATGTTCAACAACGACTTCAACCAAGTTGTACTATTAGCAAGGTTTAATTGTCTTAGTGGTCCAGTAAACATTGTGGATTCCTTTTAGGCTGAATAAGTGTATGTTGTTGCCTATATATGTGCATGCATATGGATTTTTCATAATTAAGCTTACAACATACCTCTTAAGCTTACAACATACCTATTAAAAATTTGCCAAACCCCAAAACAACTTCTTCGAATTAATATTTAGAAATGGTCGGTACTATTGTTTGTGGTGGGTGCGGAAACGAGTTCCCTTCCATGCAAGATATCCATGAACATGCACTTCTTGATTTGGTCCTGGATTCAAGAAACACATCCCCACATTTGTTCGACAGAAAAGGTGTTGAGAAGGAGTTGCTTCGGACCTGGACAATGCTTATGCATGATTCCATTCCTGGAAATTGCTACACAAAGGAGATGGTCTTGGAGTGTTTTAGTGAGCTAGTCATGAAACACAATGCATGGAACTATATAGTAAGGCTCCCAGGTGTTAGTGTAAACACCAATTCCAACCACATACATGTACCCTCCGTTCTGCACCTCGGCATTGAAGAGGTAGAAAGTTATCTGAATAAATATGTATATTTTACCCACAATTTCATTCAAAATTGTACTATTGCATTTAGTAAGCGTTGTTACTTTAATCCATCGTTATTAACTTTGTTATTTTTTTTAAGGCACGTTTAATTAAAATTATACAAATTGTATTATCTCCTGTAGTTGATTCCATCGGCCGATCAATATTTCTACGAAGTAGAGCCATTGAATGAGGTCCTACAGGCAGCATTTCAAGGGAGTGAGTTTGACATTGTTGCCGAATCTAACGAGCGCATTGGTGAAATGAGGGAGCCGGAATTTGAGATGTACAAGATAGATCCAAGGATTGGGTAACAAAACATTTGTGGGATGTAAAATTTGAAAGAAGATTTTTTATTCTTGGAATTTTATTATCACCGTATTAGTCAAGATCATCGATATGATGTTATGAAGTTCGCTTTCATGTTCATGTAGCGGAAGTTTAATGTTGTCTACGTTCTGTAAGAGTCGATGCTGATAAGTATATTATTTTAATTTCCGGGTACGACGTGTTTATTTTAAATTACATGTTTTTATAAATCATTATAAACCAAGTCCATTTAAAATAATTTATATGAAAAAATGAAAATAGATTTGATGATAATGATAAATATTAAAACATATAAAATCATAATTAGGTATGCTACCAAAACTGCAGTAAAAATGAATGTTATAAAATTATACAAATGTCCCCATGCTCATTGGACCATATAGTTTTTTCTCATGACAAGGCACTCAAAGTTTGGTCTATATATACATGTTGGGATCGCGGGGTTTACCCCTCAAACTTACAAGCTAAATTTGCTGACTTCCTCTGCAATCATGAATCCTTCTGTCTGTTTTACTAAGCTAATTCGAGGCAACAACAAGGTTCACGCGGTATGTAATTATGCTAGCAGCCTTCCTTGTTTGGTTTCATTTAATAAGTATAAATGTTTCAGAAATATTAAGTTCTAATTTATTGAATATTTCAGACGGAATGATGTGTAATTTGGCTAGTTAAACATTTTGAAATCATAATGGTGTTTTGGGGTGCAGAAACTGCCGCTGGTATTCATGCGGGATTACGGTGATGAGATTGGGGAAAAAATAATGTTGCAAGTTGCATATGGTTGTCCTTGTGAGGTTAAGGTTGTCCGTGAAGGAACGGTGGCTTGGATGGAAGGCGTTCCGTAAGCACTACAGCCTAAGGGTTGGTGATCTCTTGAAGTTCAAGTATTTGGGGACAACTTTTTCAAGGTGAAAGTGGAAGACGACGATGGTAATGGGGTATGCTATGATAGCGACCCGCAGGGATACTACCCGCCGGAAGGATTGGTTGATGATTCCGAAGATGACGACACAACATTTAATGAGGAGGACGAGGACACCTTTTCGGAAGATAACAGTGATACCATGTCTGACGGAGAAGATGATGAATATGGTGATTCATCATCTAGCGACACGGTGGTTGTGTATGGCTACTCACGGGAAGGTAAAAAGGCCAACATTTTTAACACGTAACAAATTAATAGTGTATAGCATTTTGAACCGGACTTATCCCACGTAATGTAACTCCTATCAAATCTTATTATGTCGCAAAGATTCTACAGGAAACACGCACAGCTCTAGGTCTAGCAGGCCGAGATCTTCAGCCAATACCATGTATGACAAGTCAACATCCATGGCTTATCGTAGAGCATGTTTAACGAGGACCAATCGCATTAATTTCCCGGCGTTTATGACCGAAGGCTTCACTTCTGACCGTCACCTGCTGGTATTCTAAATTTGTTGCAATAAATTGTTTGTTTGGGGCGGATGAGAGTACATTATATTATTATGCTTCCTAAACTTTTTAAAATTTATGTGCTAAACTTGGTCAGGGGGTTCCTAAAGAATTTGGACGTCTAATGCTAACTGAAGGCCGTAATGAGATTGTCCTGAAGTATCGTAACCAATCCGCCATACCGGTTGTGGTTCATAGGTGGTCCGATACCTGCCGTGTTACAAAAGGTTGGAAGGCTTTTGTCATGAGGAACTCAGTCAAATTTTGGGATGCTTGCCTATTTGAGGTTGATGAAATGGACAGGACTGTTTGGCATGTCCGCATCTTCAGGGCTGAGGAGTAGATGATTTAACGAACGTTTCATGTGATGGTTACAATTTGTTCTGTTCGTTGGTTAAGTGTTGCTTTCGCTGTTGGTTAATTATTTCTTCCGGTATTGTGTAGGCTACTTAAAACTGTCGATGTCATCAGCAACACGCCGATGCTGTTGACGTAGTGTTCATGTTTAGTATTTGTTTTTTGTTTTAAAAAGTCCCAAGTAAGTTGGTGTTAAGTTCCAATTGTGGTGAGATGTTATGTTCAACAAGTGTACTTGGTATTTCTTTGTGTGTCTGAAATGTAGACATTTCGTGTAGGTGGATTAAAATGTATGTTAATGTTTCCTTATGTTAAGAACAAGTGGATTATTCGGTAATCTTTAAATGAAAGTTAATTCCCCTGCATTAAAAAGACGAATGATAATCGATTCGAAATCCCCTACATTTAGAGCGTGCTTATACAAAAGTCCGGCTTCAATATATACATTATGAACTCTAATGTCATATGAAGTATAAAACGGCGCAAAATTCATATACGAATCTTATTCTGGCAACCTTGTAGTCCTTCTTTAACGGACATATACAGGTTATTGGACTCTACATTGTTTAAACTTTTTACAACACACATATGATGACTATAAATTAATTATAAAATAGTGGAATAATTTTTGTAAGATGCACCTCCATGAACCTCACTTATAAAAGTATCCAGGAAGCCTAAATAATTTGGAGATAACACCCAATCACATGGTCTTCGTTTTGTGTTAAGCTGAAAAGGTATTTTACTCTTTTAGTAAACAATTCTTGATTAAGTCAAAAATAGATGTACTGTAAATGTGCAAATATGTAGCAAAGTTATGCAGCTCAATTTGAAATGAAAGTCAGGGTGATATGAATGTGTATGCTATATTATATTTTTGTGGTGGTTCTTCTGTTTATCTGGATTTTTGTTTACAGGGTCAAAAAATGGAGGGTACAACTGTATGCAATGGATGTGGAAAAGAATTAGCTTCCATGTGGTACATGCACGATGAGGCACTGCTGCGGCTAGTAATACAAACACGGAATGTCACCCCTTCACTATTTACTAGAAGAGGGATTGAGGAGGAACTTTTGAGCAGGTGGACATGGGAAATGCATGAGGTGATGGCAGGAGAATGCTACACCAAGGAGATAATTCTGGAAGCATTTTCTGACCTGGTAAAGAAGCACAATGCTTGGACTTATATCACATCTCTCCCTGGTGTCGTGGTGGAGAATGATCGAATGGGAATATACGTACCTTCTGTTCTTAGGCCGGGGGTATCACAGGTAACAAAATTATATATGTGTAGTAACTGTTACGTTTTATTTCAATCTGCATATACGCAATACTCATTGGGCTGATTTTGCGAGCATGTTAACGTCAGATGTTTCCATCTGCGGAGGAATATTTTGATAGCGTTGAGTTCGAGGAAGACCTTCTACACAAAGCGTTCCACGGAAGTGTGTTTGACTATGTGGGAACATCGGCTCAACATATAGGGGAAATGTGGGAGCAAGATGAAGAGATTAACATGATTGATCCAACATTTACGTCCAACGAAGAACCTTTTCCTTCACTTGACAGTGATACTTCTTCGGACAATTAGGAACTTATGTGTCCAACATAATATGGAACAATATCAAGCAAAAGTTAACTTATGTGTTAAAATAGTGTAATGCTATGTTATTAGGAGTAGTAGTATCAGTGGCAACCGCGCCTCATTACTTTTTATGTAATAATTTGTGGCTCTTTGCGAATTGAAATATAAGGGATAATCATCTGTTATATAACCATCTTGAAGCAGTAATTTGAATTTATTGTGGTGAATTTATATTGTGATATGAGAATGTTCATTACAATTGAAATGTTACATAGCATAATAACTTAAATAAACTTGCTAGCAGTCTTTGGGGATGTTTATTAATAATGCTGACTTAGATAACGGATTACATATCACCAAATACATTGAACCTAATTAGCTTGAAGAATATCAGTTGCAGCCTGGGTCTTGGATACAATCCACTCAAGTCTGTCCTCTTCATCCAAAGACATCCAAAACTCAGCAATCTTGATATTGGAGCTCAGAATGGTTATGGCCTGCAGGTAAATACGGATGCTCGCCTTAAGCTTTGGAAACAGCCTACTCATTTCCTTCTTGGTTTTCTCCCGCATTTCTTCTTCTCTAACCCTTGCATTGTTGAAGAGTGGCCCTTCCGCGACGGCGTTTTCGTTATCTGCCATAACTGAAATATTTCAAGTGTCAATATGAAGATTACTAAGAAGCTTAACAGATGTGCATAAGAATTGTATTGCTGGAAACCTTTGTACCTTGAATTAGAATCCTAGGAATGTGTTATTTATAGGGAACTTGATATGGTGGATGCAGATACTATTACAACATGTAAGATAAATTAAACACTTAATTTAATTATAAAAAAAACAAAAAAAAAAAGTACTCATCACAAAAAGGTGATGAAATATATTTATATGTGGTATGTTCTAAAGTAAGTTTTAAATAGTTGTTGTGTTAAATTATTTTTGATACAGTACTTGTTGTTCAGTATGAAAATGAATCAATGTACTAGGGAACTATAGTCAATAACAAAAGGAGATGCACATTTTTTTATACGTGACTAAAAGATTAAACTCTCATTACTATAGGGCAAGCTAATAATGAAGTAAGATGAAGATATTCTATATGTACTTTCATAGAGGGTGTTCAATGGACCTGTGTATCTGTACATGTCAGTCATGTAGGGGAGCTTTATTCGAAAATGGATTGTATCACAAAGAATCAATTTAGTACAGTGTATGTAGAAATATGGAAGAAACTCCAGATTGCTTGCTCATAAATAGACCAATGCATGCAGATGGAAAAGGTAATGAATTGACCCATGCATTCTGATTCACGTGTTCCGAACTGTCTTTCTATTCCACTTTATGTCACCTTCCAAGCAGTAAAATTTGTGGCTTAAGAATAAGATTCTTCTGTTGGCAGAAGAATCAAATATTCGATTCTTATTTGACTCAACTCCCACAATATATTGCTTAGGTAGAAAACAAAAGTGCGTTGGAATGTAGTGCTGATAATAGGGGGAAGCAACGATTCAGGCTAGAAATTTGGGAGGAAAAAATCTGATTGAAAAGCTGGGAAAAAAACGTGAAAAAAGCTGTGAAACCTCTTTCTTTAGCAACTCTCAACTCCCTAAATATAGCTCACCAGTGTAATGTATAGTAATGGGGTTAAGTTCGATGCAGACACAAGTGAGGTACAAAATCCAACAAAAGATCCAGTACATTATCTCTTTTATTCCAACAAGTCATCTTTTCAATTGAGTAGAATAAGAAAAATTAAAAGGTATTCAGTCTACAGAGAAAATAGCAAAAGAGGCAAAGAATAATAAAATTACAAGATTCTGGCATGGAACATTTTATATTCTTCTGGTACAAAGAATCTGTCATACAGTATGCAGGGAAAAAATTCCATCTATTCATGATACATTCAATTTATTCTTTTAAAATAGTTCATGTGGGGAAGAGCTAGTTCTTGATTTGGTTGTTTAATATACAAATGTCCTTGCACGCACAACCTTTTAAACGCTGAACTATGTGTAAATACAAAACATGCAGATGCTATTGTTCTTAAAGTGGACATCGGAAAATGATTGTTTACCATCTGTGGGAACCTGGTCCATTTTAATCGGAACAAACTGAGAAAAAATTAAAATAAGATACAGGTGTTAAACTAAATACCAGCGTTAGTTTAAAAATATAATATGGTTAGTACTCCTGTACTGGAATGATCTACTTACGGACAATAAATCGCAGCACCCAAACTAGTCATCAGCCATTTAGCGGACGTTCAGCATTTGATGCACTTATACTGAAACGTAGGTTCATATTAGTAGGTAAAGAAGGCTTACACGCTGCCGTCTAATTTTATGTCCAATGCTTTGTAGCGCTTCGCGTCATGTCACGTAGTTGCCCGGACTAAGTTTATCTTCTACATTCACATAACTCGTAAGAATTAGACTTATTCATGTGGTATACGTAACTTCCGTTCATCCAAAGATTGGGTTTGGATCGCAAGGTACATATGATAAAAATATTGTTATAATAAAATATAAGTATATGTAGAAGATAAATTGAATCAATTGTAGAATACTACTTACACTTTCAAATGCGTCTACAGAATGACAGATTGAAAATTGTACGAGCTAAAAAAACACTTACCAATTTAGACCATATGATGAGATTGCCAGGAATGTGGAAAAGCTACAGAATGTTACAAATTATACATAATCTGCAAACATTAAGTTAAAGACATAAGGGAGGATTCGCTGGTGTTCATATCACATGAATAACTGATAATTTAGTTTTTAACTCGTCAATGTATTCCGTTTTTACAGTGGTTGCGACAACTGTAGTAGTTTAATTAGCTTTTGTGTAACTTAGAATGCATTATTTTTTAGCAACAAATTAAATTTAGGTGTTGAACGTTGGTTTCCTGTCGGAAGAAGATGTTTATTGTTTAATGGGTGCATGTATAAGTTTCAGTTGGGATGGATAGAAATTTCAATCTGCACAGTGACAAACACCTCTGGGTTGGAAGATATATTCAACCAAATATAAAACACTGACAAATTGTACAACACAACAATATGACAAGGTACGATTACATAGGGAATAAAATTTACTCAAACTAAACACGCATACAGTAGGAAGGAGTGACTGAACAAATATAACATGGACAATTACATCAAAACACACAAGCTAAGCAGACCATATTTCATAGGACCTCCCGACCTAAACAAAATATGAAAGCGGACTGATAGGTGAGATAGGGTGCCGGACTCCGGACTGACTTCAACTCCCCATATAATTCAATTACGTGGAAGCGCAGATGGAACAGGGGCATGTTTCACTTGTGTCGTCGGAGCTGCTATTCGCACCTGTTTCGGGAGACAGTGGGAGCTTCCAAATCTTGGACAGAGTATTTAGGTTGTCAAGTTTGAAGTTCAGTTTATTAAGATCATTCTTAATGGATAGGACATTCCTGCGTAGGTAGCCAATCATTTCAGCCTTGTGCATGGGGTTATTCGGCCTTGCCCAGACAAAGTAGTCACACCCTCCTTCTGCCTGAGACATAAACGGATAAGAAGATTATAAAAATATGATAACTAACTTATGCTAACAAACAGGACGAAGAAGACTTGTTCAAGTACTGTAGTCTTGCCAGAGACTTAGCACACTTGTAGTATGGGCGGCCAGGGACGTTTTCAACCCAATCGCAATGGAGACGAGGTGGGTGGTTGCACTTGCAGACTTCCATTGGCTGAGACATAGTCTTTTCCTTCTGCTTAGTGTATGATGTTGTTACAGAAGAAAAGGAATTGAGAAGGAAGATGGTTTGAGTTAAAAAGTGAAGAGGGGGAGGTCAGTACTTATAGGTATGAGTAAGGGTAGATGGGAACTGTAAATTTTACTTTTAATATTTTGTTTAAACAAATAACAAATTTTATAGTCAGTTAGCGAAGCAGTTAGTTTAGTACTGTAACTACCTTGTGAAGAAAACAGAACACAAAACATTTATTTTTTTAATGAATGGGATCCCTAATCATAATAATACTACGTTTCATATTACACGAAACGTAGGCCATTTTCGTAAAAGGTTACAACCATGAATAAATGAAAGATAGAAGTTTACAAGTTATATTTCATAAAAGATATATTTAGTATTGCAAGTAGGGGAAAATTATTTCATAGGAATATCATGGCTTCAAAGTATCACCAGAACGGAAGCATAAACTGGGTGCATATGTTTCTATGTCACCATAAACTTCAATACCTCTGGATATGAATTTATTTGAGAATATGTCTTATACAATGTACTCCCCTGAAGGGTGTGGACCTGAAAATTTCATTATTGACCCTCAATTGTTTTCAACAGTTGTGCGGGATCTAGTGTTTTAAATAAGTGATCTGTACGACCGGCTGAGTTGAATTGATGAATATCCAAACAACTGAGTTGAACATAGATGGGGTTGGTATAAATTTACTTCATTAATTACACATATATTACTACGGCTATATGAAAGTAAGGATAAAACCTGTGATTGTAATACAGAATGGCTTTAATAACAAAAAAATGCAACCACAAACCAGTTTTAAACTAACTGTAACTCATTGATGAAGCTACAACTGAATACATAATAAAAGCTTTAATCATCTTGACATCCTAATAAAAATAAATGCATAGTAACCGAGTAAGTTCATGTGGGAAAAATGGGAGAGCATACAAATCAAACACATACAACAACAACCTTACACAGAAAATTACTAATGAATAACCCTTCACTCATAAGATTAAATTACCGCAACCTGTTCTTATAAACACCTCAAAGGCCAAGCCAGGTATAGAAGGAAGGATCGTTAGCCGGGACTCCACCTTCAACCGGAGCATTTGTACCTCCAGCCTGCTCTTGGGCACTCTGCATGACACCTTGTTGGTATGTGCCCGTAGGTGGATTGATTAGGAAGTCATCATGGAAATCCTCAGGGCCCCTCAGATGGTCGAAAGTGTATGGATTAATTGGTGGAGGAAAAGCAGAGTTTCCCCCAAGATGTGCCCAGCCTGGACCCATTCCAGTGGAGCTGATGGATTCATGACTGTTTGTGTTTGAATGGTACGCATTGAAGCCAAGTGGGTTAGGAGCTGCTTCACCATGAACCTCATCATTTTCAGGTGTTGGAATCAAACAACGGCGCACACCAACCAAGCGTTCAGTTGCAACCCTAACCGTCGATGAACGACCAGAAGGTGGCCTTTGGTTGCCAGTTGCAGAAGCCTTACGTAAAGGACGCCGAGGGCGTGGTGGGGTTTCAGCCTCAGTCCCTGAACTTATAGTGATAACATGGGTTGGTTCGACGTAGTCCTCTCTTGTTGGACCGGCACCGAAGATTGTAACCAGCTCATGCCACTGATACTCACCTATGCTACGATAAGCTTTCCCATACGTGTAATTCTGCCAGAATTTAGTTGCAAAATTGTAAAGTTGACAACTTAGCAGTATAGGAATTTAAAAATTGAAGAGCTATATGTAACAATAAATATATTCTCACTTCAGCAATGTCTCTGAAAGTGTAAACAGAACCAGACATGGAGTTGTCTGCGTTATGAGTAATACCGGGCAGAATTCGGATGCGACCAAATTCTTCATGACGAAGCTCCAACATATGGTACCTGTCTCGCATGGCAGTCTTACCAAACTTGCCTGGAGCACGTTTGTTGAGAAGGTTCATGGCTCTCATGATTGACACGCATTTGTCATGGATGGGAATGCGAGTGGTTTCCACGTGTTCCGCCAGAACCTGCACAAACAGCTCTTCCTCCTCACGAGTAAAGTATCCAGAAGAGGGGAAGAATATCTCATCCTGACTTTGATGTGAGCGCGCCATGGAAGCCTACATCCAGAATGAGAATATTGTAATAACATAAAAAACTTACATGAGTTAAATGTACACAGATCCAACCTACCTGAATAAATTTAAACTTGTATCTAAAGACATCTACAGGGTACTTTAACAACAACAAATTAAGGCTGAATATTAAAAAATGTAAACTGAAAATATACTCAACGTAAACAGATGTTGCTGTTCTAAAAGGGGTTGGGGGTGGTGAGGGGAGGGGGGGGCTTACCTGGAGTGAAGGATATTTGTAAAGAAGGGCAGACTTTGAGGGAGATAGTTGGCTTTGGTTTTTCCACTACCTGTACACATGAACTCATTTGTAGAGGTAGAGATGTGATGGGGTGTTTGGTTGCCATTGTAGTTGGAAGGTAGTACATTGGTGGGATACAGGGAAGTGAACATGTGATTATTTGCACAGTTGCCGTATGTAACATTTGTTATACTAATTGTTTACGTATTGGAGTTATAGTTTATTTATTCGTAAATGCATTTGTATTACTAACGTAAGGCCTCAAAAGTGATTAGTGTGCCGTTATTTTGTTTTACAAAAATGATATTGATGCACCCCCACATATGCTGCAGACTTTTGGAAAATGCTGTTAGCTGTAGATAACCAATCTTGTTTGAAGGGAATATATGGCCATGATTAATGGTTAAGAGGGCAATTTTAGGAAGCTCGCTTTAAAACATTCAAATTGTCATTTTACACGGGATCTTATGGGTGAAGTCAGGCTTAAGTCTGTGTTTTATTAGAACGTCATTCTTTCAACAGGGTAACGAGGAAACTGCTGTGTGAAGAGTAGAACTTATAAAACTTAGCGTGAATAATCTGGAAAAAAATGCTGCATCAGAAATTCGGGTGTATGTATTTTACTTTCAAATTCAAGACTTACAAATATTTTACTGGAAGATGCAATATATACATGAATCGAAAATTGCACATAACTGAACAATATTGAAACCAAATATCCATAACAGAGTTACTTGAATGCATACATGGGATGTGGAATGTCAATAATAATTAGTCAATCTGCAACACAACATGTGTTGCTTGACCACATTACGTACTATAAATAAACCTAGAACAATAGTAACACATTACATGGGTGTAGGGGGTGGTAAAATTGACGTCCAGAAACTCTGTTGAAGCTGTAAAGTGCGGTTATTTCACTTAATAAATGGTACTACGCATCACTACAATGAATGTAAACTCTTAGAAGCCAACCCCAGGTAACGGTTGTCAAATGAATAAGACCCTCACCGGTCATTTAGATGTAGGAGTTGCTGGGTTACTAAATGTCACCATCGTCTGCAGAATCACATCCATGAACAGCAAGGTATTCGGGAGAGATTGTTGCACAGCGTCCACATGTGAAGATGTTTCGAAGGAGAGCGTACATTGGTTCACCTCTCACTCGCATGTTCCGCTCACTCATAGTTTCATTCTGTTTCAAAAAGAAGTTGTTAACAAAGGAATAATTGAAGTTTATCTATTGTGTTGACATATATTTTGCGTATTACAGCAGAGTACAACACCTAGCGTGCAACATAGAGTGTAAAAGATAATTTTTGGCAGACCTCATTCAAACAGTTCATGAAAAACGTTTTCAGCATATAGCAGCTTACCCGCCCAGCCAAAAACTTCCAATAATTACGAGTTACATGAATGCGGTTACGTCTGACATCGTAAAGGACTCCAGGTTGGTGAATGAAAGTTTTGAAGCGCATGTACTTGTTGCGGATGAATGACAAAGCTTTGAGCAACGACTGTATGGTCAAGGGCTTACCAACAACATCACGTATACTAACACAAGCACTTCTGAGGGCAGACATTAATAGTGGCCGGCGACTCAGTCCTTCACGACAGGCAACAATGTCGAGCAGCCTAACAAGCAGAATATGCTTGTCTTTCGTCCACCCGGCAAGCGAGTACTTCCTCCGGTCTATATTATCTAGGGATAATGCCATATCTGCTAAATTGGGGGAACTCATTACATTGCCAAAATATCCAGTAAACAATGTACAAAGATTTACTATAAACATACTCACTGTAAAGGATAATAATTGAAACAAACACTATAAAAAAAATTGCATCCAGCGTCAAAACAGAATTACTACTTCATGTTGCTTCAACCAGAGAACATACAAATACCCGAAAGTAAAATTTCAATGAATTAGCAAGAAGATTCCACCTATACTACCGGGGGAGTAGTGCGACGGGAAGGCACAACTAGTAAATGTGATTGTCATACAAATACGAAAACTCCAAATGACAAGAAAAAATTATTTGAAACAGGATCCTTTGGAATAACATGTTAATATTGCAATTGACAAGTTGAAATTGCAGGAGTAAGGTCAAATCGAAACACTTTGGGGCTGATCTACATGATAGTAAAGAAATTAGATGTAAAACTGAAACTTATTACTCACCGGAACAGTGGTAGATGCGGACGATAGGAGTTGCGCAGTTCAGAAGGCAATGCCGGTGGTAGAAAAGTTGAGGGGGAATGACTGGTACAATTTCCCATTTTTAATATTATAAATAGGGTTAGGGAGGCACATAATGGTAATTTCACACTACAACAGTAAGGGTATTAATGCGAAAATGTTATTACATTGTCCAAGTTCTCGTTATCTGCCTTTTAGTAAAAAACCAAATTGGGCCTTTTATCCAATGTAATACTCGGCCCAGACAAGTTAGATGCCCAAGAAAAATGGATCAAAGCAGGGGCTAAATATCCGACAGAATTAAATCATCTCCGCTAAAGTAACTGTTCAGTATACGAATTTTATCCGATAAATTTGACCAAGCAAACGCTTGCAAAGGGTTCTCTAATCAGAAAGTACTAGGTTTTATTTTCAGACTCTTGCCCACAGTCTCCTTCCGTTCATAATTAGCCTGTTTGTTTTTATATATATAAACTTTTCCTTTTCCGTATTAATATTAATTTCGGTTTTCGTCTTCTAAAAGAAATAGGAATATAATATAACTGATCTGAACTAAAGTGAACTGAACTTAATGAAGTTGAACTGAACTGAATTTATTTGTTTGTAATATAAAATACTATTAAGCAAATCTGAACTGAACTTAATGCATCTGAACTTATCTGAGATGAACTTAAAATAATTAATTTTCAGTTCAATTCAATTCTATTCAGTTCCTTTTTATGATTTCTAATTCAAATGGTATAACTAATTTAAATACTATAAACTTTTCAATTATATTTCTCGTATAATTTGAGACTAATTATTGATCCTAAAAAATTAACAAGATAAAGTGTTAATTTTTATCCATTTTTTAGATCGTTTACGTTTGATTTGGAATGATTTTTAAGTAGGTTGGTATAATGTGTATAGTGTTTGGTTTAGTGTCATGACCATAAAATTGTAAGATAAAAATGTGAAAAAATAAAAAAAACCTTAAACAATCTAAAAAAGAAAAAAAAATGAATATGTAAACGATCTTTAAAAAAAAATAGTACGTGTATTATTTATTTAATTTAACTAAATTATAGTTTTGAATCCGACAAAAAGCAAGGTAAACAAACAGCCACACGCAGCCAATAAATCGTGTATCTCACGATTAGTCGTGTATTTCACGCACAGTTTGATAATTCTCTCTCTCCCTCTCCTGGCGTGTTTAGCACAGTTTAAAATTAATTTGGGCTCATCAGCCATCTATAACAAAAATAGACTCGTCAACAACACCTGGAAGTTTCGATCTTGCAGAAACGTTGAACTGCAAATCACACCGATCAAACAATGGGACCATTCACCTACACATTTGTCAGCGGCGCTTTATTTCTCATCGGCGCGTGGGAATCACTTCTCTCCGCCTCCCAATCCCTCACGGAAACACCGCCACAGATCGCCAACAAGCCCAAAATCGCACCGGCTAACATTTCTTGCGATCACAGTTCTCTCTCGTCTTCATACTCAACTCTTTCGTCTCCATATCACACGCCCTAGCCTCGAAAGACAAGACGGGCGTTGTCTTACAGCTGGAGGTAATCTCGATTGCCTTTCTTTTTCTTCTTAGATCTGCTAGGCATTTTGTCGAACACTTGGTCTGCATTCTGGTTTCCTGTAAATTTGCTGAATTTGATGTATGTCTTTACTTTCCGAGAGGAGTTTCTGTTGTTTTACCTGCAAAGAAAGGATCCAAGTGGAGTTGAGAATCATTATTATGATCTTGCTTTAATTCCTATTGGTATATGTGTCTTCTGTACAGTTCTTGAGTTGAAGAATCCGCAATCATGAGTTACCCCCGATTGGGGCGTGGAATCAGGTTGGGTTTACAGGGGATGTGGACTCTGCAGATGGGGTTTTCGTTTTTCTTGAATATTATTGCCAATGGGTGTGCTTTGCATGAAAAGAGTATGGGGAATCACACAATTAAGTAAAAGGGGCACCCTGAGTTTCAACGGGGATGTGCGATCACGACACTTCAGTTTAACTGTCATTTGGCTATTCTGGTGGCTGGGGTGTACTCTGTTCTGTGTAGAATGTATGGGATCAGGCGTGAGTCGTTGAGTTATAAGCCACTTGGACGTGTAGGACAGACGCGGTTTGATAGTCTTTCTCAGTTCAGTTTGGATAGCGATGATGAGGATGAAGGCGGGGTTAAGGAAGTAGGGAGCGTAGAAATGCAGAGGGTTGTTGTGGGAGTTCCACATTCGGGAGCTAATAGCAGCGTTTCTCAACCATGAGGTAAGTCATCTTATCCCAATTTCTTCTGTTAATTATTTTCCTGTTCAGTTTATTTTTAGTAAGAATTATGTTAATTGTAGGTTAGTAATTGGAATAGCTCTGCACTTTTTATATTTGACTTTTATCCAAGGCTCCGTCTGGTCAATTGCTGATTTTGATTATGATCATATTGATTGTTGCTTTAAGTGTCTGGTATTTATCCCAGAGCACTGCATATAAATATTATACTTAGTTCTCAAGTTCTCATTGACATCAGAACTGAGATAACAAACATTTGTTTTGGCTTAATGATTCGGACTTCAGTAGTAATAAGTTGAAAGTCGATCAGTTGTCTTTATTGTTTACCTAAGGTAGAATTGATTGATGATTAGACTAAGTCCTAACTAACCAATAGTAGAGAGTTGAAATAATTTGCAGATGGACTTGTTATGTTCAAACTATCATAAAAGCATCCGACTAATTGAGAATTTGTTAGGTCTTTGTTTGAAGGCTGTCTTCGAAGTTGTTGAAGTGTTTTCTTAACCTAGCACAGATAATACCTCTCGTTTTCTACCGAACATTTATTATTTGTTGCCCAAACTTCAGTTGGAGCGTAAAGCAGCTACATTTATTAAACATACCAAAAAAGATTGGATTGGGTTATCAATCTGATCACAAAGCACACCTATTTAGGTTACACTAATTTGATAAAAAGTATTAAAAGTATCACTAATTTGTAATTATTCCAAAAAAAAAAAGATCAAGTACTGGAAACTTGTTGTCAGGAAAGAGTTTCATGGTTGTTATTTTTGTGTATATCACATGAGTATCACATTTCAAATTAGAGTTTTGACTGAGGCGCTGATCATTTATTTATTTTTTCTTAATGATTGTGATTTGAATTAGCATTCTGAACTGAATTGTTTTGATCTAGGTTCTGGTGGGAATATGTGATGGTTATGGTTATTGGAGGGGATTTAGATATCGACATTGTCGAGGAAGCGGCTGCATCAGGATCCTCTAGCCAGAATCAAGAGTGTTCCATATGATAACGATTTCATGCTTTATGGTTCAGGTTAGCACTACAAATCCTTTAGTCTACGTTCAAATTGTTCAAGTTTTGATACGTTTCAAGATGTTAGAGTCGGCCAGTAAGGTATTGGGTTACATTGATAGCATGGTCGGGCCATTGCTTATTTCTCTCTTTTCATATTTTAAAATTTGAGGCCTGACATTTTGAGACTTCGCATTTCGACAATAGATGCCTTATGCGTGTCCACAATAGTTTCCCAAAATTATTTGTTAGAGCTCTTTTCTCTTGCCCATGGTTCAATACTAAGTTCTCGAATTGATGTCTACACTTGTGCTTATATATGTATTTTCTTGTGTGTGTGTGGAGTATAGAGTTTGGCTTAAGGCATCTCTCCCAAAAGCACCTCACAAGCTTTAATTAATAACCTGTCAAGTTAACAATATTAGTATTTTATAATTTGAACCTGTAGGATTCTGGTAATCATTTGTCTTGGTAAATGTTCTTCACACATAATTTGCAGTCTTTTATGGTTTTAAATCGCCCAGTTCAATGATTTTGATATGACAAGTAATTTAGAATTGAAGTTCCGTTTGCCTCTTACTCTAAACTACTACTCCCTCTGTTTTTAAAAATTCTCTATATTTGTTTTCGGAACTGTTTTTTTAGGAGGTTTGTATAATGTGTGTGGTGCTTTCTTTAGTGATAGGATCCACAATAAATGTGTGAGACAGAAGTTTGACATAAGAAGAAATGATAATGCCTATTGAAACGGACAAAAAATGAATATGTAAAGAATATTACACTCTTATCTGGTAGTACATAAACTTGAGTTTGCATAGATGCCAAAAGCATAATTAGTTTAATAGAAGTACACCAAGTATAAACACCTAATGGGTGTTTCGACAGTTACCTGATTGTATTTGTATAGGGCCAAATTTGTAGGTACTCCTTAATGTGTATAAATAGCATCATTATTCTCTGGATTTTTGCGCTTAGGGATACAGCTAGATCTCAGGAAGCATCTGTTGAGAAGGATCCTGTTGAGCCTATTTGACTCTTATGAACAGAAAATGTGTCTCTGGGTGTATGAAGACTGATTTTACATTGAATCAATCCTGTTGTCATTGTTGTTTGGAAATTAACATCTAATAATAGCGGAATAAGGACAGATTGCAGCTCACTCTCTCATTTCTGATTTTTCCCTAATTTGACCCTTTTTTTTTTTTTTTTTTTTTCATTCTTTTAATCGATCAACAACAAACGTATTCATTCTTCAAATCATGTCTTCTTCGATCCTCTTCGATCTCCCTTCATCATTAGCTGAGATCTTCTTCTCCCGTTCTCCCACTTTTGCCCAAAACAAAGTTCAGATATATTCTCTCACTTGTAATTTCAGTTTCTCAGTCGATCCAAATCATCATCATCAACTGCTGAGAGACGGACAGACAGAGAGAACGAGATGAGGGCTTTTGTTCAAGTTGCAGGTCGAGGTCGGCAATGGCGGGATTATCTGAACTGGTGGTGTTACTACAGACAGTAAAGCTACGCAGGTTGTGTAGGCAAGGGATTGGCAGATTCTTGCGGAGTATGTTTTGCATAATTTGTGAGTGAGTCGATGGTTTAGGCTATTTAATGGGCATGATCGGAATCTTGCTGCCTCCCCAGTTCCCCACAGTACGAATTGATTTTCAACTACCGAATAAAGAATTGGGTTTTCTCTTTCTCTGTATACTAGATAGATTTATAACTCGTTGAAAGAAAGACTTGGTGAATAAAGGAATTCTGCTCATAAGCATTATTTTATGGCTTTATGTATGGGCTTAGAGTTAAATGATTTGGGATTAAAGGCTGAGAGCCTCAGAATTTGCAAAAGTTAATCATTTAAGCCATAAGGTTTAACTGGAAGCCGAGGGTATGGCTATCTTGTTAAATATAAATATAGGTATTTTTATGCTTTCAGCTTCAATTATTAATTTGTCTTAGAGATTGGGAGTGTTCTCAAATTACTTGTGCTTATCCTTATTCTGAAATGCAAGTAGTATAGAAGTTAGTTCCAGGTTGTTTATGCTAATCCTTAAATCCCATACGATTTCACAAACACTGTGTTAGTGTATGCTTTTTTCATACCCTAAACATGCTTTTATAGCTTAAATATGCTAGAGTTAGGAACTGGGTTGTTTTTATTGATCCTGGAGGTTTACTCGATTAAGTGCCGAAATGGCAAGTGTTCAGCATAAATGGAGAGTTTTGGTTACTTTGACCATGAAGGCTTTTGCGTTTCTAAATTATTTTAGTATTTTCATGCTAGAGATGATTTGTCTAACATCAGCATTTATGTGTTGCATGTGAGAGACTTCAGGTGAATAACAAACAGAGCCTATTTTGATGTAAACTCTGATAAATTGGAAAAGCTTATTACCCGTGCATGATTGTTTCAATTCAGGCTTTAAAGTTTGTTTGCGCTTTTACACTACCCTTATGTTATCCTGGTAAATCATTAGTTATTTGTTTGAAACTGCAGGAACAGGCTCGAAAAGCGTTACAGGGCGACCTTGGTGGAATGGAAAGAACATTGATTCTGAGAAGTGGGATAAGGAAATTAAGAACATTGGGCAAAAACTCGAAGATGAAGATGGCAACAGGAAAGAGGCGGCTCGAAGATGGCAGCAGTTCATAATTTCTAAGCGCACTTGTCTGAATTTCACTCTCTTAAGCTCCGTTTCAGTAGCACATTAGCTCAATTTCAACTGCACAGAGTCTATCATCAACCAAAACTGTGTGCTGTGTTCGTTCCATTGCTTTCTCGAAGCTTCTGAAGAACACATTTTCGTCGCTCTCATTCTCGAGTCTGTCTAACCGTTCTACTGTTTGGAGCAGAAATGGAGCTATGTCCCTATCTGTTCGAGCCACTGCTAAGGTTTGATCCTGTTTATCTGTATTTGGTTTATATTCTCAGTGATTAATCTGTTTTATGCCTAGACTAATTGGTGATTACTGTGAGTTGTATTTCTGTTTTGGTTTTCCTTGGGAATTGATGTTGCCATGTTAAGTTATGTTTTATGCTATTCCACTGAAAATACATTCTGAAATTCATGCTCGGTTTTGCTCAGTTTTTTGTGCAAGTTTTCACTGAAGGAATTTTCGGAATTGAACTGGTTTCTGAGTTGAGGAAATACATAGGTCTACAGTAATTGAGTGGTAATTGATGCTAAAAGTACTTTGAAACTTTAAATTTCAAGGAATCGTTATCCCCGTAGAGTTTTGGTTTAGTTTATGTGACTACGTGCTTCTTATTGGCGTTGTGTTTCGGGTACATGAATTGTCCTATATCTATTTCTCATTAATATGAAAATCCAAATATTTCAGCTATGGTTTCCCACTTATTTGTATGTGTAGTATTCTGGGAAAACTTTATATTGATCTCATTTTGGTGATCGTGTTTCTATTTACAGAGGTACTGCTGTTTTCAGGTTGTATTTTGGGTGTTGTTGCTTCAGGAAGGATCAAAACAAGGTAAAATTAGCAACAAAGTTCATGGTGGAATCCTAACTCTATCCTCCCTAAGCTTAGATGTGAAATTGTAGGTGCATTAGAAGAATGAACTATCTCATCTTGTAAACATTTTACTTCTGTATATATGTCTCTTATAGCGGTTGGATAGTTTTTTATCTTCTGTTTTGAAGCAGTAGACAATTTTGAGCTTTATTATAAGTACAACGCATTGGTTTATAATGTATGTGCTTCATAATATTATTATACATCTTGGTAATTAAGTGATCTTTTTGAGAATAAGTGTGTTTATTATGTGTTGAGACTTCTCTTGATATTGTGTTTAGGAATTTCGATTCCCTTTGGGTTCCTCATGTCACACCATTTTCTTGGATCCGTCAAATCCTTTGCGTGTTCAAAATTTCTTTGTTAATTTGGCATTCCGCAGATGATGTTAGTATAGATTTTCTTTCACATCGGGCTGGTGATGTAAATATAGATATTCCCGTACTTTCTACGTTGATTTGTAGAGGTTTGACAGTGATTGATGTGTGCCCTGTTTGTAAATTAAAGTCTGAGACTATTCTGCACGTTTTGAGGGGTTGTGATTATGCAATGTTGTTTTGTGTTGTTTCTCCATTGCCTACTCATGTGATCTTTAATGGGACATCAGGTTTGGATTCCTGGACTTACATATTCGAGTTTGTACGACTCGGAAAGAACTGGAAGCCTTCATCTGCTCCTGTTGGGGCTTATGCTTTAATAAAGATGGTACATGAAAATGCATCCTTGATGGCACAAATCCTATTGAAATCACATACATCATGCAGTGACCAAAGCGTTTAAAATTGACTTTGATGGCACGGCTAGCAGGCAGCAAAGAGTTCGAATAGATGCTAAAGTTCCCTCTGGTGCAAATGAGTAGCAAATTAGTAAACGGGAAACAGTGAGGCTGAGATCAAAATTGTGGTATGTTTTGAGAGTAGACAAAAATCTCGTACATATTTGTCATATTTTTCAATACCTGACAATGCCTTTTTATGTTTGTAGTAATGACATTAAGGATGGGTATCAGTCCTCTCCCTGGCTTGGTGATCCGGAAATGTTGGTTATTCAGATCCAATTAAGAACTAAACCTATGTAAGAAAATGAGACTTTTGAATGAAACAATAGGTAACATTTCATATGAATGGTAAAATTTGGGGCCAGATAGAATTATCCGTTTTACATTTTCATCCCTATTAAATGAAGGAATTTCAAAAGGCGCCTCTTTTCAGCACCATAGAAGAAATTGGGTATAAAACCCTGTTAATCATTCTTCTTCTTCTTTCTTGTCTAGCTCACTCAACCAACGGAGACATTATTACGCTGTCCTTTCCTCAACCAGGCACTGTTACTATCTGCGAAATCAATAGAGAACTCGGTAATCAATCTTCCTCTCCAATTTCATTTTTATTTCAATTTGAATTTCCCCCGTTTTTTTTTGCTTGTTGTTTGGAGTTATATTAATTGATGAATTGGTTCCAGGGGTGACTTTTTACTCCGTCACCGTTTGAATCGGTGAATGTAACGGATGAAGTAGTGGAATGTTTCTGTCAGCAATATTTTATACAGATTCTATTCCAGCTTCTATGCATTTGCATTATCATTAAATAGACTAGGGGAAGAAAGATTCGTACTTTACGTTGTCTTGGGGATCTTTAATATTAAAGCCTGCTCTGATGGTTCATGTTATTTGAATATGGAGTTCTATGTTGGAGGATGAGTAGTAATTAGTTGTTGATGGGCATTGCATTCTTTGATTCTTTCGCTAGTCTAAGAAGTTGTTTTTTTTTTTTTTTTTTTTTTTCTTCTCGTAAGTTGCAAGTAGTTGAAGTTAAAGCCATAGCATAAGTCTGGTTTGAATATGTACACTTTCAATTCTTTTATCTGTTCAGTTTACTGATTATTCAGTTTTGTGAATCGGATAGCATTGTTGAGAGAGTAGGCTATCTATTGGACTAAAAACGATATAAAAACTTTGAAGAATTTGTATTAGATTAGATATGATAATGTATCTTGCTTATGTTCTTTTTGTCTGTCAGACTTGTATTCTCAATTTTTCAATATACTTTGCTAATTTGTTGAGGAGAGTATTTTGTTGACGAAACAGATCGATGTGCAATGGTGCATCTCTATGTATACTACTAGATGTCTTGTCATATTCCAAGTTGTGGCTTGTAAAATCACTAGGATCATTCACTTTTAGGAATGGAAATAGCTCTCCCCCAGATTATCTACCGTCATTGCTACCAAGTAATTGTGACTTTATTTGTAAAGAAAAGAGTAAGTTGTATTACACAATACATTAACTCGTTGGAGAGGGTTGAGTTCAAATATATAGTGTCTTGCACTGCATTGGATAGCATTGGTTTAAACGTTTGATATAGATCTCTATTAGCTTGTGGAAACATCATACGTTGCTTGAACTGACTATTAATTCTATTTCATTTTTGGTACACAGAGACTGGATTCGAAGGAGAAAAGTTAGATATGTGGAGGGCGACTCAGAAAATGCTTTGGGGTACCGGAGCACTATGGATGGGAAGAAGACTAATCCCAATGTTTCAGGGAAGGACGTTGTACCCCATCTTGCTGCTTGAAGGCTAGAGTATCTTAGCCAGAGAGTGATGAGAAATGCCACTCAACAGTTGTTTCTGCATGGTTCTCTGAACATCAATCAGTTGCTGGTATTACTTTGAACATTTAGTTCTTCTTTGATGGATCTCTATAGGACATAGTATATTGTTCTATAAATATCATCAGCACAGAAAATCGTATAAAAAACATGCTTCACACCAAATCCAAGAATCCGTTTAATTAAACCTATTCACCTAGGGCACCTAGTTCGTTAATTAATCTGTGTCTTAGGTGTGATTTAAAAATGTTCTTTGCAGTTTTTTGTTTCTGCTCTTATATCTGTATGAGTGAGTTTATATTTGTTTTCATGTTTGAGTTGTTGGCTTACTGAATCCTGGCCTGTTTTAATAATTTCCGCATGATTGTTATGTTGTAGGTCTGGCTGATTTCACTCTACAGGAGTTTTATACAGTATCATCGGACACGGTAAAGTTCCTCATCCAGCTTCATAATTCATCTGAAATGCACTATAGTATCATTTTCTGGGTTTTCGATCTTTGTTATATGAAAATCTACAGCCTTAGACATCGACGTGATTACTTGTACTGTAATGTTCGTTGTTTGCAGTATCACCTAGATGGTTTATTATTATGTGAACCTAATACGTGGAAGTCTCTATCTTGACAATTAGTATACCATCCATATATCCTTCTGGGGCGGGAAAGAATTTAGTTTTATGTTATATTCAAATATGTGGAGTTGTTGTTATGTGGTACATGAGTGGTAAGTGCCTTGAAGGATTCTTGTTAATATAGCAATCGTAATGGCCAATGTGCGTTTAGACTTTACGACCTTCTGTGTCAAAAGCTTACACTAAAGCAGTACTAAACCAGCTCTGAGCTAGGCCTATTTTCTTAACAATAACAGTACTAAAATTACAAATTTGGACATGCAATGATGCAAACATAAATGATGTGCTTTACTGTGGGAAATAAATGATTAATCATCTTCAGCTATGTCCGAAAACAAGTTCAGCGAGCTTAGATGAAATATGGGTGAGGGCTTCCTAGGGTGAATTTGAGAGGATTCCCACCTTTTTAGATCTATGTTAATGGCTCATTTTCTTGATTTTCTTAACATTAGCCCTTTGTTTTCTACCCTGGTTTGTTTGACACGCTGTTCTGCAACTATGTTAAAGCTGAGAGAAAGCTCGATGTTTAGTTTATGAATGCATCGTATCACCAAGATAATCTACTAGCTAGTGTATTATGTGAACCTAATACGTGGAAAAGTCTCTGTCCTTGCAATTAGTATACCATCCATATACAGCCTTCTGGGGAAAGAATTTAATTAGTTTGGGAAGAAAAAGATAGACTTGTTTAACCATATTATAGATAGAATAAATACTAGAATTGGTGTTTGGTATAATAAAACACTTTCGTTAGCAGGTAGAATAACCTTAGTTCAAGCTGTAACAACTTCAATCCCTAATTATGCTATGATGACCACTCAACTGCCTTCTTCTGTAATAAACAAAATTAATCGAGTCTCCAGGGATTTTTTATGGAATTCTACTAAAGAAGGAAAAAAGAAAAGCCCTATAAAATGGGAAATTGTGTGTAAGTCGCGGGAAGGTGGTATGGGTATTAGAGATCTCAAGACTCTTAACACAGCTTTTACTCTAAAAAATGCTTGGAGATTAGTAAATAATTGTGCGTCACTTTGGGCTCAAACTTATAGAGGGAAATATTTTCATAACACCAACTTTCAAAATGCTACTAGTAAAAAGCACCATCAGGCTGTTTGGCCTTTGGTTAGACCGTGGTATTTTGCTAATTTGGTGACATTGGTTTCCACCAACCGACGGATCAAATTGTTTCTGCTCGAATAGCCGGTGACAAACCGACCACCACCACAGCTTCTGCGGCGAGCTCCCGACGGCAACAACAAACACTACCATTTGAGAGGGGAATCGGTGAGAGGGAACCGACCACCACCACAGCTTCTGCGGCGAGTTCCCGACGGCAATTACAAACACTACCATTTGAGAGGGGAATGGTGAGGGCTACGTGATTATGTCTCTGCAAACTGTTGGTTGGGAATTCAAGAAAAATAGCGTAAATGTTATTGCTTGAGAGCGAGATTGAGGAGAAGGGCCGAAGGGGCAAGGATGAGAGAGAGAGAAATGTTAGAGACAAAAAATGGGAATCGACTGGATTAGAAATAAAAATAAAAGGATTAGAAATAAAAACAAAAGCAAGAAAAAAAGAAGCGAGAAAAAAAGTATAATAAAATAAATAAAAAAAGAGAGAAGAAAATAGAATAATAAAAAAAGAGAAAAAATAGCTAAATTGAGAAAAATTAGGAATAAGGAGAGTGAGTTACAATCTCTCATTATTCGCTTATTATTAGATGCTAATATATATATATATATTTATTTGAATTGTTTACTTAACTAAAAGGAGGTTGAAATAGGTGGGTTGGATTCCAAATTATCTTCCGGGTAATTGTCGAATTTCAAGCTCTGTTCAACTCCAAATTATTTCCCTAGGGGGTACTTGTCGGATTATAAGTTCCGTCTGAGGCATAAGACTGGAATAGAGTTTCTTAGCTTGATTTGTGGCTCTTCTTCTCCGCTCGTCGTGAGTTAAGAGGTCTGTTGAGAAATCTGTTGGCTCGATGATTTATCTTCTCTAATGCCACAACGATCTTAATCAAATATTTGACAACTTCAAAGTCTGATTCATACTCTTGAAAAGAAACAATTTCCACATTCTTCGATCGAGCTGTGATGTGGACGTGCTTTAATTTTTCTCATCTTTTTAGTCATCTTCAATTCCTTATTACAGTTAGAATTCTGCAATCAAATTACAAATATATAAGAATGCGACATTAGACATAAAATTAACATAGCAGTAAAAAATACTTGTAGTGTTTGCAAATGCTTAATTAAATTGATTATCTGTTTTTCTACATCAATAATTAGCAATTTTTTAGTGTTTGATTTCCCTGTTTATGCGTTTAATTCTTTATAATTAAGCAAACTAACTAACTGCCGTAAGCTAAAAGCATCCAGAGAGATGCTTTTAGAGCTTTAAGCAACAAAAAATACAAAATGTAATAAAATGTTAAATAAAGTAAATTGTTAATGGTTAAGTGATTATTTTTATGTTAATCAAACACTAGAATATTGCTTAATTTAAACTTTCAGTACATAAACCATACACCCATGCTTTTAATAATATAATCAGATCTTTTTTTAACTTTAAAGCAAAAGCGATTGTAATAGCATTTACAAACACTACCTTAGAATACGTACCTCAAATGTTAACTTTTGCAACAACGGACAAGCGTGTATCAGAGAACAGATACGAAACAGTTCCTTCACAGAACGTGGCTGAATATTGACACTCAGTATCTTCAATCTTGTGAATGCTGGAAACACTCTTGGAACAGGCTGAACAACATATATAAAATCAGCAGCATGGTAATATATATTCATAATAAGCACTGATTAATTAATCAATAAAGGGGGAGGGGGTGAAAGGTCAAGTACGTGGACTAACATTCACAAACATGCTTGTAATATTTAGAGTGAGCACTTCGATTTGAGAGGCCAAGCTTGAAACATCTGAAAACGTCTGCACCAAATCATAGCTATATCGACCACCAATTGAAAGCTCAGCTAGCTTAGGGGTTCTTTTCAAAGGCCAACACATTTTATCACCCATGTATCTGAAGGATACAAGGTTTGGTGCATCAATCTCCAAATTTGTCATATTGAAGCAGCAGATTATGCATAGAGATTTCAAATTAACAGAAGACCCAGGAGCAATTTTTAAGCGTACAAGTGATTTGCTGAACGCCACTACTACATATTCAAGGGCTTGGCAATCATACAAGAGTTTCTCGAGAACTTCACCGGTCACATTTGCTTTGACCAATTGGAGAGAGGTCAATGAGTTGAAGGATAACATAGGAAAAGTATAGGAAAATGAACTCACAACTCCAGGTGATGAAAATTCCAATTGAAGCCTTTTTACTCTCTTTTCTGCTGCAAACCTGAGCCAACTATCAACATTGTCCTTGCGGTTATTCGACAAATCAAACCGAACTCTGAATTCATCAATAGTCGGAGCCTTGTGGGAACTCACTACTTTGTCTACGCACTGTACAAATTCACTCTCTTGTTCTTTCCACATTGAACAAGAGTTTTGCAATAATCAAAGTTAAGGCCAGGACTATAGGCCCAAACATGCCTCCATCTTTTTGATAGCACACTGGTCATTCCAGCTTCTTTCATCTTTAAGGATGAAAGTATGAGAATGATAATGTCATCAGATAGTTCACTAATCCGATCCTCCTTTAGCAAATTTCTTTTCCTACGTTCCTGAAAAAACCAAACATTGAATAGTTTTTGTTACAAATAACTCGAGCAACCAAAAAAAGTACATTACTCCCTCCGGTTAAATATAACTGTCGTTCTACCAAAAGCTCAAATATTAAGGAAGGCTATTGAAACACCTACTAGTATGAAAATACTCAATCACTTGGGGTTAATTTAAAAATAATTTCAGAGCCTTACATCTCTCTATTGGTGTATAGTGTCTAGAATCCAACTTCCAAGACAACATCTACTCCCTCCTATCTTTTTTATTTATCATTTTAGGAATTTCACACATAGTAAGGAGGACCTATTACTAGCTTTGTAGTTATAAAAATTATTCTCAAAAGCCTATTAATATTAATATAATAGCGTACTAGTAGTAATTATAGGGACAAAAGAGATTTAAGCCTATTAGTATCAATCATTATACCTAAAGTGACAACTATTTGTGTTATAGTAAAATTTCTAAAGTGACAACTAAAAAATAGGAAGGAGTATTAGTTAATGTATGAAAGGAGTAATTAGATAGGTCAATTTTTACTCCATAGTCTAGAACGACAGATACTAATAATACAAAGGAAAAGAAGTGGAGGACGACACATATATATTTAAAAGGAGGGAGTACTAATTAAACTAGGCAACTAATATGATCACAAGTCTGAAGATGCATAAGAAGCATGATTGGGTTAACTAATCGACGAGGTCTAGCTCAATTGATTAGACTGAGATGTCATGAAACTAGAAGTTATAAGTTCAATTCTCGTCAAGTGCGGGATTATTTATAGTTTATTACTAGCTTTGTAATGCTACTTACGAAATTGTAATGGTTCAATTATTAAAAAAAAAATGTTTTGGTTAACTAAAATAAATATGGTTCTAAGATAAGTCTCCAGATGTGTATCATATTATAATAATTGAGTCTGAAGATGCTCTTCGAATCGAATGAAGGATATTTATAGAGACAACCAGAGTGGAGCACAATCAAGTAATTAATATGAGTGAATGTGAAGGTAACTTATACCTACCTTAAATCATCCATATACTCAAATCTACTAAAATAATAAATCATAAAATCATGGTCCAAAAGTCTTAAATTTCAAAAAAAAAAAAAAAAATCCATTTTCAAAATCCAATGACAAACACTACAGTAGGATATACATACATCAGAAGCATAAGCAAGAGTCTGAACGAACAGTTGATTGAAGATGAGGCGTCCATATCTAGTCATCTCGTAATTACTAATAATAAGGAAAATGGATGTGTGCTATATACACTTTCGATACTTTGAAGTACCAAAAAAATGATTTTAATGTTGTATAATAAGTGCCCATTTTTCTTATTGTTCCGCAATTTTCAGTCTGCCAGATGATCAGTGTATGCAACATGTTTGTATTGTTCATTGTTTTTCGTTAAATTGAAAATGTACAAAAATTAATCAGTATGTTGTAATAAAGTATTTCCTCCGTCCATGGACAAGCTTCCCATTTGTTTTTATCTTTTTTTATTCTCCGCTTCACTTTGAATTAATTCTAAATCAAACCGAAAAATTAATATTTGAACTTATATTATAAAAGTACAAATCTTATATGTTCATAATATAATTTTCAAAATTACTTTTTAGATATGAATTAGGATTAATTTGGAGTAAAACGGGGCTAAAAAAAATCAACAAAATTAAATGGGAAGCTTGTCGAAGGATGGAGGAAGTACCTAAATTGGTCGTAGCCACTCTAGAGTATCTATGACACACTTTAGAATACCTAAAATGAATTTTAATTTTACCCCTACTTGAGTGGAACTAACCACTGAGAAATTACCTCTGAGTGAAGCGAAATGTTATCCTTGTTTTCTAAGTTGAAAAGCGTTACTTTTTTAACATTGGGCCTTGATGACACATGGACCTCTTTAGCGACACGAGAGATTTCATTTGAAATATCCGCACCACTAGCCGATGATCCAATAACTACCACAATCTACATACAAATTTGTTGTTAGTAATTCAATATTCTGATAAATAAGCACGTAATCTTTCAACTTACATATATAACCCTTTAAAAAAAACTTACATATATATATATATATATATATATATATATATGTATATATATATATATATATATATATATATAACAAAATATAGTTATCCAAGTAACTTTAAGTGTTTTTTTAGCTTCTTTATGTACAAAGCCGTAGACAATTTTTTGTCATTAGTGGAGTAATTGAGTGGGTAACCGTAATAATGATGTAATATATCCGCTTAAAAAATAAATCAAGCTTTAATGCGTACGTATAAACAATTACCTTATCTTGAAATGGTTTGTGACTGTGTAACTGTTCTCCTGGCCATTTTCCTATGCCTGGCCCTCGCATATTTGAAACACAAAAATAAATAAATGAAAAAAATTCAAAAGTAGAATGATTCAAGGACATTTCTATAAAAAAAAAAAAAAAAGTTTTGAAAAATTGGTTTAGTATAGTACCAGTAAAAGTAGCTAATCTTGGTTTAGTATAATGCCCAATACAAATCACAACCGCGTCAAATATCTCTTCGGAGCTCCGATCAACACTTCACTCAACAACCCATCTACCATCATTCCCCAACCCGACCCGCTCAACCTGAATAACTTCACAACCGAACCGGATCAGCTCCACGATACCAAACTCCTCAGCAAACTCGTTCAAATACTGTAAGACTTCTTCATGACCCGGAAAGGTCCGACCGGTATCCCCCACCTTAAGACTCCCAAACGGATAGTCCGAAAATCCCATAAGTTGCCTAGGCAGGTTAGTTCGAAGAGACCGGTAAAGGCTACTGTGAACGATTACCCGGTTTGGATCTTGGCCTAATGGGTCGGACTCAACCTGTGGATCGTATGCCCACGTACCACCAATTCGGTCCGATTTTTCGTACACAACTACTTGGAGGCCTTCATTTTTGAGAGCCTGGGCTGCGGCGATCCCAGCCATGCCAGCACCGATGACGGCCACGTTGAGTGGTGGTGCTAGAGCCATATATATTGATGATTATTGAGGAGTTGACCAAGAAGAGTTGGAAAGTGGAAATTCTAATGGAATTAAGGACAAATTTATCAATAAATTGTATCGCTTTCTTGTTGTAACATCTAACTTGGATCATCATCATATCATCATAATATATTCTTTTTGTCCTCGTTTGATTGAAAGGTACTTATTATCATGCTTTTTTTTTTTTCTCTGAAAGAAAATAAAACGGCTCGAAAGAGCTCTACACTACGAGGACAAGGTCCTCTACATCTTTATTTAAAAACGGAAGTAGAGATGGAGGAGGCACTTCCCAAAGGTTGAGCCCATCCACCTCGTGTCCAAGTTTGGCCAAGGCGTCCGCGCACGCGTTCCCTGCTCGTTTAGTATACTGCAACCTGCTCTCCCAAGGCCGGCGAAGGTAGCTCCGCACGTCTTGAAGTAGATTTTGTAGGGGGTGATCCTCCGTGTTAGCAGCTCCGATAAGCTTATAGATAACTTCCGAGTCCGTCTCCACCACGATCTTCGGAGTTCTGCGTTCCCAAGCTAGCACTAGTCCCTGTCGCAGCGCAAGAAGCTCTGCCGTATTAATAGTAACGCCCGAGAGCTTTTGAGAGAAGCCTCCAAGCCACGCTCCATGTTCGTCTCATAGCAGGCCTCCCGCGGCAACCTCACGTGATGACTGCAGCAGACTCGCATCCGTGTTGAGTTTACTCCAGCCGGTTGGTGGAGCATGCCAAGTGACAGTATCCTCCACCCCTTGGCGTGGGGTGATTGCATGATGAGTAAATACGGGCTGCATATCTAGGACATAAGCCTTAATCCTGTATGCCACAACTCGGACGGGGAGCGCCTTTTGGCGGAAGACGAACTCGTTTCGAGCTTTCCAAATGTGCTAGATGCAAGCTAGAAACACGGGTTGCCAGGGAGCAGATGGTACCAAGATATTGCCGAAGCTTTGCCGGAATAAGTTATTTAGGATCCACTCATCCGCAGGAACTGCCATAAATTCCAAGAACTGGGACGGGTTAAGACAGAATTCCCAGACGCTTCGAGCTGCATTGCAACTCCGTAGTAAATGTTCGATGGATTCAGAGGCAGATCCGCACCTGGTACACTCGTCAGACGCCGTGATGTGCCGCTCTAACAGAAGGGACTTGGTTGCCGACCGGCCATGAAAGCACAACCATATAAAATACTGCAGCTTGGCAGGGCATTTAACACTCCAGAGCTTGTTCCACTTACTGCAGTAAGGCACCTCCGAAACTGATTGTTCCTCAAGATATTTATAGGCCGTTTTGCACGTGAACTGTCCATTCCCATCGCCAAGGAACGTCTGCATATCCTCACCATGCACCGAGAGCGACATAGGAAAGTCATAGATAAGTGTTCGAAGGTCTTGTGGAATCGTGGTAGCAAGGTTGTCAAGATTCCACCCCTCTTCGACACTCCATAAATCAAATATTTTACACTGCAAATCCTGCTCCTCTATTATATCCCCAAAGCGATCCGCGATAGTGTAAGGTCCCATCCATCGGTCAAACCAGAAGGAGACTTTCTCGCCGTTCCCAACACGCCACCCAAACAGAGAACTCAGCTCCCGGTAGCTCCTCACCACACCTTTGAAAGTGTTTGACTCCAGGCCAGTCAAGGTATAATCAAGGACACTTCTTTCTTTCAGGTATTTCTTCTTACAAAAGGAGATCCACAGATTCGATTGTTCCTTAAAGAGTTTCCAACCCTCCTTCGCCAAGAGAGCCATATTAGTTTCCCTCGTCGTTCGAATCCCCAATCCGCCTTGGGACTTTGGCTTTGTCACTTTCTTCCAACCCACTAGATGGAGTTTCTTTTTACTTGGGTCAGGCGACCAAAGAAAGCTTCGATTTATCCTATCGAGCTGATCACACGTTCCATTTGGCAGCCACTGTGCTTGCATCACATGGATAGGGATCGATGAAGTCACCGATTTAATCAGAGTAGTGCGTCCGGCAAGTGAAAGAAATTTCGCCTTCCAGGTAGACAATCGCACATTCACTCTATCCACAACCTCCCTAAAGGTCCGTGAGGAGACTCTTTCGTGTAATAATGGCACCCCTAAGTACTTTCCCAAGTTCGTTGTTATCCCAAAGCCAAGTGATTCACTAATGTTGCGTTTAAGGCTCATACCACCGCTTTTCGAGAAGAAAACCCGAGACTTTGCTGCACTTATCTTTAACCCCGAGGCCTCACAAAAAATATCCAGCACCTGTTTAATCACACGTTCATTCCGCAAAGTAGCCTTGCCGAGTAGGATCAGATCATCGGCGAAGAAAACATGCGAGAACCGGGGGCCACCTCTGCAAGTCGTGATCGGCTGCCACTTCTTTTTTTCCACTCGGTCCTGTATTAGATAACTCAAGCGCTCGATGCAAAGGACAAACAAATAAGGTGAGAGCGGGTCACCTTGTCGCAAGCCACAAGTCGGAGTAATTTGGTCTAAAGGGCTCCCATTCCAGAGTATACGCGGGTGAGAGAGCTGAACACAATTCATAATAAGTCTTCGTGTGTTTCCTGGAAAGCCGAAGAAATCCAAGGTCTCATCTATGAAGCTCCAACTCACTTTATCGTAGGCCTTTTCCAGGTCTAATTTAATCACCATCTCTCCTGTTTGGTTCCTTGTCCGTCTCCTTAAAGTGTGGAGTAGTTCTTGGATCAATCTAATGTTGTCATGTGTCCCTCGCCCCATAATGAAACTATTCTGTGTCGGCGCGATGATTCTCGGCATGATGGACCGCAAGCGCATGGTAATCACCTTCGTTATTAGCTTATAAGTCACGTTACAGAGAGTTATAGGCCTGAACTTGTCTATTGATTCCGGGTTTGGAACCTTTGATATCAAACATAAGAAGGATGCACCCACCGAGTCCTCCACACTTCCTGTTGCCAGCGCGGATTGAGTGAGCTGTAGTAGTGAGTCCCTTGTCACCTCCCACTAATGTTGATAAAAGAGCGCCTGAAAGCCGTCCGGTCCCGGGGCCTTGTTGGGGTGGAAACTCCACATTACCTCCTTGAGTTCGTCGATGTCAATTCCTCTCTCCAAACTTTCTTTTTCCGTTGGTGATAGAGTGGCTTGAGCATCCGATCTACCCAAAAGTCTGCCAGTGAAGCTATTGCAACTAAAAAGGTTCGAATAATAATCCCAAACGTGTTGCTTTAGGATGGCAGGGTCAGTGCACCATATCCCATCAATCTTCAAAGCAGAGATTGTATTTCTTCGTCGCCGACTAAGTGTTGACTGGTGAAAAAAAGCCGTGTTCCTCTCGCCGTGAACCATCCATTGGACTCGCGATTTCTGTCTCCACAAGATTTCCTCCTGTCGTAGCGTAGTGCTGTAATCAGCAATCAATATAGTTTCAAGTTCCAACAATCTAGCTGACGTGTGATTCCCCAAAGCTTCCTGGATACCATTTAACCGCGCTAGCAGCTTCCTTTTACGTTGAAAGATGTTGCCAAAGTTCTTTTTGTTCCAATCTTTCAGTAAATCGGGAAGATGTAGGACCGCGGCGTCCACTGATGGAAAAGTGCTCCAGTGTTGTTGTACCACTTCATCGCACCCACCCTCCGTCAACCAGCAAGCCTCGAACCGAAAAGGTCGATCTCTGGGAGGCGCCAGTCCCTCGCAGCTTGTGATAATGGGGTTATGGTCCGAATGTGTCCGTGGAAGGTTGATAGCAATCCCGTTCGGGAAAAGATTTTTCCAAGCCAAGTTTGCCACAGCGCGGTCAAGTCTCTCCCACGTTCTCTGCCGTCCTTCCCGTCCATTCACCCAAGTGAACTTTGGTCCTTGAAAACCCAAGTCTATCATACCACAGGAGTCTAGCCGTTCTTGACTTATTATCATGCTTAATTATTAATTATATATACAAAAAAAATCTACCCTTTTTTTAATAAATTTTTTTATCTCGCATATTTATTATATTTATTGTTCTCTCTAACACTAATTAAAACAACACTATACACACATTACACAAATCTTTTTAAAAAATTATTCTAAAATCAGATCAAATGTTAAAGTATGAATAGAGGGAATAATGAAGAAGAACGTGTTGAATATCGTCCATTATCAGAAATCTCCAATAAAACTTATTACTCCCAACATTAATTCAATTGAATTTTATACTTACGTTTTTGTATTAACAAATTGTACTAATACATTCATTGTACCGTAATGTATAGACTATGGATTTTTTTTTTCTCTTTAAATCGGATAAGATTTTATTATCAAGGAGTATACTGGAAAATTACAAGAGAAAAAAAAATTAAAAAAAAAAATAGCACAGCCTTCCTAACAACACCGGAATGCCTCAAACCGAAACCTCGCAATTGCCTATAGAGTAATCATGCAAGTCCAAATTACTATCGAATTTGGACCCAGTTGCCTTCGCTGGGAATATCCTTATAGACCACATAGAGCATATAGTACCCGGACGGGGCAAGATTACCCGAATCCGGTACCACAACTTGGACTTGATATTTGTTTTTTCCAACTGTTGTCACATTTTCATTACCTAATACCAGTAGCCTCTGGTTCATCCCAAATGAATGTGTAGTGAACGATGGTGCCACCATTGTAATCACGACCTGACCCGGGTCGAACGCCCCCGGCCCTGGTATGTTGAACTTGATCATTAGTTCATCTCCATACCCGATCTTGGACTGGGGAGCGGGTCCAACTATTTGCGGGCGCAAGTTTTTTAATTTCGGATCCAAGTATGCTGGCGAGAATGCTTCCAATGACAACTCCGTAGGGAAGATTACGTTGGTGAAGTTGTAATATTTATGCGGGTTACTTCCCCCGACTAGGATCCGTCCATCACGAAGTAGTATCGCGGTTGAATGGTACAACCTTGGAATGTTACTCGGATTTTGCACCTCGAACCTTGACCCGGCTGGATTTTTGGTCCGGTACAACACCGGGGATTTGACAGGGTCACGACCAAGTTCCCATCCTGCGGTACCCGACCCTGCCCCATTAATGATGAGTAGGTTTCCATTTGGTAGCATGACCATGTCTCCCATGACCCGACCCATGGGCATAGTTTCCATGGCCCATTGTGGGTTCGGGTCGTTTACTTGGATCCTACCACATGTGTCAAGCGTTTTCATGAAGGTCCTATTCTTTGCGTTCATGTAAGAACCCTTTGGTGCCCCGCCACACACCAATACTTCAGCCCCGTCCCCTTTCCTATGTAGTGGAAGCAAAACCGCGGAACCTGTACTGGGGTAACTTCTCGGGTCGCCTTTTCCAATAGTCGGGTACTTTTTCACCACGACCCTCTTATTGTAATCGAACAATATAGCACGATTGTTGGCGAATATGAACAAGTTCCCGTCTCTATTAAGAAAAACAAAGGGGTACAAATTATTTTCGGCCTTGCCGTCCTTCGTTTCATATAGGAAGGGGAGGTTGTACGCTTTCTCCCCTCCCACTTTCGGGTAAAACTCGAAGCTAAACTCCTTGCGACCCCCGATAACAATTTGTCTCCCGTTCGGGAGAACATGATTTGATGCATACCACCTTCTTTGTGCTAGGCCGCCTTTAATTTCCCACCAATCGCAAGACCGGTTATTGCAAGTCGCATACGTCCTTACGACGCGTTCACCATCATGGTACCCTCCGGTTTGCACCAATGTTCCGTCTGGTGAAACCGAACCGGACGAGCACCAAACATCAGTTTGCACCATGAGTGGGCGGATAGAATTGTCCCCCACATCGTACTCAATGGAGTGCGCGGTACAATCTTTCGGGGTTACCAGGTCGTCAGGGTCAAGCCGGCATTTCCCGTCGGGTAAGGAAATGTTGGAGAGCCCGAAATCAGTCCTGTCATAGATGACGACACGGTCGTTGTGTAGGAGCTGCATGTGCATTGCTACAATGCCAATGCTAGTGTGGAGCATATCCCATTTGCCGTCGGCCGCGGAGGCAAGATTTCGGGGGCCGGCGGTGGAAAGGAGGAGTAAGGAAATGAAAGAAAAGAGCTTCATGTGTTGTTGTGTAGTAGTAGTCATGTTTGGAGCGAAATGGTGGCGAGCTAGGCTTATAAATTGTGATAGTGAAATCAAAACCACACGCAACCAATACGCGTGGGAATTAGTTTCGTTATGATTGATTATATTGACATATTGTAATTAATCGTTTTACTACTATATTACTAATTGGATTGTATGTCTATTTTGTTTAGCATATTTTGTGTTTATTTCTACATTACTAATTTACGGGGTACTGCAACATAATTTACAGCAGTTTTCCATAAAAAAGTTATATACTCCACTAGTCCCACTATAATTGACTTACTTTACCTTTTTTTGGTCAACAGTGTTATGGACTATTTGTTCAGCCATGTGTTGAACCCTGTGGGTTTTCCATGATCCATGGGTCATGCCAAGGGTGCGCCACCATTTACTTTCTTTGCTTTCTTTTCGTTTTATTGTCTCTTTTTTTTTTGTTTCATGTGTTCTGTACATTCCGTTCTTTTTTTTTTGGGTTTGTTTCCTTGTTAATCTCATTTAGTGCTTTGATGTGAGTGGAGATGTAATGTGAAAATAAAAAGGTCATGTTTGAAAGGGAATGACTGATATAGATGACCTATAATTTCTACATTACTAAAATTTATATTTATTGTTTATTTCAACATAGTACGTAGGCTTTGTTATCCTAATTTAGTTTTGTTTAGTTCCATTTAGAAGAAAATAAAATAACAGTAGTTTTAGGCAGCATGAATGCATTGATAGTGGTCCTTTGGATGATTTTTTTTTTTATTAGAGAATGTCCTTTGGATGATATATGTACGGTGATTTGCGAGCAGATGAAAATTAATGTGATTGATTTTAATGGCAAGTTATATTGCTCAAAGTCTACAAAACATTCAAGGACAACATAAATCCTGATCTGTTCTTGCTTGGCTCTGGAGAGAATATTTTCACGAAATCACAATGTTTGAACTTTGAACCTTCTCATTAGATTAGAATTTTCATTTAACGACTTTTATATTCTATATCTCTAACAGCATATTGAGAGATAGAATAGGTAGAGTGCATCTTTATATATTATTGTGAGGTGAATTGTGTTATTTTGATCTAGGAGAAAAAAAGTTCCAACGAATAAAAGTCTTGGAGAAAGTTTAGGTGGAAAAACATACTTGTAAACCGGTCCAACACAGTTATCATCTACACTTGCGAGTCCATTTGTTTTCAAGAAGGGGAAATAATACTCATACCTATAAAATAAAATAAAATAATATGTGAAATAATTAACATATTAATGATACAAATGACTAAGGGAGTATATATGAATAAGTTTAATATCGAGTAAGTACCCTGGAAATAATATCAGCAAATACCGATGAACCGTCTTGAAATGCAACTTTTTCATTTTCATAAACACAGTCGATCAGAATGTAGTACAATATCAAATATTAGTTTAAATTAAGAAGCAATCAGATTGCTATGTGGAATGAATCTTAAGATTTTATATATATAAATGCTGCTATATTACATATGATGTTCATATTATAGAGTCATGTGACGAGATTTGCAAACAGGCACATTATGTAGAGTTTGTGTACGAGATTAGTATGTACCATATGCTTGATTGCCATGTTGAGTGAGCTGTTCGACATCAGCCTTCCAAAACCGGACCCCTCATTCACCGAACCGTTTAGTTTTACATTAATAGCTTGTTTCTCCTCAGTGTTGCTGGAGTTACACATGCTGTCGTTCATTGAACTATTTAACTTCATTTTGGCCCGTCTCTCCTCAGCGCCTGATATTCAATGTTCATTTGAACGAGTGCTACCAGACACACATGTAAGTTGTTAAACATACATGGAAAATTAAAATCTCATTGCATTCATGGTGTTACGCGAACGGAACTTACCAGTTGTCATGTTTTCCACTTTCAGCAAGAAATTCAGCTTTTTCTGGATTCCATTTTGTAGAAGCGCCCATAACTTCCTGCATTTCTCATATCAATCATACCAAAATATGATGCGGTTTGCAAACATATGTGATGTACTAGTATCAGTAAAAAAACAGACAGTCAATGCAACTCACCATTCGCCTCATACTCCTCGGAAACAGGCTGAAAAAGGCTGGCAATTTGATCTTTTTCGCCCTTCTGAAGATCTGAAAGAAAGAATGCTCTTCCTGTCTTTGGAACAGTTTGAAATCTTTCCAGGTGTGACGCGAAAGCTCTCACCCAGTCCTTGCTCTCCCCTCCTGTTTGTTGTTTTTCTCACCTTTCTATGTGACTTGTCTCCTAGGCTGCTTTTTTATCAGATTTCGGACCAAACAATTCCAATGGAATTACATGTAACTGGACGTGTTTCTATTAATCACCTAAATAAAACAGTACAGCAAAAGATTACACCCAAAATTGAACATGTGCATCAGGTTTTCGTTATAAGCTTTGGGCGAAACAAATAATTTATTGGCTCGAGGATGTTGAAAAATTGTAACATCTCTAGCTTACATAAGAGGCCTGAGCTCTGTAAGAAACGTAGAAAGAAATAAAGTGAATGCCGAAGAAATAGAGCTACTAGTCTATGTTACAGCTTTAACTTATGGTCTATCCATGGATGCAACGTGCTACTTCCATTACATTTCGTTGAGAGCATATATTACAAGTTCTGTGCAGCCTCAGCAAGCGGTTCTGTTACGGTTGAAGCGCCTGTTAGTAAAACAGATACAGCTAAGATCTCATGGGACTATAAAAAGAAACGGATGAAAAAAGCACTAATTCAACTAAACCGGACAAAAATATCATTGATGAAATGAACATGAACATGCATGGGGATCAAAACTTAATATACAAAGGTAATGTTTTTACTGAATTAAGCCTAAGTGAATCAAGCAAACCAGATTTAAAATCAATATAAAGAAATAGAGAGTGAAAACATTGTTGTAGGAACCCATGTACTGCCACTCCTATTACAAAAGCCATACTAGACCAGAACCATGGAGATTTTATCTTAAAAACATACACATGAGGTTTCTGTTTTCTAGCCAGACAGGTACTGCGTTATCATGATATACCAAAAGGTTTGCAGTAGCAGCAAAGAAAATGACATGCTACAGTGGACACTATTTCTCGGCTAAAGAACATATCTTTAGCACACGCCAATTTCAGGAACAGAGATGTGCATAGCACAAAAATACAAAAGAAAAGAATCAAATATCTATCGGGTATTTAAAGAAACAACGCCTGAAAAGTACGTAAAAAATTATCAGCTACCTAAACAACTGTCTCGTGTTTATAAAATAAGTTCGAAAGAGCAAAAACTTAGGTTTCAATGAATAAACCAGTGATGAAAGAATTACCTTTTCAAAGCTTCACCAACTTCTACTCTGAGAAAGTTATCAATTTTCACTGCAGATCCCACTTCTTTGGATAGATTATTCAACAGTGTCTACGATGATTAGCATAAAAGATTGATTAGAATAGGGCAATTTTGTTGCACACATGTGTATAATGCAAAATCTTGTATAATAGAAATACTAATACAAATATTGTGTAAATGATAGAGAAAGGATAATTGATTGGGTTTGGGTGATAACTTCCTCCAAAGATTTGAAGTCCCACCTAAATGAAATCACAAGATTGTGCACCAATTTATTTGCTTCGCAAAAAAGTACCGATTTTTTAAGAACCAGTTACATGATTGGCTTCACAATATTTGAATCGACATACCACACACAATATATATAAGCAATTACGAATTTAAACCTTTTATATAGCATAAGTACCAAGACTTCAATTCTCAGGAGTTAAACCATGACATGATGTCCACAAGATTGGAGTTTAACAAATCAATCAACAAACTATAATTCGAAGTAAGGCCTACCATTGCTTTGTAACACCAACCAATCAAGTCCTAATCATATTTCAACAAACAAGTACATAACACCGCTAAAACATCATAGAAGAAGGGATGAGACAAGCACAGACCTTTATGTTTACAGAGTCGTTCACAACAAACTTTTGCTCCATTAGAACTACTTCCTCGTAATATTTTCTTAAACGCCCTTCTACCGTTTTATCAATAGCCAACTGAGATTTCCCTATGCTTTCTGCCTGGAGAATGAGATACAGTTTGTTAGATTAAAAAAACAAATTCTACATGATGGACAGCGAGATATTTGATTTCTGGAGGTTTCTATAGGAGGCAATTGACCAGTACAATTAGAAAGCCTATATAAGGCTCCCAAACAAGAACGATCCAGACATCACAGATCGTGATAATATTCTAGACATGAGACTATAAACTTGAATTATATAACGCAAACCTGAGACCTCAGAATATCACGTTCATTGCCTAATGCATCAGCTGAAACGTCTTTCTTTCTAAGCAGGAACAATGACTTTGCAGCAGCCACATGCATTGCTATCTCCGACCCAACACGCTGGACAGCATCTAGTGGAGCATCCTTATTGTCTACCTCAGGAGATGAAATTCCAGCAATGCGTCCTACCTTATGAGCTGACATCTCAGTATAACACTATTCAGAAAACATGAATGCAAGAGTCCATCATCCTGGTTACAGTAAGGCAATTTTTTTAAGTCAGGCTACCTGGTTGGGGACTTGTATGGAGGTATGTAGACAAAACCCCCTCCAAGTTTAACATTCTCCCCCATCATTGCAGCAACTTCTGTAATTGCATTTTGGAAAGATTTGTCACCACTCAACTTAGGATGATCAAATCTTAACTTCAGTTCCTACGAAAGAACAGACACCTCACTAAAGACTAGGAAGTTTGGTTACATAATTGACTGAAGGAAGAAACAGATTCATGTCATAGGACGCAACCTACAATTTATTGGATGAAGAAAGAACATTCTATTTGTAGAAATTTTCTTTGGTCAGGTCTTGAATCAAATAGGCAAAGTATTGTTCCTTGGTCTGGTGTTTGTCAAGAGGCTGCCTAGGTGGCAAGGAAATTATTTACTGGAACAAAGTTGCTTTACAGTTATATTTTTTACTTTGCAAATTCTAGTACTCACTCTATACATGAATACATGATATGCCTGGATAGTCACTTACAAGTTGCATGAAGTTGGTATTTGTAATGTTCATGTTAAAATAGGCGATGCTAGCTGGTAGAAAAGTTTGCTGACATAAAAGTTTTCTCCAAGGACCTTATTTGTTGAAGTCATGAGAATGCCATCAAAAGATGATATTTGTGAATTATGAGGGCTGTAAAATTAAACTAGGGATCATGTATTCATGTGTTTACTGATTAAGCTAAAAGCAAAGGCATTTTTTATACTATGATGTGAGTAATACAGAGTATTACTGTGGGTCTGAATTCCACTGGGTTAATGCATTTGTTCAGTGTCACAGTTAGTGGGAAGAATAGTATACTAATATTTTCTCTATTGGAGCTGCTCTTTTCGGTGCAACTATTTAAGGACAAGGGTGGTTGAGACTTGAGAAATACCAAAATCTTTACAGGTGAGCTGATGAATTGCAAGCAAATCTATAAAAAAAGATTTGTTTTAAATTGATTCATCATAAGATCAAACATACTATAAGGCTGTAGTTGAGAGACTTATATTACCTTAGAAATGTTTATGCTCTGTATGAGCTAGGGATGAACCATGTCTTAATAGCCCCTAGGCATGAGAACTGCTAGTTAGCTAAGAAGATGGTGTGCTCCTAGGTTCCTCTATAAGCTTTTAACTAAGTCAGTTGCATCTAGTTGAGTTGATTGGCTAATACTACCCAATGATCCTTGATGACTTGTGCAATGAGGGATGGGGCACAAACAATACCATATATTCAATGATACTAGCTGCTGCTGATTTAGATGACGAATTTGGTGCTTAGTTGTGCTACTTCATCATTTTATCCTATTGCAGTGGGGTCAATTGCAGAAATGGTCCCCTAAGTGGAGGTCCTCTGCACTTTTGGTCCTCTTTTTTTGTCATACGGTCCTATACGGTGAAATACGTATATACGGTATTAGGTGGAGGTGAGGTGGACATGGAGATGAGCTGAGGTGCGCGAATTCACGAATTAGAAGTAGGAGGCGAACTGAGTTCCTTAATTATAAATCCCGTTTTTCCCCAAATCAGATAGAACAAACCCTAAATTAAATTTCACCTCTCAATTCTTCCTCAATTCTCCTCGTCTGATAAACCCTAAGGCAAAATGAGTACTTCGTCGTGGAATTCTCGGATGCCCAAGTCGTCGTCCTCGTCTGAAAGTGAGTCGAAGGTCCACTACTGTGACTGCAATGTTCGAGCTCGTCTGGTGAAGTGTGATAATGCGAAAGATCCGTTGAGGAGGAATTGGGTCTGTGGGTTCTCTTCTAATCTGGTAATTCTCGTTACTTGGCCTCTGCTTTCTTCGATTTACTTTGTCTGCACGTGTTCGAAATTGTTGTGCTGTGTTGTGCTCTGTTTTGATTTGTGCTTGTATATTTAATGTTCTAGGCTGTTCCTCACTGTGAGTACCATGTCTGGGAGGATCATGAGTTGAACAATTACTATAAGAGTTACATAATTGCTAGTTGGAATAAGGAGAGACAGTTGATTATGGAGAATAGGGAGTTTAGGAACAAGTCTGATGCTCTTGCAGGGGAACTAGTGCTGAAAAATAGGCATTTGAATTTTTTGGAGAACAAGATTGATGCTTATGAAATTGAGAGGGTCCAGGCTGATAAGGAGATTGCTTTGTTGAAGAAAGAGCTTGGTAGTAGGGCTATTGGTACTGAGAAGAATGAGAGAATGGCAGACATGAGGAAATTTAATGCTACTCTTGTGAAGATGAACAAAGATATGGAGCAGAAGTTGGCTATATGCATGGGGTGCATTGGTGTTTTGGTTGGCATTGTGACTGTGTGTGTGTTGAAGATGGTTATCTAGTGTGTGTGTTGAAGATGGTTATCTAGTGTTAGTAATTAGTACTATGTAATTGGAATTAGTGGCTTTAGTTTGTCTTTTGGTTATCTAGTTGGATCACAGTTTTAGCCTATTTTGAGAGCTGTGAAAGTGTAAAAACTGTGATCCAAAGTTATGTAAGAATGGCAGATTACTTTCAAGGCAATTTATTGACTTCCTTTTTATTTACTGCTATGTTAATTACTTTCTTGACCACTGTGAAGTTGATTTTTTTTTTTTTTTTTAATGACTGTAAAATGCATGACTGTAAAAGAAGGCAAAAAATAAGAAAAAGTACTGTAAATTCACTGTAAAATAAAAAACACACATGCAAGGGAGCTAAATTGAAAAGTAGACTTGATTACATAGATCATCACCATTAGACTTCATTACAAGCATCATAGAAACTTAAAAACCATAGAAACTAGACCATAAACAGAAATTACTTGACCATAGTACATGCATTAGACATTCCCAGCTTCAACCCTGTTGATGAGTTCCCCCAAGAACCTGTAGACTAGGTCCATGAACTCATTGTGATGAACCACATACTTTTCCTTGAGCTGCACCATCAGATCTGTAGCATCTTGACTGATTTCTGGGTGCTCATGGCCAACAATTCCAAGCCATGCACAGAAATCTGCAGCCTGCCACAGTGGTCCATTAGCATGGCGGTTTCTGTAGTTAGCATGCAAGTACATGATGCGGAGCTTGGTGAGTAGGGTTGGGTGGGTAATGTGCACGCCTGTGGAAGTGTAGTAACTGAACAACAAAAGGAAATTGTAAGTATCATGCCAGAAAAAATAAAATAAAAATATGAGCTACAAAACTGGAAGTGTAGAAATTTTTTTTACTTGATCCCAATTTGCAGGTACACCCTTCGGCGGTCTGCAACCAACCAGGCAATCCTTGCAGAGTAGCTCTGTCCTTCATCCAAGCCAGGCATGTGTGGATTTCTCCTTGAACCCCTGCTACTCACTCCAGATTGTTCAGACCTTGCCATTTTTTCTTTTTCTGTCTTTTTTCCTCTGATTGCTTGTGTGGTGTGATAATGAAAGGGTTGGGGGGGTATTTATAGTAGGTAAAAATGCATTGGAGAGAGTAACTTGGAATGCATGCATTGGGTAAAATTAATAATGTGAATTTATTTGAGTTACTTGTAAGAGTAAAAGTCTCAAAACCACTCCATTGGCTATGATAAACCGGCTGATGACATAGTGTAGTGTGAAACTGGATTTTTTGAGTGTAAAGATGGATAGAGAATGTTAGCAAGTAATGATTACAAGTAGGTAATTATGAAGGTGGTAATTATCAAGGTCTTATTGCTAGCAATTCTAATGTATTGAAATAACAAGACAACTCTTACATTTAAAACCAGTCAAATCCAACAATATATTGAAATAAATCATAGTCTTACATTACATTTAAAACCATAATACCAAATCCAAACATGTCAACTTTAAGATGTGCTACTGTATTGCAATCTTATTTTGACATCAAAACCAAGCCTTGTCAAAATAACCTCACAATAGCACAAACACTGACCAACAAAACAAACAACCAAAACATCCAAAGTAGCACTTAAAGTGACATGATTTAGTTCAAATAAAAATTAAAACTGCAATTAGTCCTTCTTCTTAGAGTTCTTAGCACATTTCTTCTTCTCTTGCTCTTTTGTTTTCTTCTTTGCATTGATGTTGGACATGACCTCACCAATCTTGTTAAGGGAAACATACTTCCTCCCACTTGGACTAGTGAATGCAGGTCCAAGACTTGAATCTTGCTGGGACTGAACCAAAGATGGTGCTGTCAAGCCAGAGATAGTGTTAGCCTGTGCCATTGAAACCTTTGCAAAGGAAGCTTTGCCTTGCAGTAGTTGTTGGTGATTGCTAGGGGGCTCCAGATAAGTAGGAGCAGAATCCAACACTTCATCACCAAATTGACCCTATACCATTATACACATGCATTCTATTAATAAAGTGACATAAGTTAAATGTAGAATAATTAGTAATAACATTTCTGTGAATAACCTTGGACTTTTTCCTTAGGGGTTTCTTAGGAGCACATTGAGAGGCCTGTGTGTGAATCACATCATTATCTAAATTAATCACCTGGAAGTCAAACAACAATATTTTTAACTAACATAGACTTAACTCAATTTTTTAAACTCAATTGATAGAGTTAAAGTAGATACCTGAGCTTTGTTCGTCCTCTTCCTTGACACCACTTGAGCTAGAGTTTCATCCTCATCTGATGGGATATCTGTGATCACAGGTGCACTATCATTCACAAAACCACTTGCATTTTCAGTCACAGTTTCACTCTCATTCACTTGGTCAGCCATAGTTTCACTAGCATCTTCATAGTTAGCTCCATCTCCCATCTCAGGGTTCATGAAAAATTCCTCAAAGTCCCTTGCCATTGCATCATCATTATCTATCTCATCAGTGGAATAGCCTAGATCATCTCTCATTTTCCTATTACAATGGTTGATGTTATGACCCCCTTCCTTACAATAGGAACAATGAATGGTGAACTGGTCTCTCTTGGCCTTAGTAGTTCTCTTTCCCTTTGCCTTTTTTGAAGCAGGCCCCTCATTTTCACCTCTTCTCCTACTTGTAGTAGGTCTGCCTTTCTTCTTCATCATGCTTGGTGGCATAGGTGGTATGAAAAATGTCTCACCCCACATTTCCTTACCATTAATACCATAAATTGCACCACTATAAACTCTGTGGTATGTTTCAACATGGTAGCAGGGGTGAACAAAAGACTTAGCATCCAATCCTCTCTTCCTTATAGCACTAAGAGTATGCTTACATGGGATACCAGTTAATTGCCACCTTCTGCAAGTGCAAGTGTGCTCAGACAAGACCACATTGTAAGTTGAAGAGTCAAAGCCTTGTATGGTAAAATGATCATCATCAGCCTTGAGTGTAATACAGTCCCTAATCCTTTCCATGTGCTTGTCAAACTTGAACTTTGGAGCAGGACAGATCAATCCTTTCCACTTTTCTAGAGCCCAATCTCTGTTCTTCTGCAACCTCTTCATCAAACCCTCCCTGATCCACTCCAACATTGTAAGAATTGGTTTCTTCCTAGCCTTTAGAATCATCTTGTTGTATGACTCACAGTTATTGTTCATGGTTTGATCACACTTTGTATGTGTATCAAAGTGACTTTTAGTCCATCCTTCTGGAGCCTTGCTTGCCAACCAATTGTATGCTTTCATATCAAGTCTCTGCATCTCTTTCATAGCCTTCCTCCAATGGCCATCTGTTGTTGCATTGGCAGCCTTGTATAAAGCATATTTGAATGCATCACCTCTGAAACCTGCGCCCCAGAAATTCTTGAGAAGGTGTCTAACACAGAACCTATGCCTAGCATCAGGAAATAACTCTGCCACTGCCTTGATAAGGCCTTTTTGCTTGTCTGACATGATGGTAATGGCACTTGTATCAACAATGTTCAAGTCAGCCTTAAGGAGACTCATGAACCATCCCCATGTCTCATAAGTTTCATGTGAAACCACAGCATATGCCAAGGGAAACAACTTCTCATTTGGATCAACACAAACTGCAGTTAATAAAACTCCATCATGAGGTCCTTTCAAATGGCAGCCATCAACTCCTATAAGAGGTCTGCAACCTACCATAAATCCTTCCTTCAGGGCCTTGAAACATACATAAAAGCTTCTAAACTCATTGGTAGCCCTATCAACATCACATATAATAGTGGAGCCTGGATTCATCTTCCTCAATTCCTCAGCATAGTCCCACAACATCCCATATTGAGCCATAGGATCACCTTCAAGTATAGCTAGAGCTTTCTTCCTAGCTCTATACCCCTGCCACTCAGATATTGCTAGACCATCCTCATTTTGCACCTCAATGATAAACCCTTGGATAGATCTTTCAGGATCAGCCTTAAACTTTGCTAAGTACCTATGAGCCAAGAATGTTCTATTAGCATTCCCCACATTCATGGTCATACCACAGCTATGTTCATCTTCATATGTATGGATCCTGAATCCATGTTCACCCTTCATAGCATGTGCCCTCAGTTTCCATTCACAATCATCTGACTTTTTGCACCTAGCCCACAACCTTATCTTGTCATTCTTCTCAAACCTAATAGTTCTATGGGTTCTGACAGCATGTGCATTAATGCATTTCTTCAACTCATCCTTTGTCTCAAATGACATACCCAATGCAAACTTAGGCTCATAAGTATGTTGTGACCTGTTGACTAGGCTCATAGGTCTGTTCTTGCCCCTAACACCTCCTTCATCATCAGAATCAAGCTCAGAATCAATTTCATCTGAACTTTCTTTCACCACATCAGACTCACTAGCATTACCATCATCCTCCTCCTCTTCATCAACCACCTTCTCTTTTCCCTTCCCACTAGCAGCCTGCTTCCCTTTCCAGTTGCAAGCTTGATTTCCTCTCCATCTACTACCACCAGCAGCCTGCTTCTTCCCTTTACCACTCATGTCACCAGCCTGCTTCTTCCCTTTACCCCTCATGTTGTCAGCCTCTTTTCCTATCCCTGTCCCAAACATCTCATTCATAATAGTCCCCTCAATGAAGAACCCTGCCTCTCTATTACCGTCTAAAGCATTACAACCAATCTGCATTGCATAAGTATCATCTTTCACTTCAATAAAACCACACTTCTTGTAAATGAAAAACTTCCTCTCAGACCCAATCTTGCAAATATCAGTCATTTCATTGAGCTTGTCCATGCACAACCATTCACAGGGGATATAGTCAAATTTAATAAGCTTCCCCTGGACATACTTCACTTTCTTTGTCACAGAACAAGTAATAAACCTCCCTCCATAATGCACAGCACAACTGAGATCACTTGTATTATCATCTGACCAATAAAAATTCAACCTTTATGACCAATGCAATGTAACACTATATAATAACAGTAATAACAGCAATGTGACAGTAATATGCAAAAAAATATAAATTACAACATTAAAATATCAACATTAAAAAAATATAAATCACACAAGACAAGCATTATTATATGTAGATTTCACACTTAATGCATTATTATATGCAAATTTCACACAAAACGAGCATTATAATTTGTTAATACACTAACCATATGGTGGAGGCGGCATGAACAGCTCATCCCCTGCTCTTGTCAACATGTTTTTCTTCACAAAATTCAAGCAATAAATGCCCAGAATCAATGTCGATTTCTTTTGTTTAGAGAAGAGGACGTAGAGTTAATGGGTGACGGCAGGCAGGAGTTAATGTGGGTAAGGAATGTTTTTTACTTAGGGTTAATAGGGTTAATGTGAGCAAAGTGAATTGGAGGGAAAAAAGGGAAAGATTTCACCCCCAAATCGGCTCACATGGACTGATGTGGCATACTGGTCGTGACTGTTCCTCACGCTCTAGGAGTATACGGCGAACTAAGGCGCTTATACCACGTTTTATACGAAAAGAGGACCAAATTCGCCAAAGCGGGAAAAAAGAGGACCAAAAGTGCAGAGGACCTCCACTTAGGAGACCATTTCTGCAAATAACCCTATTGCAGTGGCTCCACTATGTAAAAACCTTGCAAAACGAATGGAGCTTCCTAAGAACTAAGAAGCATTCCCAGGTCTGTTCATTGACCTTGTATCCATTGTTTTACTAACATATTCTACGGTGGTTATGCAGTTGGTGGCAGTTAACTGGCCGGACAGAAATAGCAGGCGTGGGAAATAAAATATTACCTTGCTCATGTGAGTAGGTCTTTTTGATAATGAAATGTGAGTCTCCTGAAGTACATAACTCTTATAGTTATTGACTATTTGACTGGCATATGAAAGGCCCATAAAGTTATCTTGATCCAGTAAAAGTGCCTGTGGTGCAGATAGCTCAACCCACACAAAAAGTCCCGGTGAGCTATCCTAAAATTGTTCCGCGTAAACCATTGCACTGGGCCCGTCTATACACTTAAATGGTTCTGATTCTGTCGAACATTTGGACTAATGGGAATTCGTAAATTATTGGGGTAATGCCACTCTTATACGTGTAAATTCTTTAAGCTTAATACAAGTTCAGTTTCTTCGGGGGGGGGGGGGGGGGCGGGACAACATATGCTAACTAAATAGTTATGCATAGTAGCAGACATAAGAGAATGACACATTTAACCACTAAACTGAACTCTCCTCCAGAATCTCTGGCCCGAAAGGGGTAATCCCAGAAGCCAGCATGGAACCTTCAAACGACAATGCAGACCGAGCCAAAGATAAAGCATGCATGCATGGATTTCTTAGCATATTAGTTCAATCTACTAAAAGGCATCATGAAGTTTACTGAGAAATGCGTGTAGGTGAGGCATGATGAAGTTTATTGAGAAATGCGAGTGGGAGAGTATAAATAGAGAAACCCGCAAATCCTTTTGTGCAGCCTCTACAGCAAACCCAACACAAGTCCTTAGAAATCGACAAGATTTGTCATGAAAGCGCATGAGTAATACTTCATCAAATACCATTCACATCAATGTGATTCACTAGTGAGTGAATTCACACTACGAAAATAAAAAAATAAAAAGACTAATAAGAAATCAAAAACACCAACATATATATTTTTTCTAATAAGGGAGTAATCATGAACAACATATGATCCAACTCCAAAAAGTAGTTGATAACCATGGATTTTCATAACCTGCAAATAATCAATAAAAGAAGAAGGCAATAAACATGGAACAAGAATTTATTCATAACTTTTGTGGGTTACAATCTTCGTTGATCTCTTGATTTCTCTCTCTAATGGATATAAACTGGATTACCGGGGTCAAATAACTTGTTCCGGATTTAGATCTAAACCTACAATTTGGTAGTAGGGTTTTGGCCTTGGGTTTAACCTACAATTTGGTTGTAGGGAGTTTGATGAAGTTCGTTTGTGTCTCATCTCTAACTATCTAGCTCTAATCACCATCTCATATTTATAGGTGAGTGGTGACTTAGGGAGCAAGTTAAAATCATATCTTAGAGATATGATAGGATATCATCCTAATCTTCTAAATAAGCTAAAGTCTATGGAGAGGCCGACCTTTCCTACCAACATGGAAAGGCCTGGTTTTAGGATAAAACTCGCTGGTTTTGCCCAAACTCGCTGGTTTTGAGATTAAACCGGCCGACCGGTTGAGCTTTTACGCAAACCCGGTTTTTTTGATAAAATAAATATAACCTCTCCACACACAAAACACACAGTTCAGCGTTTTACTGTGTGAAATTCCTTTTTTTTCTCTCTGCAAATTTCCGTCTTCTTCTCCTGCTGAATCTCAAACTTTTCCAATCAATGGAAGAAACAAGCCGATTGTTCTTCCTTTTTCTTCGTTTTCTGCTACCTTCATGTTGGATTCAGTGTTCTCAATGTGTTTTGTGAGATCTAGGGTTTCAAATTTGGTTTCTTCTCAGATCTGATTTCACAGATCTAGGGGTTCTGATTTGAAGCATGACGAAGAGGAAGGGTTTTTTCGGTGTTCCAGACGCTGCTAATCCGTTGAAGTAGTTTTCACGACGGAGAGTTGATTCTTCCTATAACGGTATGTTAGTTTAGTTGTTGATTTTGATATTGTGAATCTGTTTTTTGTTGTGCTTTGAAGTGTTTGTGGATGTATTCATTCTATTATATGCTCTGTTTGTGTGATGTTATGGTTCAGGTGTTTTTATGTTACGGTTTTAAGTGTCTGTGGTATGCTTATAAGGTATTTTGATGTTGTTTCCGATGAATTTTGGTTTTATTTTAAGTGTATCTAGTATGCTTAATAATATACTTAATTTCTGTTGTTGAATTTTTTTTCTTTTAGTACTAAGTGTTGCTGGTATGCTTATAATGAATTTTGATGTGTTTTTAAGTGTCATTGGGATTATGAAAATTATTATTCACGCTCCTATATATCAAATTGTGTTATGCGTTTTAAGGGATTATGTTATAGTTTAACACCTATTTGTTAAGATTTAAGGGTTGTGTGATGTTTATGCTTCCGTAACTACGTTGTTGTTGTTTTTATAAGTCGTCTTATGATTTGTAAGTGTTTATATTATGATTTTTAGGGGGTGTATCATTATCCTACCTTAGTTTGTAGTTGAAAAAGTGAAGGTGCATTGTTATGGTTTTAAGGGATCCTGTTATTCTTTTAAGTGATTATATGTGATAGTACGTTTTTAGATGTTGGTGTTTGTGTTGTTGAAGTTTGAAGATATCCTCCTATGCTATTTAAGGTCTTACGCGTTATGGTTTTTAGGGGGTTGGGGGGGTGTAATGTTATGCTACTTTAGTTTTCTTGCTGAAAGGATTACGATGTACTGTTATAGTTTGAAGGGATCATGATATATAATTAAGGGATTATGTTATTGTTGTAAGGTGTGATTTTGTGCTTTTAAATGTGGTGCTGATGTTTTGCGTTTTTCTTTTTTGTAGTTGTTGATGTTTCTGATACTGTAGGGGGAGAGAAGATCAAAGAAGAGGCAAGATGCCCTTGCTGTTCGTATAATTGTTGGTTGTGTAGCTGCTGGTGTTTTAGATTATGAAGAGATGGGGACAATTAAACGAAAGCTACATAATTTGCGAGTTACGTAAAGTCAACAATATTTTGAAGAAGTAGGATTTGTAATAATTTCCTGGACAAAAGTGATTATTTGGATTTTATTTGAAGTAATTTCTGATTTGAACAATTAGTTTTTGCCTTTTGAACGATAAGTTTGTGTATGGTTTTAAGCAGTGGTTTAATGTGCAACTCTTATATGTTTTGGTTATTGTTTTTAATCTATGATATGGTTTTAAATGTATACATTATAGTTTTAACACGTCTTATTATGATTTTAAGAGACAAGGTGTTGCGACTGTTGGTATAGTTGTTGCTGTTGCAGTTGGTAAAGATTCTAAAGAACCAAGCACAATTGACCGAGTGATTAAAAAAGTGCGAGTTAAGATAATAAACAACAAAATTCTGAAGAAGTAGGGCTTTTGTGATGTGTTTTTGGACGATAAGAGTACTTAAAAAAATGTAGTGTATGATTTGGATAGTGGGTACTTAAAAAAATGTATGTACTTAAACTACAATAAGAGTACTGATAACTACACCAACTGGTTATATGTTAATACTTTTAATAAGTCATGTTATGGTTTTAAGGGATTTTCATAATAGTTAACGATGATATGGTTTTAATATTTTATGTTATACTTCTAAAAGCTTTTGTTATACCTTTTTTAAGGCGCAATGTAAAGTCATGAAACCATGCAATAAACTAGTGTAAAATTGAATACTTCATTCATGTAAAGATTGAACCATTTAGTCAATTGAAGTCCCTAAAACTAGTATTATCAAAGCAACAAAATTACAACAATCGTTCTCCATTACAATCTTAATTTGAGTTCTTAGAACGGCAAAACGGTGGGTACTTGAAACAACAACCTGGATACATAAAACCAGAACAATGGTACTTATAACCACACCAATTGCTATATGAGATATATGATACCATGCCAACTAATATAAAATTGAATAATGTAGTCATATCAGGACTGAAACATTCAGTCAATTAAAGTTTTTAAAACTAGTATTACGAAAGCAACAAAATTACAACAAGCGTTCATGTGGTGTTTCTGATGCAAAATGGATATGAGTCTTTGAATTGGGTTCTTGCGAGTAAACTTGATCTTTGAAGCAACTGGATTCTTGCGAGTAAATTTGTTGTTGATCTTTGAAGCAACTGGCTTCTTGCAAGTAAGCTTGTTCTTGATCTTTGAATCAACAAAATTGGTGTTTCTGATGCAACCATATGAGGTTGTACGCGGTGTCAAAAATATCACAACTTCTCCAAACAACTTGTAGTCCTCCTTCATCATTCCATCTCTTCATAAAATAGTAGTCAGCCTAGCATCTTCATCATACGGTAGAGGTGATAAAATTTTGAATCTTCATCCTTTTGTTTCTGAAAAAAATGCATTCCTTTAAATTTTTTGTTCATTTACATGCTTAAAACCATAATACGGTCATGTAAAACATACCATGATCTAGTAAAATCATAACAACATACTTAAAGAATATACCAGTTGACAACATGAAAATATTAACTAATATTACTAAAATTCATAGAATCAAAACCTCAAACTACAACAAAATGCCTTCAAGCCATAAGCGGGTGCACTTAAAATCATAACCACATGACTCACAAGCTTAACAAGTGTCAGCCATAAAAAAATCAACTGACATTATTTTAAATCATAATTAATATCTACTTTTAAAACCACAACATCATGAGGATGTTGAAATTACATGCATTTTATTCATCCAGTGAAATAGAAGGCGTTAAAACAAGTTCTTTTTGAAGTATAACTGTAAGAATCTTAAACCAATTCTAAACTAGTTGCCAATTGTAAACATACTGTAAGATCAGTTTCTAAAACCACAACCATCATACTTTAAACCATAATAGGCGTCCTTCAAACTCTAATATGGAGAAATATAAAATAATAGTTTTCAAACGCATAACGAATGGTCTTATAACGCTATCTTAAAATCATAACACAAAGTCTTAGACAAAAACATGTTGAATAAGTAGAATACTATAACAACATTGCTTAAAACCATAACACAACATATTGAAAAGCATAACATGAACCTTAAATATATATTCATAACATTCCGAATAATGTAAGATACGATAACAACGTTGCTAGAACCATAACTTATAATGAACATATAAATGTGTTGTGTAAAAGCATAACAACATAACATAAAACCATAACTTGGAGACTTTAAACGCGTAACATGTACTATGGTTAGAACGGTAACAATCAGACTACCGTAGAAACTGCAATTAACCATAAAACAACTCTTAAAACTATACTATGCATATTAAAAACAATAATACGTCATGATTCAATGAATAAATGCAGAAACATAGTAGACAAACTAAAAACAAGCAACAACGAGGCTCAAAAGTATTATAACAACGCCGATTAAAACCATAAAACGACATTTTAAAACCATAACCTGCCGTTATCAAATAAAAATATGCACAAACATACTACATACAGATCAAACCATAACAGAAAGGCTTAAAAGTATATAATAACTTACGGATTTTGCTGTTCTGATTCAATTTATTCAATAATTTCCAGATCTGAGAATCTTCCTTCTTCACAAGTTTTGGTTTGGTGCTTCAAGTATTTTACCAGTTGAATCTGAACGTTTTGAACATCAATTCCGACCGCAATTCGATTGAATAATCAGGAAAACAACATTGAATCAGAAAAAATAGAGATGAATGAGGAAAACAGCAAAATACAATCGCAAAACGTATAGAAATCAGATGATTGTTGCTTGATTCACCTGATTAACATCCATGGAAGCGTTTTCGAATGAATCTGAACGTTCTGAACATCAATTCCGACCACAATTCGGTTGAATAATCAGGAAAACAACATTGAATCATAAAAAATAGAGATGAATTAGGAAAACAGCAAAATACAATTGCAAAACGTATAGAAATCAGATGATTATTGCTTGATTTACCTGATTAACATCCATGGAAGTGTTGTCGAATGATATGTTGTGAAGATGAGCTATGATCGGTGAATTTCCGGTGAAATTCCGGTGAGATTTGATCGATTTGCAGAGAGAAAAGCAAAAAACACGATGTGCACGTTCAACTATGTGTTTTAGGGTTTCTGTGATTTTGTGTGTTTTTTGACCTATTTATACTAAACCGGCCGGTTTAATTTCTGCTCAAAACCGCGAAAACCGCCTAGCGGTTTTGGTTTCTGGTTTTTGCTATAAAAACCAGGCCTTTCCATGTTAATAGGAAAGGACAGCCTTACTATATAATAACTCTCTAAATAATATAACATGTTTTTGTGATAATTATCTCTAATTACAAAGAATCCTAAACACCAATAATTATCAAATTTTAGGTGTCTACAAATGCCCCCTCGAGACGAGTTGTAGAGACTTGATGACGGTTGCAACTTGTCTCGAAATCTTCAGCAATGCCCCCAAGCTATTAATTTGTCATTCACGTGACCCATGATCATGACCTTAATTGGCTGGATTAAGCTTAATTTGTCTTGAATTGAACCGCACAAACCCAACCGTCTTTGGAAAATTCATGCGCACGACAACACCTTATTAACAAGAATGCAATCCAGGCCAGTCCCAGGCCGTCTTTTCCTGTAGAGAAAGTCTCGCAGTTCCCGCAACGTTTCTGGATGCTGAGATCCAACTTATTGATGTAGCATGCCCCCAGGGTGATTTAGCATGCCCCATGATTCTTCGAACACGGATCTTGAGAGAGAGGAGATGAAGAGCGAAAATCGTCCCACTGGGCGTGCCAATTTGTTAACATGGATTTTCATAACCTGTAAATAATCAATAAAAGAAGAAGGCAATAAACATGGAACAAGAATTTATTCATAACTTTTGTGGGTTACAATCTTCGTTGATCTCTTGATTTATCTCTCTAATGGATATGAACTGGATTACCAGGGTCAAATGACTTGTTCCGGATTTAGATCTAAATCTACAATTTGGTAGTAGGGGTTTTGGCCTTGAGTTTAACCTACAATTTGGTTGTAGGAAGTTTGATGAAGTCGTTTGTGACTCATCTCTAACTATCTAGCTCTAATCACCATCTCATATTTATAGGTGAGTGGTGACTTAGGGAGCAAGTTAAAATCATATCTTAGAGATATGATAGGATATCATCCTAATCTTCTAAATAAATAACATGTTTTTGTGATAATTATCTCTAATTACAAAAAATCCTAAACACCAATAATTATCAAATTTTAGGTGTCTACGTACAGTAGTGTAAAACCAAACACAATCCGATTCACATATCGAATATAAGTATACTAAAACACTTTAGACCTCAAACACATCATTTACATTAAAACTATAAATTCCCATACATCCATATAAATCTATCTGGAACTCAATCCTCAATCAATTAAGTTACATAATGCATTTGCCTAGTCCAGGTGAATGCCGAAGAAAATAGCCATACATTAATTCAAAGCAACCCTAAAATTCATGAGACATCCAATTTTAACTTCGAATCAACAAGGATATCAACTGAATACATACTAGTTTAAAATTTCTATTATATCAAAAGTTAGGGTTTATTATATCAAATGTTAGGTTTAAATTACTTCCGGAGGAGGATGAAATGAATAGATAGCTCTTCCGGAGGGAAAAAAGGAAGGAAAAAAAAAACACATTTGGACTTATTTTTTGAATATTAATCTTGTTAGGATTGATTTGCAATAAGGTTTTGGACCCATTTGAAAATTTTAGAAGTTTTTAGTGTCAATTTCATAAAATAGAAAATGTTGGAGGTCAATGTGTAATAAACAAAAATTAATTCTGTTTGGTCAATGTAAAATTCTGAATTTTGACCAGGGGTAAAAACATACTTTCCACGCTTTAATTCGTCAAAAGTCAAATTCGTGAACTTGGATGTAATTAAAACTATCTAATAGGTCTTTAAACATAATAAAAAATACGATGTAATTTGGGTTAGACCAAGTCCCCGTTTATACAACTATAGTATATAGAGAGTATATATACTCTTCTTTTTTGTTCACACAATAGTATACTCCCTCCGTTCCATAATAAGCTTCTTAATGTTGACTTTTGTTCGAACTTTGACAGTAAATTACTCCTATATTACACATGATTAGTATATAATAGAGTTATATTAGAAAAATATAATTAATTTTCTTTTACAATATAATTTTATTATATTTTTTGAGTATGTAACGTAGGAGTAATTTGCGGTCAAAGTTCAGAAAAAAAGTCAACTTTAGTAACCTTATGGAACAGAGGGAATTATCAGTATATAATAACAGGTTGAAAAACGCGTGGAGCTCCACGCGCCCTTCAATTTATTAGCCGCATTATAGTTTCCGCTTTTTGTCTTTATTTTCCCCTTTTATCTTCATCTCTTTATCTATCAAACAAACAACAGACATGTTTTCTTCTTCTCTTCTGTGAAAACACTTTCTTCCTCTTTTAAATTTTCTAAATTCTCCAATCATTCGAGTGGGTAATTTCGAGCAGGTGAGTAGTGAAGGCCGATTTGAGCTAATCTTCTTGGGCCGTGTAGTTTTTTCTCTGTAATTTCTCCTCAATTTCAATCTCTCTTTCTTCCCCAACCCTATCAACTCTCCGTTCTCATCTCGCCAGCAGGAGGTTCCAATCTTCACCCTCAGGTATGTATTTTGTATGTATTTGCTTATACACGATTCGATTCAGTTGCTGTTTTGTTATTCGATTCGGTTATCGGAAATGGATCTAGGTTTTCTGATTTTGCTTGTTTGTTTGGATTAGGAAATGGCTTCGAAGCGGATCTTGAAGGAGCTCAAGGACCTTCAGAAGGATCCTCCTACCTCTTGCAGTGCTGGTATAATAATAATCGACAATGCTGGCGTGGAGTGTGGTGGAGTTCGGCGAGCTTATGCCGCCGGTGGAGCGGCGAAATGCTCTGGTGGCGATTCGGTGGTCCACTGATTATTTACTCAAGTCGGTTCGCAATTGCCTAATCGCATTTTCGTCCAGGTAATTAATTAATTAATTAGCGTTTTAACTTTTAAGTTTACCAGTCGGTACTAAGAATGATGATGCAAGCTCAGAACCTGCTTCCATGCTTGGTCTGGTTGTGCCTGCAGAAACAGAACCAAGTTCTTCTCTTAATGGGGATGCGAATGTTGAAGCTCAAGAGTCAATTGTAAAACATGAAGTTTTCATTGACCAACCTGCTGCTGCTGATGTGAAATTGGAAGGTCATGAGTCTGGCGCTGCAAGCTACGTGAGAAAAGTTAGTGAAGTTGCTGCTGGCTTAGATGTAAAAGATTCTGTTTTGGGAACAGAGGACGTTGAGCCTATCTTTCGCCAAAGTTAGGTTTCTTATCATGCTTTCAAAGTTCTTTTTTTTTGGGCAAATTACATACAGTACCCCTCTTAGATGTCCTAATTACATATATAACGGACCATTAGTTCATCAATTACATATAGTCTCCAACTAGATGGATTTTAACTACATCCAGGCCCACGATCTTGACTCGATCTTGAATTTTCGCGAATTAAAACGTGGAAAGTACATTTTTGCCCTTGGTCAAAATTTAGAATTTTGCATTGACCAAACAACATTAATTTATGTTTATTATACATTGACCCTCAATATTTTCTAGTTTATGAAATTTACACGAAAAACTTTTAAAATTTTCAAATGGATCCCAAATGTAATTGCAAATCTATCCCAACAACATTAATATGAAAAAATAAGTCCCAAATTATTTTTTTTCATCCTTTTTCCTTTTTTTTTTTTCCTTCTTCTTCTTCAAAAATCTAGTGCCGGAACCGGTGGCAGCTCCGGTCAGAGCTGCCATGGCAGCTTCCGATCTGGAAGCTGCCAGGGCTGACATGCTCAAGATCGGAGCTGCCTGGCAGCTTCCAGATCGGAAGCTGCCATGGCAGCTCTGATCTGGAGTTGCGTGGCAGCCCAGATCGGAGCTGCCATGGCAGTTCTGACCGGAGCTGCCATGGCAGCTCACGGTCGGAGCTGCGTGGCATCTCTGACCGGAGCTGCCACCGGTTTCGCTGTCGGATTTCGGCACCTAATTTTTTAATAATAATAAGAAGAAAAAAGTAAAAAGGAAAAAAAGATAAATTAAAAAAGAAAATCTAAGGCCATTTTTGGGGAGAAGAGAGAGAAAAGGCCAATATTTTTTGGTCAACTCGAATAAGGAAAAATGGATCCAGATGTAATTAAAAATACGATGGTCCTTCAGATGAAAAGGTGCTATCTAGCAGGGGGTGTAGACGTAATAATCTTTTTTTTTTTTTTGTTCGTTTGTTGATATTTTTTTATTGCAGGCCAATAGTTAGATTCATGGTGTTGATTACGAATACTCCAAGGGTGAAAACAGAAATGCACGAAAGTTGGTGAGATTAAAGCGCATGGAAAATTTGTTGATCTTAGCTGACTGATAATTAGGATAATATTTAGTTTTATTCCAACTCTTATATAATAGAAACTCTTATATAATAGATAATAAAAAGGAGAAATTTTCTCAGATATGTATGTTGTCTACATACAGAGTCCGCATAATATATACTTCTTAATAAGTTCTTACTATATATTCCCCACACAACAACGTTTGTATTCGTTTGTATTCTTATATGCGAGTTGAAGAACATTAGTTTTCTTCTCCTAAACTCTACAACGCTCCAGTACAAGGTTTAAGGTATGTGTTTAAGTTTAAGTCAGTTTATTGTTTTCATATATGTGCATATGTCTTCCTATTATTTATTTTCTTAATAACTTATTTGATCTTTAAGTTACAACCCCAGATTTAGTAAGTATTAGATACATTATTTAATTGTCTTGTAAAACAGATCACTGTTTATTTTGATTAGTGGTAATGTTGTGCGGTACCAATTTTTTGGTTACTACATTGCTGGCCATTGTAGTGTTTCACTGTTTGCTGTTTTTAATTGTAGTCTTACAATTCATGTGATATTTTATCCAATAGCAGTAACTTAGTAAGCTTTTTATTACTATAAAAGTAATTTAGTATAAATATACTAGCTACAAAAAGTGTGATTTGCACTATACTTATGAATGACTTAATTTATATCTTATCTGCTGTAGGAGGATGGAAGAACAATTAAGCAAGGCCCATGAAATTGGACCGCACACTGCCAATTGGAGAGTGAGGGTTATTGTTTTAGTCAAGAAACCGTTTTTGATATCAAAGAAAAGCGATCGGACGAAGTACCAAAATCTGGTTCTTGCGGATGAATGGGTAATTAGACATAATTTACAATTCTGTATTCTTTTTTCTTTTTTTTTTTTTTGTTTAATTCTGTACTTTTTATCATTTTCAAATTGTCTTCTAAATTCTGTAATGATTTTATTAATTCTCAGGGTAATTGCGTTGATGCCGTGATATATGGTTCAGATATAGACCTATATAAGGATATAATCCTACAAGACATGACTTATGTCATATCAAACGCAGGGATCAGAAGAGAAAATAAAACATTCAAGTCTCCTTTTTCTCAGAGTGCTTTTTATAATTGGGTAATCAATGCACAAACTTTGGTGGTAGCTGTTGAACGTCCTACCATAGTTAAAAATCCTTTTCAAGGATAATTTTCAAACCGTGATGATTTTGTGATAGATTCTTCGTTGAGTAAGTATCGAAAAATGCTAACATTTCTTATTACGTTGGTATCTTAATTCATATTTAAATAATTTAATCTTGATCTCTCTTTTTCTTTTTTTTTTTAAATTTAGATGTCATTGTGGTGGTTATTAAAGAAGAACAAGATCGTCCCACATCTACAGGTCCTGTGAATGATTATGTTTGCCTTGACAATAAGTAAGTTTTCGAAAATTTATATTTCCATAATTTATACAAGTCAATAATATGGAGAATACTATGTACAACTCTTTTATTTTTTATTATAATGTTTTCAGGTTCAATGTAATAAGATTCACTCTGTGGAAAAACACTATTACTGATAGGAACGTTCTGTCCTTTTGCAAGATACTCCAGTTGTGACCCTTATTAATTTCAAGGTTCACAAAAAGTTCGGTACGTTTATAATTTTAAATGAATATAAATAGATGTAATATTGTTATAACTATTTATTTAATATTTATTACAATAATATAGGTAAATCACTCTCTCCAAATTGGGACTCGTTGGTCATAACACAATTAGATGTTAATCCGGCCGTGATGGAAATGCAAAAATGGTAATGTTAAGCAATCATAATATATTTTTGCGCAGAGCATTGTTTTGAATTAAAAATGTCATTCTGATTCGTTAATTGAGATTGTTTTAAAATATGTACAGGAGAATTGAAAACTTGGCCATTATAAAGGAGAAAATAACAAAAGGGTTATTATCTATCGAAAAAATAGATGATGCATCCCAAGTTATTTACCCGGAACTATCACTTACTGAGCTACTGAAGGCCAAAGAAGTAAGGATTGAAGAATTTGTTTATACTTGAATTTTTATTACACTTTAAACTTATTACTTTTCAACTATAGTTATTACTTTAAAACTATAAAGTGATTTGTCTTATACATCAAGAAAACAAATACATAATCACAGCTGAAGCAAATCTAGAGGGTGTTCCAGCCTCTTTCAGGTACGTGTGCTGTGAAAAGTGCTATTCCAAGGTCAATCTCAATCCAGGGGAAAAGTTTATGTGTGCGAATCGACCATGCAATGAGTACAAGTTTGCTATACGAAGGTAAATATATATTACGTTCGAACTATAAAATCGATATACCTTTATATGAAATTATGACTAATATAAATGAACCATCTTTGTATCAGGTTTCTATTTCCAATAAAACTGAAAGACTCGAGTGATGAAATTAATGCTACATGTTTTGAAAATTTTGGAGAGAAGATCGTGTATCTCAATGAATATGAGTTCCATAAAGAATACCATCCGATATCAAACGATTTTATGTTTAATAATAACATCAAATATTTTTAAAAATTAATTTCACTATATCTAATTCAATAAATGATTGTTTAGTATTGGATGATACCACAAGAAGACATTAATCAATACCTGAAAGGAAAGTGGAGATTCACTATTAACAAGACCACATATAAAATTGGTGAGTCAACGAGAATGTCATACAATGTTGACGATATGAGCCGAATGGATGATGAAGTACCTCTTTACAATGACTTACCACCCCGTGCAATCACCATCTCTGAACTATTACAGTTGAATTCGGTAAGAGTTTAAATTTTTGGAAATTTTATATACTATTGATTTACTATTTGTTTAAACTTTTTTTGCAAATTTATTATGTAACAGCCCGGAAAATATGCACTGACTGTTGAAGCAAAATTATGCGAAGTCCCCCCTTCTTTTATGTATATGTGTTGTGAGACTTGCTATTGTAGAACAGATGTAACCTTTGGAAGAGAATTCTATTGTTCAACCAAGAAATGCTCAACTAAAAAGAATGCGATTCGAAGGTATTAAAAATTGTCTACTTAAAAAATTATAATAGATTACATAATCATGTCATTAACAATCAAACAATGCAGGTACCGTTTTTGTATACAAGCATGCGACTCAAGTGGAGAAAATATGATGGTCAGACTTTTTGGTAAACAAGGAAAAATGATCTTAGAAGAGGATGAAGAAGTGTTCCACGAAAAGTATTATCCTGTGAGTCCACCATACTTCATTAAATACTACCAATTAGATTTTCGTAATATCCTGATTTGTAAATAATTTGTTTAGCAAGATTTGATCTATATATGTTTTGGAATAACTCTTCCACTATCACCTCTCTTCCACTATCACCTCTTTTCCTTTCAAAATAAGTTTGTTCATTTTCCATACATTCCATAGAGTTCCATGCCAAATCGATTCAAAATCAATATGAGAAAATGATATTTTATATCTCTGCACTAACTCTTGAAAGAATATCAAATGTTTGGTTTGACTTGCATTAAAATTAATAAACTCCAAGCAATACATCTTTAGCGTAGAGTTAGTCTAATTACTACTTTTTTCTTTTATTTTTGGTATTGAATGGAACAACTTGATTGTTTAGAATTTTTGAATTTTTTTTGTGTGTAATTTGAAATCCTTTCGCAGAGGTTTGTGTGTAATTTGAAAAACAAATAAAAGGTTAACGAAAAATTTAACACCGTTAAACGTTTATGCAAGTTAAAATTTTTGGTATTTGAACCTAAACTGTCTACTACGGTTGCTATGACCCACTACAATACCCTCTACTATTCCCATATGGCGAGCCGGGGTGGCAGGTAGGCATAAGAAGGTTAGAACCTGGGGGATCAATTGGTGCAAACGGACAGCGAATATACTGCATTCGTAAAGTAAATACATCAACAACCAACCATGAATCCGCTGAATCATTACTCAATGATGAACTCAAAAGTAAGTATGCGTTACAATACATATTAGTACAATATAATAAAAAATATTCTGTTTCCTAATTGGCTTAAACTGTCTGAAATTTGTGGTTATTATTATTGCTCAGATTGGTGAATTACTACTGAAATTATGCAAAAACTAAGAATGCTCACAAGTCTGCATTCATTTTAAATTCTCACAAGTCTGCATTCTCCAATTTAGTTAATAATTCATTTTAAATGCAAAAATATTTACACGCTAATGCAGATATAGAGCAGAACAGCCAGAAAGAGAAGAACGTATCAGTAAGAGAATACTATTGCTACATGTTTCAGATAAGGAGGTCAGACAAAACAAACATATTAAGGACAGGAAGAGTGGCACAACAATTTATCATCGACTGCTATATAAAGTTGGAGACGCAACACCTAGACTTCATTAGGCTAAACCAGAAGAAGCAAATCCGAACAGAGACATTGCAAAGTCTAAAAGACAGTGTTGCATCCGACGGTGTGGTAAGCACAGATGACATTGGTAGAAGGATATATTTACCAAGCTCATATCAGGGTAGCCCCAGAGATATGAATTGTAGATACATGAATGCTCTTGCATTGGTGCAAAGGTATGGGAAACCAGACTTCTTTATAACAATGACATGTAACACAAAATGGAAAGAGATACAGGATGAACTGTTACCTGGCGAAGAAGCACAAAACAGGCCAGACCTATTGACAAGAGTTTTCCATGCAAAAAATAAGAGGTTGAAAGAGGAACTTATACACAAGAAAGTGTTGGGTGATGTTATAGCTTATTTCTACGTAATAGAATTCCAAAAGAGGGGACTGCCACATGCTCACTGGCTACTCATAATGGACAAGCCATACCAACTAACATCACCGGAAGCATATGACACATTTGTCAGCGCAGAGATTCCCAACAATGAAACACAACCACACCTCTATTCATGCGTTAAAAAACACATGATGCATGGTCCGTGTGGAAACCTCAACTATAAAAATGTTTGCATGGTGGGAGGAGATACAGATGAGTCAAAGAGCTGCAAGAAAAAATTCCCAAAACAGTTTGCAGAAACAACATCTCACAGGCCAAACTCTTATCCAAGTTATATGCGCAAAAACAATGGGAGAACTGTGTTTACCAGAAACCACGAGCTCGACAATAGATGGGTAGTTCCGTACAACCCATATCTGCTAGCAGTGTTTGACTGCCATATAAATGTTGAAATATGCTCAGATATCAAACTCGTGAAGTACTTATACAAGTATGTGTGCAAGGGGACCGACAAAGTAAAGTACTCAATTGAAAAACCTTCTGAAGATGGGAAGATAGATGAAATAGAAAACTTTCAGGATGCTAGATGGGTATGTGCACCAGAATCAATTTGGAGACTCTATGGTTTCAATATGAACCAAATGAAACCTCCAGTAAATGAGCTACCACTGCATTTAGAAAACATGCAACGAATCAGTATGCGAGTCGGATTGGATGTAAATGAAGTGATCAGCAACCCACTAAAGTTAAAAACTTCACTTACAGAATTCTTCGAGCTAAACAGAAAGAACCCAGCAGTAAGAGCAAAAAACCTTCTTTACAGAGAGTTCGTTGAAAAGTACAGATGGATTGATAAGACAAGGATATGGGTAGAAAGGAAAAATACCGGAAAGCCTGTTATCGGACGCCTTGTACCAATACGTTCAACTGAGGGGCAATTGTACTACCTAAGAGTACTGCTAAATAATGTCCGTGCGCCAACTTCTTATGAATATTTAAGGAAATTAGATAATATTACATATGATACCTTCAACGAAGCAGCCGAAAAAAGGGGACTACTCGAATCTGATTTTGACCTTAGAGATACTCTAAAGGAAGCATGTGGTTATAAGATGCCGTACTCTCTGCGAAGACTCTTTGCTATGATCCTGTACTACAATTTGCCATCTGACCCGTCTGCCCTGTGGGAAGAATTCAAGCAGGAAATGTCACATGATTTCCTAAGAGCGCCAAACACAACAGAAGAACAAGCATATAACATGTCACTCAAATCGCTGGATATTTTCTTGCAGGTACAATTTCTCATCATCAACTTCAAAATTTTATTGACATCATATAAAAAAAAATTAGTTAATAAACTAAATTAATGAATGACTATGTTCTAAACCTGTTGCTCAAAGTATAGTTATATATTATAAACAGTACACAATAAATAAGAAACAAACATTTTTTCATACTAAATAAATAAGATTCTGAAATAATCAAAAATCAAAAATACAAGAACAAACAAGAGACAAAAATATAAACCTAAAAATAATAACTCATAGAAGAATGTAATATATAACAAAATAAAGCTGCTTTTCAAATAAATTTATAACTATTTGTTGCCATCTTATGATGTAAATTTTGTTGTTCAATACACTCTGATTTGATTGTTTGCCATCATAGTTAGTAATATGATATCCTTTTTTCAAAAATATTTATCTAATTTGTCATCTATAACTGAAATTTGTAAGGAAACAAAATCCACTCTAAACAGCAACATAAACAAAATCATGCTGTAACTCATATAATTTCTCTACTCCCATAATGATGCTAGCTAGACATTTGTATAGCAACATCTACATATATAGAATATAAATAACACAGACTTGCAATCAACAGAAGGAGATGCTTTTCAAATACAACATAATAGGATAAAGAAAGCCAAGCTTCTCAATTTCTCCAAGATTATGATAATTAGACAGAATATATTAAATGTTGCAGAATTATAGCAAATCAATAAATGATTACAAACTGGTACCACACGATGTACAAGGGACTCAGCAAGAGAGACATTCAAGGAACTACAGGAGTGAAATTGAGATAATTGTTTCAGAAGCAGACATGAATGCAGTAAAGCTGCTAAACAATGATCAGAAACATGCTTTTCAGGAGATAATAAGTGCAATAAATGGGAACAAAGGAGGCGCCTTCTTCCTTGACGGGCCTGGAGGAACAGGTAAAACATTCCTTTACAGAGCTTTACTAGCTCATATAAGATCTCAAAACAAAATAGCACTTGTTGTAGCAACTTCAGGAGTAGTTGCGTCCCTCTTGCCCGGAGGACGAACTGCGCATAACAGATTTGGTTTCCCAAACGAAATAGAAGAGATGGTGTCATCGTCAATAAGTAAGCAAAGTGGTGATGCTCTTTTAATTATCGAATCAAAACTGATAATATGGGATGAGGCAACAATGGCACATCGCAAGCTGATAGAAGGGCTAGACAACCTCCTTCAGGATTTGACAGGGAATCATGAGATCTTCGGCGGAAAGACAGTAGTGTTTGGGGGAGATTTCAGACAGACAGTCCCAGTAGTAAAAAGAGGAGGAAAACAAGAAACTGTTAATGCGTGCTTAGTCAAATCTTACATATGGCCACTATTGCATAAGCTAAAGTTGACCGTTAACATGAGAGCCAGGGAGGACCCCCAATTTATGGAATTCCTTATGAGAATAGGGGATGGTAAGCAGCCAACAGAGAGAGGAGAGAAGATCCAACTTCCGGAACCAATGTGCATCAAATATGGAGACTATGAAAAGCCACTTGAACATTTGATAGCACAAATATACCCCACATTTGATGCATTTCGCACCAATCCTTACTCTGTTATGGATAGGGCAATCCTTGCACCAAGAAATGACTGTGTGGACGAAATAAATGAATCTCTAATCAATGAGTTCCCCGGGAAGATGTTTGACTATTACAGCATTGACAAAACAGATGACCCTTCGCAACAAGTTCATTACGAAGATTTCTTGAATGACACGAACATACCAGGTTTCCCACAGCATCACCTAAAGCTAAAAATCAACTGCCCAATAATGACGATGAGAAATCTGAATGCAGGAGAAGGGCTCTGTAACGGGACAAGGCTTGTTGTAACAGCACTGGGAGAAAAAGTCATAGAGGCAAAAATAGCAGCGGGAGAACATACGGGAAGGTACGTTCTAATACCAAGAATAAAACTCCAACCAAAGGAAGACCTAAAATGTCGAATACCTTTCAAGAGAACACAGTTCCCCATAAAACTATGTTTTGCAATGACGATTAACAAGGCGCAAGGACAAACACTGGATTGAGTTGGAATATATTTGCCACAACCAATATTCTCACATGGCCAACTATATGTTGCGTTGTCCAGAGCCTGGAAATCATCTGCAGTGAAGGTATTGATAAAGCCGGCCACGGTAGATTCTAACGAGTACACCAAGACAAGGAATATTGTATACCGGGAGATACTTGACACACAGGACCAGCATGAGGTAATATATTTAACAAATTAATTTGTTATTTATGCAATATATTTTTTTTTTAAATGTATATATTCTTATGTATTTTATGAACAAGAATATATAGTGTATGCCATGCTTATTAAAATAACATAGATTGCATTAGGTACAGGATTGAGCGTATCTTAAAAGCAAAAGATAATCAACACGCAAGAGGTGGCGATCGAATTCTCTAAGATAAACAAAGTAACAAAAGAAGAAGTTGAAAAGAATAGATGAAGAAACGCCCTGATAACTCAGGACACCGTCTATGTAGAGCGCATCGTAGTGCATAATGTTCAAGTTTTATAAGTCTATAGTAAAAATAATCTTTCTTCATTTTATTACCCATGTAACCTTTTGCATAAACATTTCAAAGATGTTATATTATTTACAATTTATTTTCTCAGACTTTTATCACAGAGCAATATAGGTACTATATAGTTACACAATACCACACATAATCCGAATTTCAGTATACGGCTTCATTTTAATTCGAATCAACTTTCAAAGTATATAAAAAAAAAAAAAAAAAAAAAAGAAAAAAGAAAAAAAAGAACTTTAATCTCATTTGAAAATGTCATCTTAGACTCCTAACTCTAAAACACACAAATTTCAACCAAACAGGAGCTGGGAATGATGTTGCACTGTTTACTGAAAAATCTCCCAAAATAATGTTCCACAAGTTACCAACTATCATACTAGAAAACTACACAATAAAATCTTATTCAAATCAATCTTACACAGATAAATCTTTACAAAAAAAAACAAAAAAATTCAAATAGACAATTTATCAAGCACCTGGCGTGCATAAAGCTAATGGAGAGGTTAATTCACCGTTCACTAATTTGAAAACATCAAAATCAACAATTTGATTATGATTCTTGTTGACTAAAATCATTTTCCAGTAGCTGCTAATTTGCTGAGACTAAGTGATAATAATTAGTGCTACATGGGAAGGTTGAAACCTGAACGTACTGGTGGAGGTGACGGGAGCCTGAGGAATGGAAATACCAGTCCGTCTCACCAATTTGCAATTGTGTGCCATTCTTTTCCAAAAATCTCCCTTGAAGTGTTCATCGCTGGTATCATAAGTTTGTACAAACTGGAGTCTAGAAATGGGGAAGAAAGAGAAGCAGCAAAAGAGCGCTAGCAGCAGCACCAACAAGCCAGAGGTCGGGCCAACGGGCTAGGAAACTACACGGCCAGAGATCATTTGATAAGACTAAACTTGTGCTTGCTGATTACAATGAAATATTAAAAAAAAAAAAAAGTGTAAAAGATATAGTAAAAGAGAGGAGGAGAAATTGATAATTTATTCAAACAGGTGGTGTGCTGCTTAGTTGCTTTGCTTTTGTCATTTGTCAAGTTCATTTTTCCTGGAGTTTTGTTCTTTTTAGTTGTGGTGTTTATTTTTAGTAGTAAAAATTGCGTTTCGGATTCAATTTTAATTATTTTTCAGAATATAATTTTATAATTAATTTAATTTATGCTCATAGAAGCCTTAAACAGTTAAACCAAGTTTCAGAAAATCATAACTCACCGACGGTTGTTGTATCTCACCGACAATTGTTGTCCCAAATGGTAAAGAATTTGAATTCACTTAAACAAAATATCAGATTCGATTTTTGTGGGTGTAAAAAACATCGATGAGAGATAGTGCTTGTTTGAAGATATTTCGTGACAAATTTTGATTTTAATTACTCAATTATTTAATTGTAAATTTTCATTTACTTACCTTAAAATCAATTGAGTGAACATTATATATCTATAAACTACACGTAGCACGCCGATGAATTCTAGTATTATATATACTCCGCACACCCTTATCTTCTTCTCGATCGATCTGGTCTCCCTTTTGTGCCAGCCGGGGCTAAGTTAATCTCGAGAGGTAAGTTTTTGTCTCCTTCATGAATTGAGTACATCAATATCCTCGGCTCTTGTCTGCCAATTTGTTTGATACTCCTAATATATACACCACCGGGGCACCGCGCCGCCGGTTGGCTCTTGTAAATTATGCCAATCTGTTTGATACTATTATTATTGGGTTGCAATTCTATTCATCCTAGGGGTTAATTTTCCATACATATGTTTAGATATGCTTCGATCGAGTTGTATATGAATACTCGGATAAACTAACTAAATTCATGGGGTTGTATATATATCAGATGCTTGTAACTTTGATGGTGTACTCCATCTGTCCTACTGTATTTTACCCGACTTACCCGACTTTTGTCGGTCAACAGTTTTCAGTTTTGAATCTTAAGACCATCTCCAACAGTTAGAATCCAATAGAACCAAAAATACACTATGTCTCTTGTCACAACTTTTCACTCAACAAAACCCAAACACCATCAACCCTCTCCAGCAGTTAGAATCTAACAGAACCGGAACAGAACGGGTTCTGTCATTAAACCCAACAGAACACTGCTGAAGTTTTGTTGGGGTTCTATTGAGGTCAACAGAACCCCAACATAACACTGTTGGAGATGGCCTAATTACTCTTAAATTATTTAAACCATAATGATAATAATGTATTTGACGAAATCATATTATGAAAATATAAAACGTAAATTTTCATAATATAATTTTATTAAACATTTTATCATTATAATTTAAGAGTAATCGGGGTCAAACTTGAAATTTGTTGACCGAAAAAAGTCAAACGGGGTCATTTCTACCAGGATAGGGAGAGTATTATTTATTGATTGAGTAGACTTAGGGGCAGACCCGGTATTTGAGGTTTGGAAGGGCCAAATCATATACTCCCTCCGTCCCAAAGCAGTTGCACCATTTGCTTTTGGACACAGAAAATAAGGAGAAAATTTAAATATTGAGTTATATTGATATTGGGTGTTGCTTTTACTTTATGGAGGATTTGTGGCCACAAAAATGTGTTGATTGAATATAAAATTATTATAACCATGTCCAAATATGGCAAATAAATGAAATGGTGCAACTCTAACGGGACGCCCAAAATGGCAAAATGGTGCAACTTTTCTGGGACGGAGGGAGTATGCATAAAGATTTTTTCAATTTCAGATACTATCTATAAAAAAAATCAAAATTAAAAGGGGCTTGTTAAACGTAGTAGCAATTTTACTAAACGTTGGAAATTTATTAGTAATTTGCAAAAAACACCTTATTTTTAATATTTTACAAATAAGTCACAAATTTATTAAATACATTAAATACACACAAATTACAACTAACACAATTTCATACGTTCATTACTTCCTTCTCCACAACAAATTCTTCAGAAACAATCTCTTCTGAATACAAATTTTCAACATGGAATGGCCACCTTGGACTGAAGAATGGTCGAAGTATGAAAATTATGAGGTAAAGATTACTGATTTTATGTGTATTAAGCCTTTTTTTTTTTTTTTTTTTTTTTGTAAACCGCAGCAGGCAAGCTAGCCTGCTGCTAATCGCTAGCAGCAGGCCGCGGGCCTGCTGCTCGCGTATAGGCTCGTTTTTATTTTTTAATTTATTTTTTATTTTTTTGCTAATATATATATATATATCCAATTACATCAAACTTCAACTTGTTATATTAATTGATCTTCATATTTTATTGATGCACACATTTGATTTTCATTTATGATATATATGTTGTTGCTTCTGTTTTTTTTTTTACAAATTATTAGAGCAAATGTACGTATTTATCTCATATATCAATTTATTGATTAATATACATTTTTATTTTCAGGTTAATGATGATGGGAATGATAAGGAGCAAGATCATATGTATGATGACATGAATTACTTGTTCAATAGTCTTGGAGAATTTCCTACAAGAATAGCCGCGGAAGATGAAGTTAGGCGAATTGGTCGGGAAAATCACATGTACTTCACAGTTGTCACAGCACATGCAAATCGGATTTACCTTGGTTGTGAACGTAGTGGGAAGTACAGAGCGACGACGAGTAAAAATGTCAATGTTGTGAGTCGCCATTCAAGTGGGACGAAGAAGAATGAATGTCCCTTTCAGTTGAAACTAAAAAGAAATTGTGATAATGGTCCATGGGTTGTACGCACAAGCGAGAATAGAGGGAGGCATAACCATGCACTTGGGAAGCACCCTAATTGGCATACATCGGCGGCAAAGTTGAGCGAATCGGAGCTAGAACACATACATAAGTTGTATATGACTCGAACGAAGCCAAAGAGTATCCTGCAAGAGGTAAAGTTGTTGAATAAAGATAATGTGAGCAACATCAGACATGTGTACAATGCAATTCACAAAAACAAGAACAAGGATAGGGATGGGCTAACCACGATACAATACTTTCTGAAGTTACTCTCCGATCACCATTACTATCATAATGAGCGAAAGGAACCAGGTAATAATCATGTTGGTGAAATTTTTTTTGCTCACCATCATAGCGTTGATTTGGTTCGACTATATCCTTATGTTATTCTCTTGGATGCCACATATGCAACAAATCTATATAATATGCCTTTGGTTCAAGTGATGGGTTTATTGCCAACCGGTAAGAATATTCATGTTGCATTTGCATGCATCTACCATGAAAAGGAGGATAGCTATGTGTGGATAATGAGAGAGTTGAAGAAATTTTTTAGTGCTGTTGAGTATCCAGGTGTTTTTGTTACAGATAGAGAGCAAGCCCTTATGAACGCCATTGATACTGTTTTTCCGGAGAGTGGTCGTCTACTTTGTAGGCGACACATTTCAGAATGTGTACATAAGAATTTTGTTAAACACTCTGGAAGTCGAAAGTATGAGAGGGCAGTTAGGGCAAGGTGGAAGAAGGTTGTGAACTCACAAAGTGTTGATGAATATGAAAAACATGTGGATGAGCTACTTTATACTTGAAGATTCTTACCACTATTTGGAGAGTATGTCAAGAAGACATGGTGTGATCCGCATCATGAAAATTTTGTGTCGTACTGGACAAGAAAATATCTACATTTTGGAACTCAAACAACCAACAGGTACCATTGACTCAATTTTCTTAATTTACTATTGTCCTTTCATTATCGTAAAAGCACACCACTTGCATAAATTTATCATATTCAATTATGCAATCTTTAATATTATTGCATGGTAGAAAGTGCGCATGCTCAACTGAAGTCCTGGATTAGAAATGCGAGGAGTAATTTTCCTACCATTTTTTTGAAGATCCACGAGATTGTTGAAGATGAATTGAATCATATTAGATCTGATTTCGAGCTGAATAGAACGAAGGAGTCTCATCATTGTAGAGAAAATTTGTTGTTTCGAAGGCTTGGTGGGATTGTTTCGCATGATGCAATACAGTTGATGGCTAACGAGTTAGAGGAGTGGAATAAAAGATGCTATGACGCAAAATGTAGCGGGGGTGATGCTCCTATTTGTATATGTGAGTTACGCAGCACACATGGGTTGATGTGTGCATGCCACATGAAGAAGCTTGAAGATGAATATACTCCAATCGACCCAATTGATATTCACCCATTCTGGAAAACTCTTGATTTGGATAAGAAATATTCTTGGGATGATTCCAGAAAAGCCACTGTTGATGATATATGTGACGAAGCATTCAGAGGCTTCAAGGAAAGTGCATCTGACGTGCAGAAGAGGATGTTATCTCAATATATCCATGAAATGAGGTTCCCCGCGTCAACCACATTTGAAGAGCCAATTCATCATAAGGACAAAGGACGACCTCCTAACGCTGAGGGGAAAAGATACCAAAGTGAATATGAGAAGGAGAAGAAGAAGGATGAGAAGAAAGATAAGAATGAAAAGAAAGATAAGAAGGAAAAGAAGAAGGATGACAAGAAAGATCAGAAAGATGAGAAGAAAAATGAGAAGAAAGATAAGAATAAAAGGAAGAAGGATGAGAAGAAGGATCAGAAAGATGAGAAGAAAAATGAGAAGAAAGATAAGAATGAAAAGAAGAAGGATGAGAAGAAGGATCAGAAAGATGAGAAGAATCAAAAGGACAAGATGAATGAGAAGGAAAAGGCTACGAAACAACTGTTCAACTTTGAATATAGCTCATGGATGCCGGTTCGTTTAGCAGACTATATCACAGGATGGTTGAATGTTGACTCTGATGGGAATTGTGGGTACCGAGCACTAGCCCACTATAGGTACGGGACACAGGAAAAATGGGTTCAAGTGCGTCTGGACATAATTCAAGAGATGAGACTCTACAAAGACAAGTATATAGCCATTGCAGGTATGTTGGCTTCCTTCTCATAATTTTTTTCTATTTTTATTTCATTGAAACATGTACATAATGCTATTTATTATATAATATAAATATGAAACTTTCAATTGTTATTTGACTTGATCTGCAGGAGGTTGTGTTGAATACCAAAGGCAAATTATTAGTTTGACTCATTTTGTTGGGGGATGCGATAAACCTAACTGGTTGAGTATGACAGAACTCGGTCTAGCAGTTGCGACTAAGTATCAGAAAGTTATCCATTGTTACCGTGAAGGAAATAGCTTTACATACGTACCATGGGAATCGCGCGCTGATCCAAATGACCCACGACCAGATCCACCCGCAGAAGAATGGTCAATTGGTATGAACACCAACCACTTCTTTGTGATACACGTGGACCCAGGAGCCCCGATCGGGAACTTCATCATTTTTTGGAAATATCATAGGGTGCCACAGGTAGCTCATTGGAAAGATTGGTATGTAGAGAGAGGGAAAGTATGATGAATTCTTGTTAGTTTTTCATAGAATAGCTTTTCACATTTCTGATTTATGATTGCAATATCTTATACAATTTTCCTAATTATTTAGAATCCCCATTATTTATTTTTGTGGTTAGTTTTTGTAAAATAGTGGCATTACAATAACACAAACTAACATTCGAAACACCCATAGAATAATAATTCAAGTCTCACAAACATAAACTAACATCCAAAAAATAATAATTTAGGTCCAAAACAAACACATAGAAAAACACAAACGTCAAAGGGTTCGAGTATCCGGAACACAAATTAAACTAAAACATAAAAGACACGGTCATTGTAGTGCCTAATCAACTATCCTACGAGGCTTCTTGACTAGCATACGGGACAGTTGATGCACAAGGTTTTTCATGTCATCATAAGTGGGAGATGGATTGGTCTGCGGATGGAATGGGGCGACCATATCCGTGATAGTCATAAGCAATTCCGCTTCAGAATTCTTATCCTGAACTGCATTCTGGACAACCTCTCTATTTACCTTGGGATGTGTCCTAGGAATATACCAAAGTAGGTAATCAGTAGTATCACTCTCAATTTGAAATGTATTAAGCCTCACAGAGTTGAAAGATTAAGATACATATAGTTAGTCATAATGGTCTTCAAATGAAAATTTTTAAATAGACCATTTAAATTTGCATGTAGTCATAGTTACCTCTGTGATAGGTTGCATAAGTGGCTCCGCCATTTCAAAAACATGGTTCGGTCGACATGGTGTTCCAGAATGTATTGACGTGGTGTCTCTGTCCTCACAGCTTTTACTGGATGAATTGGTGCGAATGGAATAGACTGTCCATATCCAAACTGTCTCATGACACGATCTGGCATATATGGCTCGGTGTAACTCCGACAATGTAGAATACCCTCAAACAGTGTTATCGGAACTTCCTGGGAAGGGTTGTCCCCAAATGGTGTCCAGTTCACCTGAGTACGAAACAAAATTGTACATTTGACGATAATATTCAAACAGAACTAAAGTCAGAATTCAAGTAAACTAGGAAACTTACTTGGTTGGCACGCAACTCGTCCAACTGAATACGGATAGACTTCAGTAATGATTCCTGCTCAGCTAGTCGGTTTGGGGACGGTATCCATCTTTTTGCCCAAGGACCATCTACCACATCTGTTCTTCCCCTTGGACGAAAAGGCGGGAAGTATTCATAAATCCAAGCCTGTAATTAATGCATTGTATGTTAATTCAATAATAAGTATTATAACGACAACATTAGATAAAAAGCACTGACGCTGACACTAACCTGTAGAAGTGTGAGACAACCAGCAATGTTGGTGCATCCAGCTCGTGATGCCTCTCCGTGTTGTCTGTACAAGTTGGCCAATGTAGCTGCACCCCATGCATAGTTCTGAACACCATCACTTTCATGTAGAAACTCTAGAAAACCGGCGTGGACAAGAGTGGTTGTCTTATCAACGAACAATGTCGTGCCAAGGAGCCACAACAAGTACGTTGAAAATACAGAGTTGTTGTTCAAATTACCCTGTTTTAGGCGCTTCTCCAATACATCAAACCCACACCGACCATGCTTCCAACCAAGTTCCCTTCCCAATTTGTCATCCAAAGGCAATTCCAGCAGAAGTCCCATATCTGTCATCAAACCCTCAGTCGTGCGACTAGAAATCACAGGCTTACCAGTCACGGGGATCTGTAGAATATACCATACATCGTGTAAAGTGATGGTCATCTCACCGAATGGCATGTGAAAGGAGTTGGTCTCAGGCTGCCATCTCTCAACAAAAGCTGATATAAGAGCGTGGTCAATAGACTTGTACATACAGTCCTTCAGGTGGTATAGCCTATTTTCCTTCAACCATGTCAATACATCATAATTTGCGTCTTTTTCTGGGATAGAGAGATTCTTTGATCTTGCATGTCTTGAATGACAATGCAAGCACCTAAGGACCTATAAAAAAACAAAACATGTTACAACAATATTAAATATTATGTGACCAACATAATAATTCAAGTCTCACAAACATAAAATTGACTGACCTCCCCCTTATGCCATATTTGGTATGCAATATGGTGTTTGAACGAAGGCAATAACTCCTTTAGTACTGGCCCTCCATCAACTCCCAAACTCATCGGGCTACCATGCACATTACCCTCCATGTCACCATGAATATGTTCTCTCGGCCCTAAATAAAGTAAAAATTAAAAAGAAGAACCTAAACAATATTAACTGATAAAATCACAAGAAATTGAATTACCTTGCAAATTATCATAAGTTTCTTCATCGTCTTCCTCGTCACTAGCAATCTCATGGCGATTAATCCCTTTACCTTTACTGCGAAGGTTATCAAGATATGCATCTCTCTCCATATCTTTAAGTGTACCACTAGATATCGAAGTATCATCATCATCGGAACTATCCACCATGGTCTCAGTTGCACGTGCAGACTGTTCATGCACTTGGGTACTCTCACTTTCCTGCTCCATGTCATCCCTCGTAGCCCTTGCTTTGGATCAACAGGAAGCCTACGTCCTTCTTCTGCACGCTTACGGTTTGATTGAGTAACAACCCTTCCTTGCAAGCGTCCAACACCAACATCTTCCCAATATCCTTTCTTTCCACCCTTATCCATCTATAAATACAACAAAGTAAGATTAGAATGAACAATCAATATCTCTACAACTACGTATATATAAAACAAGTCATTAATTTATTATCAAATTATAAGGGGACAATAGAAACACATATATCATAAGTGAAAATCAAACGTGTGCATCAATAAAATATGAAGATCAATTAATATAACAAGTTGAAGTTTGATGTAATTGGATATATATATATATATATATATATATATATATATATATATATATATATATATATATATATATATATATATATATATATCCAATTACATCAAACTTCAACTTGTTATATTAATTGAAAAAATTAAAAAAAATGAAAAAAGACACAGCAGGGCCTGCTGTTCCAACCGAACAGCAGGCCGCGCGGCCTGCGGTTCCGGCCGAGCAGTCGCGGCTGCTCGGCCTTAATATGGGCGGCGGTGATTTTCCGCCGCCCATATACGCCACCCATATACTTTTAAAAATAAATAAATTAAAGAACTAACCTTGATTTGAGTTTGATGATATCTCTTGGTGTGTTCTTCAAGTTGAATTGAAATATGTTGATTAGGTTATTGATTTAGAGGCTTGATTTATTTAAGGTGGAATTGTGATGATTTTAAAAGTATTGGGTTAATTTGTAAAATTATAAATTTATAAATATTTTATGTAAATTACAATAAATTTCCAACATTTAGTAAATTTATGTTCCGACGTTTAATATTTGCCTTACAGGACGATCTCCACCCCTGAGTATATGATGATTGAGTTGGTTAGTTTTGGTATTTTGATACTTGGGTAATTATGTGAATGTGTTTACTTAGTATGCTGCTTGGGACTGATGATATGATGCTTGTGTTTATGCATTTGTAATGACTGGAGTTGGTGATGCTTAATTGGGTAATGGTATGAATGTATTCATAAATGCATGCGTGTGACAACTGACAATGAATTGGTACTTACTGTGATGATCTGATGATTTAAAATTTTCTTTGGTTATTGATGAGTACTTTTACATACCAAGTTTGTTGTTGAAGTACTCTCCTGTGTGACTTGGTGTTTGTAGGATCTCAGGTTGATCCGTGAATCATGATTTCTTGTAGTAAAATAGTTAAAAGACCGGCAGACTAAGAAATTATGTGTTGCTGCCGATGGTCATGATTCTGTCAGCAATATACCTAATGATGTCCTAAGTTAAATATTTTCCCGCATCCCACTAGAGGATGCAGTGCGAACTAGTATCTTGTCAAAGGATTGGAAGTACAAATGGACTTCGTTGAACAAGTTAGACATTGATGATCGCCACTGGAAAGCAAATCATGAAAGCTTTGTCAATTTTCTGAATACAAAAATTTCTGATATTAAATGTCTCAGAATCTTCAAACTCCGTTGTAGCAGAAGAACCAGTGCCCAGGGAAATGATTTCCAGAGATGGTTCTCTCATGTACTGGAACATAACCTCGAGATATTTACAGTATCAGTTCTTATTCACGGTCTTGTCTTGCCTTGTAGCCTTCTTAATAATAGTGGTTCGTTGAGAGAATTGACTTTTACCGCGGTTGCTAGCACTTTGAAAGTTGATGCGATAAATATTGCTCCTAATCTCACTCATTTGCGACTCAAGTATGTACCTATTGTGAGTGGTAATCCAACCTTGACACTTACTTTTTCCCGTCCTAGAAACATTCCCATCCTAGAAACATTGGTATTACTTGATCATGAATGGTTTAGACTAATGTGAAATCTGTTGTAATTCATGCCCCTTCACTCACTGGATTGGTGTCTATGCCACTCGAACAAGAAAAGGCCAAGGAATATGATTATTCTATTATGCTATTTGCTCCTAAGATTACTCGTTTGGATTTTTGGGGCATACCAGAGAAAATTAAGGTGAATCCGTCTCCATCATCAGTTGTCTATGCATGTTTGCCAGGTGAGCTTTACACTTCTGAACTCTACTTGCGTAGAGAGGTTGGACATCGAGTTCGAAAACTACTACACAAATGTACTGGTTTAGAAGAATTGATTCTACACGGGTCTCTGGCTAAGGAATCGCGGATACCACTTCCTCTTCGCCGCAATGATAAGCTGAGACGACTTACCTTGCGGCAGAAGGGCAATCAGAAATTACTATTTGAATTACTTAAAACAGCTCCATCACTAAAGTTCTTGTGCGTATACACATATCAATGGCGCGCTTATAATTATAAATCTTTGGAATCTATACCTCCTTGTATTGCATCTCACTTGGAGGAAGTTGTGGTTGACGGTTTTGCTAGAGCGGCTCCCCAATATGATCTAGTAAAAAATTTTGTTGAAGAACGCAGTGCAACTTAAAACATTCCTATTTTTCGTGGGGGTGCTTGTCTTGCCACGGAAGAAGTTATAAAGAGGTTGTCAACTATGCCTAAATGTTCGACTTCGCTAAAGATTGAGGTGGTCTCCGGCAGATATATTGATGGTTGTTTAGCTGGGTACCACCAATTTTGAATGTTATTTATGGGAATATTTTACTACAAAAACAATAGTATAGTGAGTATATCTTTACACTTAAGGTAACAAGATAAAGAAAAATATTTACAAAACTCCCGATAAAGTTAAGGTCAAACGATATTCTTACAATTAAAGTAAAAAGTGGTTGTAAACAGTTTTACAAGAATCCCATAATCTTATATTTTCATAATATAATTTTATAAATTACATTTTCAATACAATTTAAGATTAATACGATGTAAAACGAGATAATTTAAAAAAAGTTAACATTTTTTAAATGGGAATCTTGTAGTGACATGGAGAAATCTTTTTCGGGATCTACTATTTGCTCCTCCCTTTAACCTATAGAATTTTACCCACTTTGACTTTTTCTGGTCAACATATTTCGAGTTTGACTACAAATTACTTTTAAATTATAATAATAAAATATATATAACAAAACTATATCATTAAACTTTACTTCCTAAATTTTTATTATGTAATTTTGTTATATATTTTACTATTACAATTTAAAAGTAATTTGTAGTCAAAATTGAAAGTTTTTTATCATAAAAAAATCAAAATGTATAAAGTTTTTGAGACGAAGGTGGTATAGATTAGTGACAAAAAATAACACATTGAAAATATTTTATGGATAGGGAAGGTTAATGAGTGTTCATTTGTAGTAAATTTTTGTTTTTTTGGGAGTATCATCATCACGTTTAAAATGAGTGTTAATGAAGGTTAATGAGCGTTCATTTGTAGTAAATTTTTGTTTGGCACAAGTTTAGGCCAATATGGAAGACTCCCAATTTAATTGCACAGCGACTTGGCTTTCTTTGCACATGAGTCCAACACCATAGACTTTACTTCCATCATGCATGGATCCTTCTATAACATCTAGTTAATAGAATTTCCAAGAGTTTATCACCCCACAAGTGAAGACAATATCCATTTGTGGATTTACAATTCTTGGAACTCGTGATCCAGTTTGCATCTACACAACGTTATAGCACAACTTGCTATTTTGAACACTTTAGTCCACAATCCCGATACAATCTCAAGTACCTCGGTACTTCTCGTTATAGTCTTTCACGACTAACTTCGGGATTTTTCATGTGACGGCTTAGTTCACTTACATCAAAGGCCAAACCATGCCTTGTGCAATTTATCAAGTCCAATAGGCTTTCACCTTTTCTAGAGTATTCAGCACATGAGATACCCTTAGAACAAGGTTCTTAGCAAGATTAACATTTTAACCAAAGATATTCTAGTCACTTCAAGACTATCTTTGTTAAAATATTCCACAATCTCGACCACATAGTTTACAAGATAAACTTAAGGTCAAACGATATTCTTACGATTAAAGTAAAACCATACAAGAATACTTACAAAACTCCCGATAAACTTAAGGTCAAACGATATTCTTACAATTAAAGTAAAAAGTGGGTGTAAACAGTTTTACAAGAATCCCCATAATCTTATATTTTCATAATATAATTTTATAAATTACTTTTTCAATACAATTTAAAATTAATACGATCTCAAACTAGATATTTAAAAACAAGTCAACATTTTTAAATGGGAATCTTGTAGTGACATGGAGAAATATTTTCCGGGGTCTACTATTTGATACTCCTTCATCCCATAAAACTTTACCCACTTTGACTTTTTCTAGTCAACATCTTTTGAATTTGACTACAAATTACTATTAAATTGTAATGGTAAAATATACATAACAAAATTATACTCCCTCCGTCCCACTCTAAATTACCCAGTTTGACTTTTTTCGGTCAATAGTGTTCAACTTTGACTCCCAATTACTCTTAAACTATAATGATTAAGTATTTGATGAAATCATATTATGAAAATATAGAACTTAAATTTTCATAATATAATTCTATTAAATATTTTATCATTATAGTTTAAGAGTAATCGGGATTCAAAGTTGAACACTGTTGACCGAAAAAGGTCAAACTGGATAATTTCTACCGGGACAGAGGGAGTATCATGAAACTTACTTTCTAAATTTTCACTATGTAATTTTGTTATATATTTTGCCACTAGAATTTAAAAGTAATTTGTAATCAACATTCAAAGTTGTTGAAAAAAAAAAATCAACATAAATAAAGTTTTTTGGGATGGAGATAGTATAAATTAGTGGCAAAAAATAACCCATGGAAAATATTTTATGGAGAAGGAAGGTTAAGTGTTCATTTGTAATATATATATTTTTTAGGGAGTATCATCATCACGTTTAAAATTCCATTTTGATGATTTTATGAATTTCAACCAAAAACTTTTCTATAGTCGAGTCATTATCGTGGTAGAGTGTGGGGTCCAGCTTGGTTTTACACCACCGCTACCACCAAACAGACGAGACGAGACCAGACCGTATGAAATGAAATGAAGAAAAGTCAATTTTCTTTGTTTCTTTCTTTCTTTGTTTCCGTGTTTCTTCTTCTTTAATCTTATTATAGTACTACTTTAGTTGAATTCAATTCAACCTTTGTCTGTCTTTCTTTCTTTCTTTCCATCTATCTATCTGTTCTCTATATATAGAAAAAAAAAAAGAAAAAAAGATAAAGATTTAGTAGAGTGTTTGTTAATTTGTGGTTTGAAGAAGACAGACATAAATGGAGTGTTTCTACATATTCAAAAAAGACAAATCAAGAAGAAGAAGATCAGCTCCAGAACTGATGACGATGATGGGTGGTGATGATGATAATTCCAAGAAGAATAAGAATCATGATCGAGCATTGAAATCTGCAGGTTCAGCAGCAGCATCATCTTCTTCTTCTAATTTACAGCAGCAGAAATTGAGGGGGATAAGTGATTTGTACAATGAAAGTGAGCAGAAATTGAGGGTGTTTTCGGTAACAGAGCTTCAAGAGGCAACAAGTAATTTCAACAGAATGCTCAAGATTGGTGAAGGTGGCTTTGGTGCTGTTTATAAAGCCTCCATTATTACTAGTAACTACTCATCATCATCAAATAGTAGTAATAATCCTTCTGCTGCTGCTGCAAAAACTATTGTTGCCGTTAAGAAGCTCAACCCACACGGATTACAGGTCGGTCACTTTTTTATTTTTTTATTATTTTTATTATGCCTTCTATTTCTATTCTATAGCACCAGCAGCAGCAGCTCATTTATTTAATCTTGATTAAATAATTACATGATATTTGTTGGTTATTAATTATATTACTTGGTATGTTAGAAGTTAGATTTTGATCATTAAAAAATCACACATTTAATTAATCATTTAAAATATAAATAAATCATAATAAATCAAAGTGAATGGAGTTGTTGGACTAAGAGGTATATTTAGGTGTGTTCTTAATTTTTCCGCATGCATGCATCTTCTTCTATTTTTGTTTGATATATATTGTATGAGATTTTAATTTCATGTAATGCAGGGGCACAAGCAATGGGTTGCAGAGGTCCAGTACCTTGGAGTACTAAGTCACCCCAATCTGGTTAAACTTTTGGGATACTGTGCTGTTGATGGAGAAAGAGGTATCCAAAGGTTATTGGTTTATGAGTACATGCCTAACAAAAGCTTGGAGGATCATCTCTTCAGCAAGGCCATGCCTTTGATTCCTTGGATAACTAGACTTAATATTATTCTTGGCGCTGCTCAAGGGATTGCTTATTTGCACCACGGTTTGGAACTTCAGGTATACTATAATATAGTCCTCTTTACATTTTCAATATATATAAATATAAATGCTGAATTTTATATCTGTGTGTCATCATCTACATTTTACACCACTTTTTAAGATTTCAATCCAGTACTTGCTATTCACCATGGGACTTGTGATCTTCAAGAAAGTATCTTATGATGAACTATATTCTGTGCATGTTGGATTGGTTCACCTGTGATCTTTATTAGTATTTTCTTTCGCTTATTGTGTTTTTCAAACTCAAATTACATCCAACACTTTCTTATTTATAATGGAAAGGTGATATATAGAGACTTCAAAACCTCAAATGTGCTCCTCGACAAAGATTTTAGTGCCAAGATTTCTGACTTTGGTCTAGCAAGGGAAGGCCCAGCAGGGGATCGTACTCACGTCTCTACTGCGGTAAGTAGTTGATGGATTGTTTTAGTATTTGTTTTTTTGTCCAAGCGTACCTTAGTAGAGAATCTGCAGTGATCGAGATATGAAAAGTTGTATATATGTGTTGGAATTCAGTTAGTTTATGTGTAAATATTCGATGTATGTAATAGCCCTTTTTCTAATATAGTTTGCTACTTGCAAGCATTATGTACTATCATTCCTGCGGAAACTCCTCTGCATGCTTTCTGACATTTGACCATCCATATATGTTGTTAGCCTGTTGGGACGCGTGGATATGCTGCCCCTGAATATGTCGAAACAGGGCACTTGACAATTAAGAGTGACATATGGAGCTTTGGCGTTGTCCTGTATGAGATACTTACAGGCAGGCGGACGTTGGAAAGAAACAGACCCTCCGTGGAGCAAAAGCTTCTAGAATGGGTAAAGCAGTTCCCGGCTAGCAGCAAGAGGTTTAGGATGATAATCGATCCACGACTTCAGAATCAATATTCCCTCGATGCAGCCAGGAGAATCGCAATGTTGGCTGATCGCTGCTTGAACAAAGATCCAAAGAACAGGCCATCTATGAGTGAAGTAGTTGAGATCTTGAAACAATCTATTGAAGAATCATCTCAAGTATCTTGCTCAGACGTCACAACTCAAGCCCCGTCGTCAAGAACTACTACTAATTTGCCAGCCTCGGAAAAAGCCATCGACACCGGTAGGCTGATGATGCCCAAAATGACTCTGCAGCCGCCTATAGGCCAGGCAAGTTGTTGATTTGGCTTCATTGTTGCTGCTATATCAAGTCAGCTTAGTAGATGGTATTGGAGTTATGATTATAATTAATTATTATTTTTTTTTTTCGACAGGCGTAAATCAAATATCTATATGATAATTTGAGTTTATTTCATTTTGTGAAGTGCTACTACATATAAATTTGTGAATTTTTGAAGTGAAAATTAGTATTCTCAATACAGTATATATACATCAAGTTTTCCAATATTTTATACAAGTAAAAGAGGCTGTAACTTGTAAGTTCAAGGCGAAAATCCGCTAACCAATGTGGCCTTACAAATGGGTGTCAAAGTTGCAAACATTAGGAAAGCAGAGAAAATTACAGCCGAGTTACTGTACTTTGTTAGACAATATTCATAATGTTAAAGTGAATTGGTGGGTTCCCATTCTCTTGCCTTGAGAAAATTATTTTGAAAACAAAATCGAGATAACTCTTAGTGAAAATTTTGACGTCTTCATTTACTTGTGACGACATTAATCCAGCTTCACCAGCTAAGAAATCCATGTACTCGAAGCAGGCCTACACAACAAGGAAACTCTTCAATTACTAGAGTGAAAACTTGTTATGATAGATCATCGCAATAACAATATTAATATAATTCTATGTACTACTAGCTAGAGGAAATTTTTGAAAAATGAATTAGAAATTGAGAAATCAAACCTCAAAACCCACACGATGAGTATGGCGTTTAGGAATTCCATTAGCTTCCATATCATTGTAGTGTTCTTCAACTTTATTTAGCATCTCTTCTTCAGATGGCAGAGTACCTTTCCCAGATAACACGTGTGCTATCCACTTCGTTTGCAGCTCTATCATCGGCACTATAAGAGACTGTTATTTAACACATTATTATCGTATCATATATAAGTTCAGACTTTTAAATAAGACTAACCAATATGATAGATAAACTTAATTATTAGAACAGATTGTGATGCGCGTGTATTCGATCGAATAATGTTAAGACACCTTGTAAGGAAGTCCAACGAATGAGAGTCTTGGAGCAAGTTTGGGTGGGAAAACGTGCTTGTAAAGAGGTCCAACACGATTATCATCTACCGTCACGAGTCCATCAGTTTTCAAAAAGGGGAAATAATATTCGTACCTATAAAGAAATATTTCAAGTAATTAACAACACATACTACTTGGTTAACATTTGAGACACTTGAGCTAATACAACTACCTAGCAGTAAGTAAGAGGTTAAGGCGAAGTACGTACCCCGAACAATGGAGAATAACGTCCGCAAAGACCGAAGAACCATCTTGAAATACAATTTCTCTATCTCCATGAACATGATCGATCTTTGAGAAATTTATCATAGAGCAAATATTAATTAGTAGCTTATTAACAAGTAGTATTTGTGACGAATACATATGAATTTAATTAATGATTATTAAAAAATACTGTAGTACTTTGCAAGAGAAAATTAATTAAGAAAATGAAATATACCTCCGAGTGAGACGAAATGTTATCCCTGCTTTCTAACTTAAAAAGTGACTCTTTTATAGAATTGGACATCCTTGATGATACATGGATCTCTTTAGCCACACAAGAGATTTCATTCGAAATATCCCATCCACTAGCCGATGATCCAATAACTACCACAATCTACGTACAATAAACACATCATCAATTTTATCATCATTGTCCAGCGCAAATACTATGAAAATACACTTAAAATACAACAAAAATACAATGGAATAGCATACTATTGTGCTTATATATATGTTTAAAAATACCATGGTACATGTAAGTTGTACATTAGTAAATACTTTCCATCAATTTTCCTTCTATATACATGTCATTAACAATCTATTAAATTAAAATTTGATTTTCTAAATAAATAATTAATTACCTTATTTTGAAAAGGCTCCGGACCCCGATAATTATGACTGTGTAAATGTTCTCCCGACCATTTTTCTATGCCTGACAAATTGTGAAAAAATCAAATATAACAAATTATATTAATGAATGAAAAGGCAATAATTGATGGAAGGATTAATTAAAATACCTGTAAAAGTAGCTAATCTTGGTTTAGTGTAATGCCCATTACAAATCACAACCGCATCAAATACCTCTTGGAAGCTCCGTTCATCACTTTTACATTCAACAACCCATTCATCATCATTCCCGAACCCGACCCGCTCCACCCGAATAACTTCACAACCGAACCGGATCAGCTCCACGATACCGAACTCCTCAGCAAACTCGTGCAGATACTGTAAGACTTCTTCATGACCCGGAAAGGTCCGACCGGAATCCCCCACTTTAAGGCTCCCAAACGGATAGTCCGAAAATCCCATAAGTTGCCTCGGCAGGTTAGTCCGAAGAGAGCGGTAAAGGCTACTGTGTACGATATCCCGGTTTGGATCTTGGCCCAATGGGTCAGATTCCACCTGTGGATTGTACACCCATGTGCCACCAATTTGGTCCGATTTTTCGAACACAACTACTTGGAGGCCTTCTGCTTTGAGGGACCGGGCTGCGGCGATCCCAGCCATGCCGGCACCGATGACCGCCACATTGAGTGGTGGTGCTAGAGCCATATTGAGGAGTCGATCACAAGAAGTTGGAATACGAAAGCGTAGGAGAAGGACAAATTAATTTGTACTTATGTATCGTTTCATGTTGTAACTAAATATATTCTTTTTGTCCTATACCTCATGGCTGCATGCGATATGGTATTATTCTCGTTCCATTTTAAGTTTATTGAGTTGTTTTTTTTTAACCTTTAAACAAAACAAAAAAAAAAATAATTAAAAAAAACTATCAATCTTAAACCTTAAAAAATTTAAAATGGAACAGAGCATAATAAAATTAACCAGTTTGGTTTAATCAAACCACCAAAACATTAGGGTTATCGAAAGTCAAACCTAGGCCAGTGTACTGGCAAAAAAGTCATACTTGATCCACAGCCAAATATATTGACCCGATTTATCATTTTATGGAGAAATTCCAACTTCAAGTCAAAATTGTTCTTACAATGATCTAATTTTGACCACCAATTCGAATTGGCTAGTCAAAAAATCTATATACGATGGTTAGTTGGACTTATAATCACATGGAGGTGACCCACAAACATTTGGAGGTCACTGCTTCAAGACCATCCAAAGGTCACCCAATGCATACACATGAATATATTTTAATACCATCAAATGATGCTAGACAATTGAAGGTCATCTAAAGACAAAAAATAACGAGAACCTTACTTGGCTAAAGGAGGTCACCAAGTGACTTTTACTTTTATTTGGTGGTCACCAACAAACCTTATTTAGCTAAGGAGGTCACCAAAAGTGTCTTATGAGCTAGAGAGGTCACCAAAAGTGACTTGCTAGCTAAAAAGGTCACCAAAATGACTTATTAGTTCAAGAGGCCACCAAAATGCCTTATTAGCTTATAGGTCACAGAAAAAGTGACTTAGCTAGAGCTCACTTTAAAGGTCACCAAACACTGTAGAATTCTAAGCCTGCAGTCACCGGAGCTTTTGAAATACCAATTTGATCACCGGATCCATAGAACTCTAATTTGGTCGCCGAATACCAAATCCTTATATCTATTATCCTATGTCTTGATCTGGCTAAGTTCTTTCTTTCGTTTAATACGTGCACATTAACTTTATTCGGTGTCGATCGGCACCACACAGGTGTCCTAGTGGAACCTCACGCTTTTCTTTTGTTGCTCTTGTCTTATAGGTCGCCAGGCTGTTACAGGTCGCCACACCTTTGTTTTTTGCTAATTCTTTGTCTCGCAGGTAGTTGGTGCCCACGAATTACAAAATCTCAATTGTAGATTTTTTAGGCTCTACAATTTGGCGCCGTCTGTGGGAACTCAAATATAAAAAAAGACAAAGAACTTAGTATTGTTATCTTAGTGAATAGCTCAGAAAAATTTGATTGGTAAACAGATTAAATGAAAGAATGAAACAAAAAAGACGACATGAAGGAAGGAGTTAAAACAAAATAAAGGAAAAATAATATCGTGGAGTTTATTCTTATTTATAACTGGTCTCAAGTTGGAACCGATAAATTTTATTAATACAAGGAGTTTATTCCTTTATAGATTATGTTTTTGAGAGTTTCTACTGTAGTTTTAATTATGCTGCTATTACATATGTATGTCAATAGGTATGTTATTTAATGTGCTGGAATATTGATAATTTGTAGCATTTTCTTCTATTTTCTAGGCGTATAATTCCTCATAAGAAGTTGTGCCGATCTTCTGCTATGGAGATCTTCTCTATATCTATTTGTAGAGAGGCGGCGACATTGCAGGTCGATGGTTGTATTGACGTTACTTCAGATTGAGTCGACTTATCGGGAAAATGATGATTTAGTTGAGAGGCAGTTGTGTACTTGTGTTCTGTTATCCAAGGTCACAATGGATTTGCAACCATACATTATTCTGTTTTCTATAGTGCAGTTCAGGTGAATATTAAGGTATTTGTAAACTTTAAGACGACGGATGAATCTATTCAGAGGAAGGTGGTTTATGGGAGCCTTATTACCGAGTATCACATGTTTGACTACCCAACGTCCTATCACAAAGAACACTATCGGATTGCATTGTTCAAGAGGATTAACGAAGAGGATGCAGTACAACTAAGTAGTAGTGATGGGGCGATGCTTCTTTCGAGGTCTTGCATTGTGGTGCCATCGTATTCCCATCTTATCGTGAATGTAGACATATCACCTGGAGTGTCTCTTCAGAGGTTGGAACGTGCCCTGGTGTTTGCTGTTCGTGATCATCAACGAGAGAAGACGATAATGACTGATGATTGTATTATGCGCATTGTGGTGGATTGGTGTGAGATTGAGGATCCCCACAAGTACCACCTCATTGATTGTAATTTAATGCTTAACAGTATTGCTTAATTTATGGATTTGGTTTCAATAGCTCATCAATTTATGCAAGATTTTTTTCACATGAAATTAATCAGCCATCCTTGTAATAATATTTCTAACATTTGAAGTCATTAATCGGTTAAATTCCTCCATTCTCTAGCATTGATAAAGCTATGTTTATAGACAAAAGCCAAATAGGCGTTTGCGATTTGTCTGATTTCTTCGTTTGCTTTTGATACTCCAGCCGCACTAGCCATGGAATCCAGGTACTCAAAACAACCCTGCCAACAGTGCAAACATAGAACCAGCATATTTCAAAATCGAAAAAATAAATTAAATGCGATTATACGCATAACAAGAAGTGATATAGACCCCGAAAAATCAGACCTGGAAACCAATTCGATGAGTATAGCGTATGGACTTCCCTTTATCTTCCAGATTCCGATAAAACTCTTCAATCTCAGCTGTCATCTCCTCTTCTGATGGCAGAGTTTTCTTGCCAGATAGAACTTGTGACAACCATTTTGTTTGAAAGTCTATCACCAAAAGTGTAAGGGACTGTAGCTAGCTTTATGTTAGTATAATGTTTCAAGTACACAGGGCTGGTAGCTAAATATTCAAGTGGACTCACTCACCATTTCAGGAATTCCAATGAAGGAAAGTCCAGGAGCAAGTTTGGGAGGGAAAACGTGCTTGTAAAGTGGTCCAGCACGATTATCTTCAACCGTCACAATTCCATTTGTTTTTAAAAATGGGTAATAATACTCGTACCTGTAAATAAACAAACGTTTAATGAACCAGTCGACTTTGTGAACAACAATTGAGCAATGAGTAATAATAATAATAATGATCGAGTACCCTGTACAGTGGAGGATAATGTCTGCAAACACCGAAAAACCATCTTGAAATGTCACCTCTCCACTTTCATGTACACGCTCGATCTACCAGAAGGGTAACTATTAACACTATTTCTATTTGTCACCATATTTGAATCAAATATCTAAAATGGTGTTATTATCTTAAAAAAGAATATTATTAAAATACTTACCTCTAATTGCCTCCAAAGATTATTGCTATCTCTGAGCTTGAAAATTGCATCAATTTCAGGACTAGGCTTTGCGGATACATGAACCTCTTTAGCAACAGTAGATATTTCGTGTGCATTATCCCATCCACTAGGCCCAATTCCAATTACAACCACAACCTATGTATGTACTCCGTATGCACCAAGGCCATCAAATTCTTTTTAATTTCTTCTTTGAATTGAAACTTTGTTAAGCAAAACCAAATATTCGACCATCTTAATAAACCATTATATTTCTTAATTTTTCAAGAGCAGCCAGCAAGCCAAACAATTAAGTCCAAAAATAATAGAAGTGGTTTTAATATTTCATATTACCTATATTACCTTATTGTGAAAAGGTACAGGACCACGATAATTGTGACTGTGTAACTGTTGTCCTGGCCATTTTTCTATGCCTGCACATTGAAGCCACTAACTCATTTGGATATGATACAAATAATTGGTGTAAACTGTAAGTAAAACACAAAATTCAATTGGAGTAAATTTCCAAGTACACGTAACATATTTATTTTCGTAACCAGTGGTTCTGTTCTAACTTCTAAACATCTTAAATTTTAGACAATAACTCATTTTAATATGAAACAAAGAATTGGTGTAAATTCCAAGTAAAACATTAAAGCATTCATTTCAATTGGAGTAAATTTTCACGTACACATAACATACTTATTTTCGTTGACATAGAGTTCAATTCTAACTTCTAAACCTCCCAAATTTTGTGATCCAACAAGGAAATGAAATGAAAATTAATACCTGGAAAAGTAGCTAATCTTGGCTTAGATGAATGCCCACTACAAATAACAACAGCATCAAACTCCTCTTCTTTGGAGCTCCGATCACCATTTCTCCACTCAACAACCCATTCATAATCTCTTTCCAACCCAACCCGCTCCACCCGAATAACTTCACAACCGAATCGGATCAGCTCCACAAGACCAAACTCCTCAGCAAACTCTTTGACATACTCTAGGACCTCTTCATGACTGGGAAACGTCCGGCCCGAATCACCAACCTTGAGGTTTTCGAACGGATAGTCCGAAAAACTCATAAGCTGCCTAGGCAGGTTAGTCCGAAGAGACGGATAAAGACTGCTGTGTACGATTTCCCGGTTCGGATCTTGACTTAGAGGGTCGGAGTCAACCCGTGGATCGTACACCCATACCCCTCCGAGTTGGTCTGATTTTTCATACACCACGACTTGGAGGCCTTCGGTTTTCAGCGCCCGGGCAGTGGCCAGTCCGGAAAAGCCGGCCCCGATCACCGCCACCTTGCGCGGTGGTGATACGCCCATGTTGAAGAGTTCAAGATCAGGGGAGACGATTGAACGTGCTGGTTGCTTGAGTTAGATATATAACAACTTTAATGGAGTTTTTTTTTTTTTTTTTAGAAAGTAACATTTAAACTGTGATAATATAAACTTTTTTGTAAACTTTTTAAAAATATGATTTGAAAAAGGACTCATGAAAATGTAAATAAAATAAAAGGTAAACTGAAAAGGAGACCAGTAGCTAACCGATGACATCAAGGAGATTGTGTACAAGTTAGACTTGGTCTGTTAATGTATAATGGTCAAAATTGCTTTCTATTCTCATATTGAAAATTATTTAAACACCAATGAAGAAATAGGGGATTGCGTGCCGAATTTGTTAGGCAGATTTTTTCTAGATAACTCCATGGATTGGTCACATGAGCAGACCAAGACAAAACCATACATGAGTGGTCTTGAGCAAATTACTAGCAAAACAACAACATTCTCTTAACAAAATATATCAATCACAAGATAAAAATCTTCACAAAACAGGTCATGGCTAACATCAGCCACAAATACGACCAGAAAGATGAATATATATAAACTCTGAAAGAGCTCTCAACTTCACTGGTAATACAAGAATGGCAAACTCTAGGTTCATTTCTGCACTCATTTTACTCAATCTCATCTTTTTCACTTGTGTCTCATGCCACAATGTGCCATTGCCATGCCCCCCATCAACCCCGAAAAAGATTGCTAAGTGCCCAAAAGACACCCTCAAGTTTGGCATTTGCGGTGATTGGCTAGGAGGACTAGTTCACGAGGTTGTTGGCACACCACCGAGCAGCAAATGCTGCTCGCTTGTGGAGGGTCTGGCGGATCTTGAAGCTGCATTGTGCTTGTGTACTGCTATAAAGGCAAACGTGCTAGGTGTGGTGAAGTTGAACATACCAGTTGCATTGAGTTTGATTGTAAATTCGTGTGGCAAGAAGGTCCCGAAAGGTTTCGTTTGCAAGTAGCAGACAATTTTTTTTTTTTTCCGCTTAATTTGAATGTTATGTTTTTTATCTTCGAATTTTTACTGCTTGTTATCATTCCTTTATCAGTGCATCATGTGTTCAAAATGTTACAGAGGAAAATGAATTTAGCAATGTCACTAGACTACTACTTTAGCAGTTCTTATTAGATTATACTACTAGTTCACAAGAACTATGAAATGGGACAGTTTAGAGGCCATAAATGGACCTTCGAAGATGACTCTGGTTCATCTTTAAAAGGGTGCAATAACTTGCAAATAACATGCTCATATAAATGTGGAATGCATTCCATGAATCTGCTTCACTTTTCAAATCACTTTAAAATAGTTATGCGGTGTATTCTCTACGTTAACAGACACTGTAAAATATAATTACATTATACATATCACCTCCAAGTTCTAACAAGTGATGCGTTACGGCCTCAGTAGGATGATAACACGGTGATGTCCAATTCGACTCTCAGTTAATCGACCCAGGTGACGGAGGATCTTGCAGAGAAGAAAATAAAATGCAGATTAGAACTTTAAAAACCACATTAATAGGGCTGAAAAGAGTATGTTACAAAGTGACCATGTTCTGAAAGCACTAGTTTCCGGCTTTACTTGCATGGAAACAAATGAACTTCGGGATGGGGAATAATAATGACACTTCTCAAATACCTTACAAATCCTAGTTTCCGGGCTTCACTTCATTCTAGGAATTATGATGGAACAAGAGGGAATGCAGATGTATGTAATATACAGTACTAAGCACATTCACTGTTGGCGATTGTTCAAAATTTAACTGGAGATTTTACAGTTCCATCAAACAAGAAGACACAAATAATACATCTGGGCTAAACCATATAATTCTTGAAGATTGTCATTGATCTGGTTTATCTTAACTCTTAACCCTTACTACTATTTTTCTAGAAATGAGAGGCCAGTAGCTTGGGAGTTCATCTTCACAAACAGATAAGAAAGCTTCTAAAACGATAATTACCAGATACGGTTTAGCTTTAAGTTTTAACATCATGCCTCGGCAAACCATGCTAGAATATGCATATTCAAATTAACAAGCACGAAAGTATCAGTTACTAACCGTCAGTATTGCTTTTCCTGTGTGGTCAAGCTTCAATGTTGGCCCTTTAATATCTGCCTCTACAAAGAAGTGTTTTCCTTTAACTTCTTCTTTCGCTGCAATATCCCTCAGTTCCTGCATATGACGTACATGCATAAAATTGGTCATGTAACAAATATTCACACAAACTACTAGCTTGTTTGCTTTAAATCAACACATTTGTTCGTATATTCTATACGACACTGAAACAGTACTTCAGTATTCGTGATCTCATCAATTATAAGGTTGATTCTGAGTCTAATCAGGGCATTATAATACATTGTCTGGTGGACCTCTTTTCCTTAACAGTACATCAGTGTGTTCTAGTGATTCACAAAGATAGACGTTTACAAGAAACATCAATTACGTGCCTCGACAAGCATAATAACCATTTAAAGAACATGAAGGGTGCGGAAATAACCCTGCCTGAGGCATCAAACTTACCATTGCCCTGTCCACATTTTTCTCCGTCAGCTTCATCATTGCACAAAAGAAGATAAAAGAAGAATCAGTATAAATGGATACATAATATTCAGGTTAATATATGACTGTAGATAGAAGAACCTTTTTCCTCGGAGCTTTGATGAGTTGCATGTTTGTTTCAGCATATGTTGCCATGTCATTGATTGCAGCATTAACCTTCTCTAATGTGAGCCTTTGTTTCATGTACCTGCAGTATTTAATCGTACCATAATTAGTTTAAAGATCACAAGTGAGCTGAAGTTATAAAAACAAAAAGTGGTGTGTGATACAGAAAGCTCAATTCCAATTTGTTGACTACGACTCACTTACGATGGAACAGAATTTAGCTCTTCCACAGTAACATGCCAGATTGGTGCAGACGCTCGCCCCTTCTTCTCCTGTGACATGGTAGTGAAAATTTAGTATTTTAAAGATCCTTATACGTATTAGTTTTCTATTGCACAATGGCCAACGAGATCAAGTACAAAACCCATAATCAGTGCATCTTTCGACTCTCTACAAAGTAATCATTCAGTACTGTCAATCGTCCATTATTCAACAAGGGTTCAAATAAAAACCAATCAATTACTGACTTATTATCTAAGCTAAAGGATTATAGAAGAGAACTGGAGTTTCCTCAACTCAGTAAATAACTCTTATATAAGTTCATGTTTTCGTGAAACGTCTTCCGACTTGGCAAAAGATATACGGAGGGCGAATGAAAATTAGTAATGCATGATTTGTATTTCCTCATTACAATTCCATGCACTTATCTTCCAGATACTCTAATAATAACATTGGAGTGCAAACCGAGTGGCCATTCACAGACATAGCAACAAAGAAAACTGGGAAAATAGAGGTCTCCACTATGCATAAATTGGGAACTTAACACTTAAACAAAGTAAAAGATTCCTTGCCTTGGGGGCGGGTTCATCGAGTTTCAGAGAATCAAATGCCCTCTCCTGATTACACACTTCTGCTTGCACCCTGAACCATTGTAAACAAAATCTATCAAATCAACTATGAAGAAGTTCAGCTAAAGTAGTACAAGTAGAAAAGAATTCATAGCCGAAGATCTCGAATCATGCCATTACAAATTTCAAATTCATCCAACAGTAAGTAACCTACTATAACAGTTTAACAAGTACCAAGAAAGGCAAGAACACAGTACCATTTATTTGCATCTTGGTTCACATTAGTGATCCTATCAGGCATGGATGGCCCAACAAGAGCTGAAATACTCTCCAACATCTTCTTCTGTCTTAGAGCTGCCACTATTAATTTCTGCAATTCATAACAATGAATCAATTTTTTTAAATACAGCTAATATTTTCAATTATATACATAACTAACTATTTTGACACCTCACAAACCAGGAAATACCGAAAACTTCTAAAGTTCATTTGCAGAATCACAAAGGTTCATATACTCATCTTAATATTCAATACTCAACAATATTCAGGAAACCGATTTTGGATATGAAATTGGAGATTGAGAAATGAAATTGAAGTTACTTTAGCTTTGGGGATCACTTGAGTTTCTTCACGCAACCGATTTTTGATATTCTCGACCTGGAGCTCCATACCAGTCAATGAAGAATCTATCGATGCTAAATCGGTGGCGCTACTCGCCGGAGACACTGCAATAATCATACCAAAACAGAATCAGTTCGAAACAGTTCCTGTTAGAGAAAAAAAATGGAAAAAAGGAATGATTACTGAACTGTTGCGAGCAATGACAAGCTGTTGGAGCTCGGCGATTCGAGCGTTGAATGAGGAAACCAGAGCTTCCATTGATGCTCCTGCTTCTCGAGCTTCCATTTTTGTCAGTTTTCTCTGTAAAATTGGAGTCTCAACCCTAAAATTGGAGATTTAGAAGATTAAAGGGGGAAAAGTAGAATTTCGAATTTATTTCTTACTATTTGATTTGTCTTTTTTTGCACTTATTTGGGTCTTTTTAATCCCAAACGCATTTTGGAGCCTTCAACTGGGGCTTCTTTGGGCATGAATAGTAGCCCTGAATTAGGGATGATATGTATTTAATTTGATCACATCTAATTATTGTTATTTACTTATGATTTATTTATTTATATATATTTAAATACAATTGGCATTGCATTATGAATATATTATTTGATTGTTTGAATTATTTTATAAAATATTCCCAAGAACTTAAGATAATCTCAAATCAGTGGGAGCTTGTTTAGCACGACTTAAATCTTAAAATAAATCACTAGCTGAAGGTAAATCAATTGAGATATGCAAAAAATGCAAGAAAGAGGTGCCGCATAACCATTGAGAAGCAAAGGAAGTATGATGCATTGGAGGTCTTGATGAGTAATGGTGGGTACCATGATACGTTAGACAAGATGAAGTGCCAAAATCTGGATCTATCAAGAGAAAAGTTAGTGATTTTGCATTTGAAGGTGATATGCATAGGGGTCTACTGGACACAACTAGTGATGCATTGCAACGAAAGGTCTGGCTGACATCAATAGGTGGTGTAGAAGGTGTGTAATAACCCGTATTTTCGTTTTTTATTATAATTATTTTCTATAAATTAATTTTAATTCTTTTTTCTGAGTAACAATTAATTTTTTTTAATTTTCGATCTTTCTCTACGACTTGGTTACGAATTAAGTAAATAAAGTAGAGCACAATACTTAGATCATCCAAGTCTAGTCATTAGGCTTGGGTAAACAACTCAAATAAAAAGATAATTCGTTGATGCACAAAGAAGTCCTTTCTCTCCGATTGCCTTACTATTTTCGATTTTTCCTTCGATTTAAAGCGTATCGACCCGATCTCGTTCACATCACATTCGATCGATTGATCTTACTGCAACAAAAAAGAAGATCAAATGATGTATATTAAGGCAGGTCCTACAGATACTTCAATAACAAAGCTGGATTCGATGCTTCCTCTTCGTAGTAGGAAAGATGGTTGACTGGAAGAAGATCCACCTTCGCACCCCGATCTAGTTCAGTTCATCGTTCAGGAAAGACCTAAAGGGGGCTAAAGTTTGACGCCGAACTCACTAAAGTGAGTCAACTAAAACAAGAAGATCCGGCTTTGAGGAAAGAAGTGACTGCTTTATTAAATCAAACGAGTCAGAGGGAATTTTCAGAAATAGCCAAATAATGAGTCAAACTCTGTGCCAGTGTATCGAAATGGCTAATCTTGGATTCCGAAATCACAGAAAATTGAAGAAAAAATGAAAGAGAAAAGAGTCGAATCAAAGGACTGAAAAGAGAGCCATTCTGCCATTGTTTAGTCTTTGTCCAGATGAATTGAGTGATTTGTGAAATTATAGGCTTCTTCTATATACGAAATTTCATCCATTCGAAATATCTTAATAGATAGTTGAGAAAAAGAAGCTAGAAATAAGACTCCAAATCCGCCCATCAAAAGATTGGAGTTTTGCTCTGGGGCTTTGCGGAAATGCGTTTAGTGTTCTGTGTAACGCACCTTATCTCAGCTAAAGAAAGTCACTCAATTTCAACGAGCGAAGAATGAGACAGATAAAAACGCTAGATGATAGTAGAACTGCAACCCAACAGATTCCTTCGGTTCGCATTCCTTAAGATCGAAAAAGAGAAAGGAGAAGGCAGGATCGGATCTGACTAGGGCAATGGAAAGAAAGCTTCCTCCTGTCGGTTGCTGGATAGCTTCTTGGCCGTGCACAAGGGACCTGGATAACCTATTGAAGCATGAGTCTTTCCTGAGATTGGGCCTCGACTGCTCTTAAGTGGAAGCCCCCTAAAAAGAAAATAGGATCTGCCATTTTGATTGATTTATTGAGATGTTGATATGGGTCTACTCCCTCCACCTAAAAAACCTCAGAAATAGACCCCTCATAGAAGATCCCTTACAACGTTCTATTTATGTTATGAAGATTTCAGAGCTGTCCATTCCTTCATTAAGTTAGGATTTCTCGTACACTCATGTTCCCATAAATAGTGAATCGAAGAAGACAAAAGTGTTAATAGTGATGTCTCACAGTCTTGCTGTATTCGTCATCGACTCCCCTTTGGTTTCGTTCGATATTCATTCTTTTCCTTGTCTTAGTAAGCATGCTAGCCCCATAAATGCTCCAAGGAGACTTGTAACGCCCCAAAACCAAAAATAGGGAACGTTCGGCCGTGTATCGTGAGATGGGCTCACACCAACACGAAGCCTTACTTTTAACCTCAAAATATAACTGAAATTTACTCGATGGTAAAATAGAGCGTCTAAAAAAATCCCAACGTATAAACAATACAAACTATAATCCTCGATAATAGGAACCATCCGAGTACAACAAAATAAATAAACCTCAACATACAAATGCTTATAGTATATACTTTTAAGTCCATACTCTTCAAATCACCACAGATACTCTAGCCCACTTTACTCCGACGAAATCTTCATCCACAAAGCCACAATCACTAACCACTGAAAAGGGGAGTAAGGGGGTGAGCTGGGGGGCTCAGTAAGTAAGTTTCCAATGCTCCTTTACCTAGCCAAGCACATATACGTTCGCAATCACACACAACAATATACATACATAATAACTGACACTGATGGACTTTCACACAATAGAACACTGAACGGAACACTTCACAAATTGAGGGATGTACCAACCGTCGTCTCAAGACTCTAGAGGTGGCCCCTACGGATTCAAGAGGTGGCCCCCACCGTCCCATACAGTGTGGCACTTTGTTACGCATGGCACTTAGTTCCATTGACTTCAGCGGACACCGACTCAAACATATCAGACAGTCACAGACACACGATACAAAAAATACACACTTTACACATATGCTTGACTCTTGTTCGCAATTCCTATTGACAACAAATCTAACTATCAAAAATATTAAAATAATATAAATGACACAAGAAAACAATAAAGGTGCATCAAAAACCACTTACTCTCAAATCCACAAATCGCCAATATTGATTCACCGAAGAACTTCATATCCTGATATCTCAAACCAGCAGTTCCAATAATCATTAAGCATCTCACGTCCATTGTCAATTTGGCCAAGCAAATAAGCCACTCCCATTCTCCCAACACATGCCGTAGTAGATTGGAAAAGAGATATATAACTAAATTAGAACCATACTCAACAATGGGCAATAAACTACTCGAGTACGTGAGTCTAAGCTTAGTAGCATGTAACAAAATCCCAACCAAGAATTACCTGATATCGAATGACCATGATCCTCCAATTCAATTCTTGGTTTTCACCATGAGCCGGTACTCTATGCATTTCCGATCGTAATTACCAATATCTAACCTAAGTCTCGTGCTCCACTTTTTAAATAATACGGTTTAGACACGTTCCAAAATTCTATTTCAACTCCTCTTAAGCCCGTCTCAATTTTATCGGTCCATATAATAATCATCTAGGCCCACGTCAATAACTTGGTCCAAAATACTACCAGTAAAATTCGACTTCTTAACTTGGGTCCACATAAATTTCAGATTCACATAATATTAGTATGCCTGGTCCAATTCATAAAAATCGTACAAATAAAATGTACGGGATATTACAAGACTTCCACCTAGGTGAAATCAGAATTACATAGTCAAAGATCCGGTCAATCTTCTGGAAATCTGGATAGACGAGGAATGGAATATATTGTGGTCATCGTATAGAGAGAGTGAATTCCATTGCTTAGTCGATTCGCCGCTCGAAGGAAGGCGAATAGGCACCGCCATCTAAAGAAGTTTAACCTAAAGTCCCTCCATTTCAGGTTAACAAAGGGGCTAGATAGGAAGCTATAGTCCCATCAAAGCAGTCACTACTCGTGTTTACTAAAAGAGTTTCAGACCCCATGTCCATGTATGGAGGGCAGGCCTATCCGAAACTTCTAAGAATATACGAGAGGAAATTCACTAAGTTCTGCAAAACCTTAATTATCTACATAGCTGAAACTTTCATTAAAGAAGGCCCGTGAAAATAAATGTTCTTTTTTTAAATCTATATCTATAAGTAGAACAATGAAAAGAACAAACAGCTTTTATTCTGATAAATTTTCTTTCCTTTGCTTTTAAGATAACCCCGGTCTTCATTTGTAGAACTTTATATGCATATTATTCATTCGTCTAGATCCTTTACGTAGCGACTACAGAAAAATCCTAAATGAATGACTTTGGTTCTATAGGGTAGTATCCTTGCCGATGCCGACTTAAGGCCTTGCTGACTAACCAACTAAGGAATTTCGCTCCCTAGATTGAGGAGAAAAAGAATACAGACCAGACCTAGAACAAGTAGCATTAGAATAGCCATATGTGATCTCCCATTTTCTCTCTTATTAGATTCATCTGACAGTTCGGGTACAATCACTCTATTCGAAATATGAATATTTCTATTTTACACGAAATCGAAGAAAAAGAGAAGATAAGTGATGAATGTGTATTTTACACTTTCATTCGAGTCTATTTCACATAATTTAGCTATCCTCTATGTTAATTTAGCTATATTTTAGTACATTTTATTAGAATAGTGTCACGTTTCCCTTTAGATTTTATTTTACAGGTTTTGGGTGAAATTCGGAGATTTCGGGGCAATTATGTTGAAGCCTACAAGGAATTGGTGTTCCAGAAGCATATTTGGAGTATCTGAAGGTTTCCGGATAGGATTTGGAGTCTAGGGGCCGAATCTGGAGGTTAGAAGGCTACTAGAAGTCATAAACCGAGTTCGAAAAGGTGAAGAAATCCAAATCCGCGTCGAAAAACGCGGAAATTCCGCGAAATATTGGGGGGCGAACCGCCGCATCACCGGGCGAACCGCCCCAGAAGAAATTCGGGGCCTATATATAGAGCTCAAGTTTTTCTCCGAAAATCATATCTTTCCAAGCCTACTTTCTCACCTCTCTCTATAGTTTTAGGTAGGAACTTCCCGGGGCCTATCCTGGGAGTTCCATAGCTTAGGGGATACTTTTTCGTAGCAGATTGGAGCGCGTAGGATCGCAATCATCCAGAGATTGACAACCTTCGGTAACTTTGTATCTTACAGTTTTTATCTACTTATTTTATATTCTTTCAATATGTTTTCTTCTATGATTGCTATTGATTGCATGCCTATTATGAGTAGCTAAATTTATCGTTGGTGGTAGTATGTGAATTCTTAGCGAGGGAAGATAATCATGCTAATGGCTATATCGCGCATTATACTCCGTGTCATTGCTTTATTTCGTTGATCAGTTGAAACCAAAATTCTCGTATGTTGTATTGATCATTATGCACACTTGGACACTTGTCAATCAATCAGACCAATTATCTTCGTAGTGTTTACGGAACACATTAGGACGTTAGTTGTTGACGAGTCAGACCCATATTATCTTCGTAGTGCTTAATACTTGCAACAGGACACAAGATTGATTCAAAGATCTCTATGCAAGACCGAGGAATTTATGCATGATTATCGACCCATTATGTTAAGAAGGACCATACTATCACCAATCTCCATTATCTGCTTGAAAACCCCTATTGCTTTCTATCTGCTGTTTTATATTCTTAATTAGATTTGATAAAGCTAGTATAGTCCTGAGAGAACGACACTCGAGTCATTCTACTACTACACTACGGTTTTCGTTGTAGTTGTGGATTGCCTTTGGCTAATTACAAATTTATTTGACTGAATCTGACACGTTCATCAATAAGTAACGGAGGGGAACTATTGCTTGGTTAAGAGCTTGGCTATGGAAGTTCGACTCTTATAGTTTCTTTGAATTGCATAAAAAAAAAAAATGAAATCCTAATCAATCAAAGTCAAATTTATTTCTTTTTTATGAAAGACTGAACAAGTAAGGATAGTCTGATTTCGAAGAATGAAGGATCAACCACTCTGTCTCTGATGGGAGGTGCTTAGACCCCATAATGGTACTCCAGAACACCAAACTGGGGTAAAAGAATATCGAAATGAGATCCAAATGCATAGCTATTTTGGGCTTTCTTTTTTCTTTCATTTCACTCCTTGTTCGATTTATCATTTACTACGATAATAGAAGTTGTGACCTAGAATGACTGACAGACACATTTCTCTTTATGGTACTTTAGTGGCGATTCTTGTAGTTTGCTCAGCGATTCTATGATCCATTCTCAGCTTGATCATGTTGTGAAAAGCCTAGAATAGCCTCCTAAGTTCTTCTTACGTCTACGATCAATAAGGTCGACGAATGCTATATCTGAACCATAAGGCTCTCCACCAGAAGGACAGATAGAAAGTCGTTAACTTAGTACATGAAGCCAAAGCAAGCCGAACAAGACCGATGCCTTAAAAAGGCCCCCAAAAAAGGATTCCATGAATGGACTATCGAACAGAGAAAGGAGGACAGATTCCCAGCTATAAGATAGGAGGATCGCTCAGTCATAAAGAAGAAAAGAGACGCTAGAAAGTCGCTGAATTGTATTCGCCTTGGAAAGGCCCTTCGAAGAGAAAATCTACAGCTAGACTTTTCGGGAACACTACAAGGGAGTCCATCGTTGTTGTCCATTCCTGCTAAGGTTACTTGGGGTCAGCAACATAGAACATAGAAGTGCAGAGCATAGCGAAGGCGGATTCCCTAAGTCTGGGAGAAAGAAGTACACCTATCTCATCCTATATAGGCAAGAATGGGAAACTTCAGTCCTGCTAGGTCCTTTCTAATTCTATGACCCGTTCTGGAGTTTTTGTAAAAAAATAGGGTCCGATCTACACAGAAAAGAAGAAGAGAAAGGACTCCTAGCCCCTTTTACGGACTCCTCGATCCACTTCATGGACTCCGACCCAACTCTGAAAAGGAGGTCAAAATGGCAAGGAATGGAAGGAAGCAAGCAAAGGCTTTCCCTTGATTGAGAGTAAGAGCACACCAGGTTCCCATTTCCATTATGATTTCTGATACATTTACGTTTCTCTTACGTTCACTTTAAGTTACGAATGCAGGTTTCAGAAGAGATCTTCGAGGACCTGACCAACCTAGACCATAACGCACAATAAGCAAACTGTACGAGTTCAATCATGCGTTGCTACGCGTCACTCCCTCCCAGGGGATTGGGAAAAAGTATGGGGTAGGGGTGGATAACGTCAGCCCAGTAAGGAGATCGATTAAGATCTCCGCAGAGAACCGGTCCTAAGATCTCAGTAGACAGAAGCGGAAAGCCTGCCTCTATTCCTAAATTCCTAAAAAACACACACTACGGGATCCTGCTAGTATCTAGTATAATAATAGACTGAGGGAGTCCACCCGGCACCATCTCCTCATGTAAGGAGGGCGGCCCGTCGATGAGATCAGACGATCTTGGTTACCGAACATACACTCTACCTGATCCTTCCAAGTCCAACGGCCAAGGACCGGCAAGATTCTACGTCAGTACCGATTGTGCAGTCGCAAAGCTATAGGGAAGTTGGAGAACCTCCAGCAGTCGAACTAAGCTAGAAGAGAACTCCAGCATCCAGATCCACGAAGGCAGAGGGAGAAGAGAGGATACGAATGAATCCATGGAGACGGGGTTGTGCACTTCCCTCTAGTGCATATGATGAATTGAACCTACGACTTCTGACTGATGGGACGGATGCTCTTAATTTGCAATCTATCTCTTTCGAAAAAAGACACGAAAAGTGCCCATACCCCATCTTTTAGATGTGTAGTTTTTCTTCCCGCTTATGGGGAGGGCGCCCTTATTTGACACCAGATAGAATCATAGAAGAAGTGGCCTATCAGATACGATGGATCTGTTTGACCGTCACTCTGTAATAAAAAGGCCTTTGTGCTTGCTTTCTTCCAGGTAGATGCGAACCCGCAATATCCACTTAGGGGGAGCTGTGCTCTACTTTCCAACCCAAGCTGTCGACAAAAAAAGGAGATATAGACTTGCCCCATCGGCAATCCATGGGGTCGAAGCTAATTGTCCTAGATTAGATGGACTAGATAAGGATAGAAGGAGAACGGTAGAGAAGGACCTCCTTTCTTTCAGCTATCTTTAAAGCCTGCCTACATAGTGAACTCTGATACAACTCGGACCTATGCTACTTCATACTTTAATATAGAAAAAAGGCAAGTCAGGTAAACATAAATGGGAAGAAAGTCACTATAATTATAGAAGAATAACAGAATAAATACAAGCCGGAAATACCGATGTTTTTCTATGCATGCGAGTTCTTTTAGCGACGAAAATCCAAAACCCCCTTAGACGATAAGACTTCCAGTCGCCTCTGACTCTTATCTTCTTAACCAGGGGGTTGGATTAGACCACTCCAGGACCACAAGTAGTTAAATAAGAAAAGAAGGCCAGTGCTTAACTTCAATTCAATGCTAAGGAGCATGCTAGCATATGACTTGTTCTATCCCATCTATCAGAATTCACCGAATTCAAAACATGAAGATGTCCTCTTTCCGTCAAGAAGAAGTTATCAAATAGCTCGAGCAAAACCGGTGAGAAGAAAAGTTGAGGAGTGAAAACAACTGATAGAAAGTTCCTATAGTAAGCCCCGGCGAACTAGTACCTTTGAGAAGGAGAGGCGAAGCGAAAGGTTCGATGCTTTGAAGATATGGAATCGTCCATACCATTGATTGAGAGCTGCTAGGTTGCTCCGTTACCAGAAGCATAGCCTAGGCCTTCCGAGCGAACACGACACGGGTTCTTGAGATATGGGGACACTGCTTTTCATTTTAAACAGGATTTTCTCCGCCCTGAAACTCTTTTAGCTCTGTCGCTGTTCTAATAACTTCTAATCTAGTTGCGAGATCGATATTCACCCCATATATGATAAGCTTTTAGTCAAGGTCGTGTTGTGAAAAGAGTAAGGAAGAATGAAACCCTTACAAGAGCAGGGTTTAAGTCTTTGCACATCTAGAATAAACAAATTATCTAAAGCGACTGAGAAATACCCGCATGTTGCATCCCCTAGAAAAGGGGGGTGATCTAAGTCATGTACATTCTTTACAATAATCCTTGTTTTTCTTTTTTTTAATCTATTTTTTACGCCACGGCAAGCGAAGGACAAGTTCTTCACTCATAGTAAAGACGGTCCCTATCTACGCCTTTACTTTTACTCTACGGTATTCTGCTAGCACCTTTGGTACTCATTGTGTGGATTGATGTAATCCGTCTATAAAAGTAAGTCGTACGGGGGATCGTCTAAGAATGGTTGGATGTCAGCACGCGGGTAACAACTCTAAGTAGGCTTCTCGTGTGTCAAGTTTTCTATTCTTTAGCGAATGAATCTCTTTACTTGCTCAATTCATAACTATAGGTCACTCCTGTAGAATCTGCGTTTGCTCCCCTCACACATTAATGCTGGAAGTTGTCTTGTCACTCCCGTCTTCTGACCCGCCTGCGGGACCCCCTTTGAGGTATGGTATACCTTTCAGAGCTTAAAGCTTTGTTTAATTGGAGGTATGGGTGTGTTCCTCATCAGGCCTTATATCTTCTGTTGAGCCTTTGAACGACTTCTCTTTTGATCTATCACGGATCGCCTTGTTAGGCGGGGGGAGCTAATCCCTCCTTCTCTCTACATCGACGTAATTTCGCCCTTTCTTGTTTGTTGCTCCCTATCAACTAACTAAATAAAGATAGCATTTCTATCTCCCACCGATAGGAAGATACTCATTTGAAAGATGGCTTGAACCCCAACTCCATCCTGTTCTCTTTTCTTTTATTGTATAATGAATTAGGGAGAGGACGGCATCGTAGAACTTATTCTTAATATATTATTTAGAAAGATGAATCTACCAGTTCTATGTAACTGGGATGAGAATGCATATCAAATCTAAGTTAGATATTTTACTTCTTTTTTTATTCAAGTGTGGAAATAGAAATGCTACTCATGGTATTCTATGAGTTATCATTGGTACATGTTTCTACTATAGGACTCAGTTTTATGGAAGATTCTATTTTAAGTAAGATCCAAAGGGGATTTTTTCGGTTCGGAGGATAGTTTCGAGATACGGTGAATTCGTATCATTGAAATCGGAATTTAATCTACCCATGACTTGGGGTCAGAGTGACTTATGTAATTTCAGACTTCGTAAGTGCTCGTGAGAAATGTGAAACTAGAAGCTTCCACTAGCAAAGATTTCGTTTTTCAAAGTGAACGTTTAGTTAGTAGCGGAAAGTAGTCAACCATAGCGGATAAGAGTTCTTAGCAGCCCAAGATCCTAACGTAACCAGCTACTTCGTAACTCGCTCCCAACCCTGTATAATATCTGGATTGAAAGGGGAAGTGGTAGCCCCCTATCAAAGCGAAGTAGTTCCCCCCTTGTTTACTTGTTTAGGAGCGGCCTATAGAGACTTTGGTGGACTTCTTCTCTTAGTTTACTGCGCAAGTTAAAACTTTTGACTGCTCTTTATCTTTGGATTGCAAAATGATTGCTTACTCCTAAAATAAAAAATAAATCAGAGATTTACATCCTGTTTGAAATATATCATGGGCTTAGCAAAAGGTTACGAAGTAGCTCAATGGGCAGGGAGAAGGAGATCGAAAGCCAGAAAGTAATCTAAGGGCTCACTAAATAAAAAGGGATCTGATATATGGCGTGACCCCATCAATCACATTCATAATAACATATTAGAATAGAAGATAGATGTAATTGAAAAAAAATTACTTTAAATAGTTCATGGAAAGATTGCTTGCTTACGACATAAAATTCAAAGTGTAAGGGTTCGAGCCCTACCCCTTAGCTCCGGTAGTACATAGAAGTAAAGACCTATTATCGTAACAAATGGAAGCAGGCTTTTGGCCAAAAAATAGAACGAATGAGGCAGGAGTGATAGGATGTCTATTGTTGTTCCCAGTTTACTGTCTAATCTAATAATTCATTCTTTAACTTGCTTGTAAAGCATATTTTTTATGAAAATATCTTAAACTACCTTTCGCATGGACCGGAGGAGCCAGTGACATTCAAATAAAAAGGGGCGTGAGTTAGAGGATATTACTACCTAGAAGCTAGAGCATGGGTCGATGAGCCTCTTTCCTATCTTGCTCCTTTAAAGAAGGAATGCAGACAACACCGGAGAATAGATCATATCGATGGTAGAAGATTCAACCAAATAAAGAAGAAAATTAGATATATGAGAAAGATCGTTCATATGCCTCGACAGAAAGGTCAATATCTCTACTGACAGGGAGAGGATCGGAAGTAGTTGAAAAGAGTTCTTCTTTGGTTGGAAAAGGGCTCATAAAGGGTTTGCTATCCCTAAATTGCGTATAGGAAGTTGGATCCGCTCGAAAGAAAAGACAGACTGGGAAAGAACTTCTACCGACATGAAGGAAAAATCCTTTGATTCCACAATCACATAGATTCCTAATTCCTAAAGTGTGGCGAGTGTGATATGATACATAAGAGTTATTCTAGTCTAGTCACAAGACGAAAAGAGAGGGTCGTATGAAAGACCTTTTCTAAAAAATATTTAGAGTAGGGTTAGACAAGCCAGGCTTTTGATTTTCGAGAAAAGCTAGCTCACAAGAGTCCTTCTATTATATTAGGGGAGTGAGCAGAAAAAAAGGAAAACCAGAATTAGGTAGATAAAGAGTGTATCTCAACTTCGAACTAATCATCGAAAAAAAATCGAACGGATAAGGGGAAGCAAGCATTTTCATGACCCGAAAGAAGTTCCTTCCCAGTCTCAGGCATAGGTTATCAACAATGTCTCCGTTCTTTCAACCATGCGAAAGGGGGTTGTCTCATTCATTAGCCCCATCAAGAGCAGCAATAATCTAATTAGGGGAAGGCATATCCGAAAGCCATTTCGCGAACTAGTTGCAAGGAGAAAGTTAGAGCAAGAACAACCGAAAGAAGAGGAAGCGGGTTCGAATCTTTGACTTGACGAGCGGGAAAGACTGTGGAATCTCTCGGTCTTTCCTGCTACAAAAAGAAATGGAACGAAAGCTTCATGGCAGATCAGCCGTAAGTAAAAGGTAGGTATAAGAGCTCCTATTGTATATTTTTCCAAGCTCCTAAAAGCAGTAATGCAGGTTTTTCATTTGATGCAACGCTCAAAACACCTTACCAAAGAGAACTAGATATGCGGCCAATCAAAGAAAGAGAAAAAGAGTGTCAGGTCTTGATGGAATTGTTCCAGTAAGATCATCAATCCGGTAATAGAAGAAGATCAAAGAATCTCCGATCCGAGTAGAAGTGAGATCTCAATCGTACTAGAAAGTCCTCTTAAAGAAAGATTCTCCCGGCACATTTAGGGCAACTCGCGAATGTCCTGTTTGGTCTTCCATCTAGACCAGTACAAGTTTCCTCATGTAGGGGTCCCACTTTCTCATTCTTCTCGTGCTGAGAGGAATATTGGTTGAGCCGAGTTCGCTGTCGTTGCCATGGGACCCTGAGCCTACGTATGGCGATCCCCTGCGATTTGGCTTTTTAGGAGTTGAGCCTTAGCTCCTCTGATTCTCTCTTTATCCTGTGTTCGGATTCGGACAAGTCCAGTTCAAGTTCCTTCCTTTCCTCTCCCGTGACTACTTTTCACTCTACACTACGCGACGTTCTCCTCCAGTGTAGAAGCTACAAGAATCAAAAAAGCAATGAAAAAAAAAATCTCTTTGTAGACAAGTCATGGTTAGTGTTTTAGTACTTTTTATTACTTGCATCCTTTTTCACTCAGACATCTTTCTGCCTGCCTTTCTTGCTACATTTCTGGACGAGATTTTCGACTTTCTTCTTTCTTGGATGGATCGAATTCCTCTTGGAGGTGAAGACGCTCGAAATTCGAGTTCTTCGAAACAACCTTCCTTTGATCTCAACCTCCCGCCCTCAGAAAACGATGCAATCCTTGAGGAAAAAACCATCCTAGAAATCCAAAAGGAGTTATTGGCATCCCTCATAGACCCCTTAATACAAGAGGAGAAAGAGAAATTGATAGTGTATATGTCCTAGAGACAGTCTTTATTAAGGGCACATGACCCTTATAAAGGGCATATATGTACTATTACACAGGTCAACGTAATATAATATATGTTTGTTTGTTTTGCTATTGAGTATCGCTTTCATATTTATATTACACTAGGTATACAGCATGTCATATCTATATTCCTGTCTGTATGGATATCAAACATGTCCCCTCGGATAGATGACCGATCACACAGATAGTGGGAGCTATGTGAGTTATCATCTATCCCAAACTCTCCCTAGTCGAGGTTCATCTCGGATGTAGGGGTCTGAATGAACCAGACAAGACTAGTATGCGTGGAGGTTATACTTGTTGGAGCAAGTGTGAGTCGATCCCACGGCCACGGAACGGATTGTTAGACAATCAAGAAACGTTCCCATAACTGCGCATAGTTGTTCGAAGGGTGATTACCGAACAATGGAAGTACCCACCGGAAACTCCCATCGATGTATACTCTACACTGATGTGTCTATGGAAACCGGAAAGTTGTCGAAGTGATGCCAGTCGTCCTTTGGACTTACAGGACTTTATCATCACATTTGTTGCTCCATATCTTTGGGGGTCCCGCCGAGTCAGCTCTGAATAAGCAGTTGATACAAGGTACAAACCGGGATTATGGCTATATACAAATGGGGGTGATAAGTGATTCTGTGAAGGATTCATCTCTCACGTGTAGCATGATGAACGCGAGTTTGTCAGTCCCGGTTCAGTCAAATAAATTTGTTATTTAGCCAAAGGCAATCCACAAATACAACGAAAACCGTAGTGTAGTAGCAGAATGACTCGAGTGTCGTTCTCTCAGGACTATAACTAGCTTTATCTGTTTAACAAGAGAATATAAAACCGCAGATAGAAAGCAATAGGGGTTTTCAAGCAGATAATGGAGGTTGGTGATAGTATGATCCTTCTTAACATAATGGGTCGATAATCATGCATAAATTCCTCGGTCTTGCATAGAGATCTTTGAATGAATCTTGGGTCCTGTTGTAAGTATTAAGCACTACGAAGATAATATGGGTCTGACTTGTCAACAACTAACGTCCTATTGTGTTCCGTAATCATTCAACACTACGAAGATAATTTAGTCTGATTGGCCGACAAGTGTCCAAGTGTGCATAATGATCAATACAACATACGAGAATTTTGGTGTTCAACTCATCAACGAAATAAAGCAATGACACGGAGTATAATGCGCGATATAGCCATTAGCATGATTATGTTCCCTCGCTAAGAATTCACATACTACCACCAACGATAAATTTAGCTACTCATAGGCATGCAATCAATAGCAATCATAGAAGAAAACATATTGAAAGAATATAAAATAAGTAGATAAAAGTTGTAAGATACAAAGTTACCGAAGGTTGTCAATCTCCGGATGATTGTGGTCCTACGAGCTCCAATCTGCTATGAAAAAGTATCCCCTAAGCTATGGAACTCCCAGGACAGGCCCCGGGAAGTCCCTACCTAAAACTATAGAGAGAGGTGAGAAAGTAGGCTTGGAAAGATATGATTTTCGGAGAGAAAACTCGCAACTATCTATAGGCCCAAAAAACTTCTGGGGCGGTTCGCCCGAGGCACGGGGCGGTTCGCCCCCCAGTTTTTCGCGGAATTTCCGCGTTTTTCGACGCGGATTTGGATTTCTTCACTTTTTCGGACTCGGTTTCAGACTTCTAATGGCCTTCTAACCTCCAGATTCGACCCTTAGACTCCTATCCGGAAACCTTCAGATACTCCAAATAGGCTTCTGGAACACCAATTCCTTGTAGACTTCAATATAATTGCCCGTAAATCTCCGAATTTCAACCAAAACCTGTAAAATAAAATTAAAGGGAAATGTGACACTATTCTAATAAAATGTACTAAAATATAGCTAAATTAACATAGATGATAGCTAAAATAGGTGAAAAAGACTCGAATGAAAGTGTAAAATACACATTCATCATAGCACAGGAGAGCACCGCTCATAGTCGTTCATAGTTGTGATTGGTTAAACCGCTGGCCAGCGTATCAATATTATTATGATAGTCATAATAGATATTGGATTCACCATGCAACTCACTGAAGACGCCATGGATGTATTATTGGGATAGACACATCATCGATCCTAGATGCATTCGAGTCAGTCAGATGAAGGGACGTTACCATCGCCGCGTTGAGCGCAACAGACTTCACAACGAAAGGGTTTGCTTTGAGAAACCTCTCAAACGTCCTCATGTATTAATGTTGCAAATGGAATCGTCTAGGAATTCCATCTTGCATGGTCTAGGACTTGCTTAGTACAGTGAGGCCCTATGGGTCACACTATGTGGTGATTCAGCCTATCAAATATCCTTGAAGATGGAATCGCAATTAATTTAGAATTAATTGTGATTGATGGATTATAATTGATTTGGAATTAATTATAATTATTCGTGGCTCAATTAATAATTTGGAATTATTAATTGAAATGATTAATTAATAATTTGGAATTATTAATTGAATCGAAAGATTATATTTCGGAAATATAATAGAGGTTTGAAAGGATATATTAATTTAGAATTAATATATGCGCATGGGCAAAATCGACTTAGAGTTTGAATTGCCTTCGATTTATAAGTGGGTCCCAAAATCGGGACCCACATGGGAACCCCCTTGGCCGGCCGCATGGTGTGGTTTGGGGAAGGAGTTTCGACTCCTTCCCATATTAGAAGTCAAGGGTTAAGTTAGATTTTCCTAATTGAGTTCTAACTTAATTGGGAATGAATCTAGACTTAAATGGGTTTCCTTGTGCAATAATAATTAGAGTTCTTATTCCTTATGAAGTCTAATAGAATCTTCTTTAGGCTTCCAATGACATAGAATCTTCTTTAGGCTTCCAATGACTACTATATATATGAGTCATTAGAGAGCTTTTTGAGTATCCAATTCTTAGAGAATTATTCTACCCTTTCTTAGAGAAAATAAAAGCTCTCCTCCACTACCTCTTCATAGCCGCGCGCGCCCACCGCCACACCGGAGGAATCGCCGCCTGTTGGTCCCTTTAAACAACAAGAAAAGACTAGAGGGGGGGGGGTGAATAGTCTTTTCAAACTTTTGTCGTTTAAAACTTTCTCAGCAAGTACTTATTACTTTTCAGTAATGAGGTTGCTTAACTTTCTCAGCAAACGTAAGTTACTTTACAGTAGCTTGGTTTGCTGATACTTAAAATCAGAGAGCGGAAGTCTTTGAAACAATAAGTGCTTTTTCAGCAAGTATAGTGTTTCAGCAAGTGATGTGAGTGACTGTGTACAAACAGATATAATTTGCTGAAAGCTAAATGCAGTAAGTAAATCACACAAACGCTTTTAGAGTGGTATCTGAGAGTGGCGTAATCTCCCAACTAATCCACTTTGTCCTTTCTAGGACTGAATCCACTAAGATATGATTGAGGTTCCTTACAATCTCCTATCTAAAGCGATTCGACAGAAACCAAAGCACACTTGCTTTGTCTCCAACCTAAACTAGAGAACTCAACCTTGTTCTCCACCAAACTTGGTACTTTTAATCAGCAAAACTATGCTCGATTAAGTTCCCCCTGAATATCACGCCTGAAAGGGTGTATTTTCAGTTAGAGAGTTTTGGGGTGAGATAACTTAATTATAACTTATTCAGTTACAACAAGTAATCTAAGAAACACAACTTGGAATACTTTGCAGTAAACAAGTTTGATTGTTTCTGGTGTCAAGACTTGTTCTTGTTCGAAAGAAAGAACACTTAACTAATTTCTTAGCCGAGTTTGTTCTACTTCTTCACAAGTAGCTTTTTCAAGCTTTAAGTCTTGGAACGGATCAATGGCAGTAAGAGTGTTTGAAGGTTTGTGAATTTTAAGCACAAGTGAGAGTTTGATCACGTTGTTGACACACTTCAACTCTTTGCCGGATGACCTCTATTTATAGTGCAAGTAAGGAGCCGTTTGAATTTCAAATCCTAAGGCTTTTGTTCCTTAACATGTCACTATCTTGATTTTGTACTTTCAGCAGCAACCTTTGTTTGTCTTCTAGTCTTCATGTCCTTTGTGTGTAAGCTTTGCATTAAATGCACCTTTGAATAGAATTCAAACATTAACAATGGAGCGCAAAATCACGTACATTCAGCAAGAGGTCACATATGTTCATCAGCAAGTGTTCATTCTCAGTTTCAGCAAGCACAACCTACTCTGTCTTTCAGATTTTCACTTATGCAATGCTGTTGCTGAAAATTTCACTTTCTGAGCAACACGTGTCTTACCAGTCTTCAGCAATCTTCAAGTCTTCAAGTCTTCAAGTCTTCAGATCTTCAAAAGTCTTCAAGATTCTGACCGGTTTATTATTTGCTCCAATAATTTGTTTATAATAAACAAAATACATCTTCAGCAAATGCTTCAATAGGTCATTTTCTTTTCAGAAAATAAGTTACATCAAAGCTAAGCATCAATAAGATATTTTCTTTTCAGAAAATAAAATACATCATACGCAAATGTGTCAATAGATTAATTTCTTCACAGAAATTAAAGTACGTCATCCACAGAAGAAATAACTTATCTAACACCTATCTAAGTCATCAGCAAACGTTCCTCTTTTACAATGTCCTTTAAAAAATTCTAAATACCTATGGACCTTAAGAGTACTAGTTACTGGATTGTTCTTAATTTAACATGGTTAATTGCTCATCAAAATTACAAGTTTCCTAACACCGTCCCATCTTCTTGGCCACATAAAGAATATCCTAGCATTCTTTCCGATAGGATGTTCATCCGTGGATACCAAGGTTGAGGTTCAAAGTTATTATATTCTTTATATACTAACATCTGTTTTGTAGAAAGAATTCCCGAGTGCAGATTTACTGCACTGCGCAACGATTTTGTAAAAGCAATTCCCGCTTCGTTACAAAAGCTTTTGAGGTGATTCAAGTTGGAGAATGCAACAGACTCACTGAACTATTTTGCTGCAAAAGGGCATCGAAATCGAAGATCAAATCGATTGGGCTATATCGATTCTATTCTTATTCTTGCTCTTGGAGTATTGTAAGTCTTCTGATTAACATGTTTATGCGTTACACGTATATACACCATATGCATGATCGATTAACCTGCATGTTAAGAAATTTTTTTGAAATTCCGCTGCGTGCCCTAGGGGCAACTCTGACCATATTTTCTTACAGTGGTATCAGAGCCAGGTTAATTGATTATGTATATGCGTATATACGTTATTTGATTATGTAGTTTATGTGGATGCAATTGATTCTATGATTGATTCGATTTTCAAAAGTTTTGTTTTTATATAAATTTTGAATTTATAATTTTTCAAAAATTTTTTTTTTTTCAAATATATATATACGCACCGGGAGCGCCTGCGGACGCAGGCGCCCAGCGCCTGGCGTCCCCAGCGCCTGCGGGCACAGGTGCCCTATGGGGACGATCCCGTCCCCGTATATTATTATATATATTTATTTAATTTTTCGGGTTGGACCCAAAATTGAATTTTTGGAAATTTTGAGGATTGATTTTATATTTGGAATATAAATATGATTTAATTGTAATTATTATTAACTAGAGGAGTTAAATTTAATTAGTATTAAGTTGAGGGGCCTATTTGTAATTTATCAATTTATTGTTTATTACAAATAAGTCTTTCTACTTTTGAATTTTGAATTTAACACCTCCGAGATTTTGAGAATTACAATTAAGTCCTTTGGGTTTTCGAAAATTGCTACCTGATCAATAGAATTTTTGATTTTTCAATCTAGCCCAAATTTTCAAATTTTTCATAGAGATTATAAGTATGGGATTATAGTTTTCATAATGAAATTATGAAGTCATTTGGCATCCACATAGGCTACAACTTGTTCGTTTGCTCTATATGTTATTGTTTGACAATGCATGTTTAAATACCACGTATTTTACTCTCCGTTCGACCGCTATGCATGCGAGGGTAGGCGGCGCCCTCTTATATGTCGGACCGCATATTTTTATGTATGGGTAGGCGGCGCCCATTATGTGCTTGACCGCGTTTAGAACTAGAATGGATAGGCGGCATCCATTACGTGTAGACCGCTCATGCATGATGGGTAGGCGGCGCCCTTATTTGTAGATGACTGATAACAACCCTCAAGCTACAAGCCCCAACCAATATAAGTGCAGAAGTATGTATACGTATGTGTTTCTGAGATGCTTTCCATGGGGTGCTTTAATTCTGAACTTTCATTGCGTTTCCCTGTATTGGCGACCTCGTCTTGCAGACTCGCAGTGCTCGTCAGATTAGAGTAAGCCTATGGTTATAACTTACTGCATATTGTATCTAGCGACCTCGATAGGTGAAATATGTAGAGCGTCGGGTTAAATTAGATTTAACACCCAAGAGTTGCGTGACGCAATTGGATTTAGTCCTACTGGTCATATTATGTTGTGCGACCAGCCCCCGTTGGAGTATAGCAAAGTATGGATTTGGATCTTGGCCACTACGGTAACTTGTTGGACATTACCCGTATGTTTGTTTTGGGGGCAATCATATGTGAAAATAGTGGGAGCTAAACAGCTAAAGGACCTTGTTGTTTAGTTATGTTGACTGTGTATTTAGAAATAGTATTTCAATAGTTGATTTATTATTTTCGTTCTATATTATTTCTCCTTAGAAATGGCTATACCGTCCTCCGAGCTTATTGCCAACTTGGAGTTGCCAAAGCTAACAGGACCAAACTACGTGGATTGAATCCATGAGGTACGAAGGGTGCTATGGCACAATGAGATTGAGTATTCGTTAGACGAACCAATCCCTCCACCTCCCACTGAATACTAATGAAACCTATGATTGCTATTATGAGGTGTCAGTGGAAAAGGCCAAGTTTGTGAAAAGTCTGTTGCTGGATGCTATGTCTGATAATATGGTTGGACCATGTCGAGACAAGGAACTATATGAGATTGTAAGATATCTCTCCTCATTATTGGATACTCCAAGGATGTGTGAAGGGTTCGAAGCTATCAAGATCATGCTTATCCAAAGACTTGAGACAGTATAGCTGTCACCTGAACAAGTCAAGTCGTTGATTGATTTTCTCTTTCAACTTGTTGGATTTGGCTTAGAGCTAGAAGCTAAAGCTTCCATCATCTTGATCGTGGAAAGATAATTGGAATCTATCCAGAATCCCGAAGTCGGGAAAGCAACAGAGTCGATTGCCGAGAGAGCAATTGCCAGCAAGTCTCTAAGGGTCAATCGTAGACCCAAAGGGAGCAAGGGTGGCAAGAATGCACGCAATCGCAAGATGGCTAAGTTTCGACTTAGGATGGAGACTTGTCTCTATTACAAACTCAAGGGCCATTGGAAGAATGATTGTCCTCAGCTGAGGACAGATCAAGCTAGGAAGCCGACGGCTTCTAGCTCAGGTGTGTTTGTTATTGAAATGAACATGACTACTTTTGACTCCAATAGTTGGGTATTAGATACAGCCTGTGGCTCGCACATTTGCAATAATGTGCAGGGGCTAATTGAACACAGGCTAGTCAAGCAAGGTGAAATCGACTTGCATGTTGGGAACGACAATCCAGTTGAAGCCAAACGCGTTGGACGCTGCAAGATAGATTTTACCATCAGGACAATGTTTAGAACTTGATAACGTTTATTTTGTTCCATCCATTGTCAGAAATATTATTTTCATTCCATTGTTGGACAATTTGGGTTTTTCCTTTCGTTTTGCTAATAATACTTGTTATTTTTCGTTGAATGACCAGTATTATGGAAAAGCTCGATTAGTGAATGGTTTATATATTTTACAAAGTGGTCTACCGTTATTTCAAATACATAACAAACAACCGTCTTCAAGTAGGAAAAATAATCCATCTTATCTATGGCATTGTCGGCTAGGCCATATCAATGAAACACGAATTCAAAGACTAAGAAAGTTGGACTACTTAGAACCATTTGATTTCTAATCATATGGAACATGTGAATCATGTGTTAAGGGTAAGAAGACGAACAAACCTTTTGTTGGACAAGGTGTTCGTGCCACTCGCTGCTTAGAGCTCATACATACTGATGTATGTGGACCTTTCAAAGTCCAAGCGCGTGGAGGTTATTCTTACTTCGTTACCTTTACTGACGATTTCTCAAGGTATGGATATATTTATCTTATGAAGAATAAATCCGAGACCTTTGAGAAATTCAAGGAGTTTAGGAATGAAGTCGAGAATGACTTGAACCTAAGGATAGTCACTCTTCGATCATATCGAGGAGGTGAATACCTTAGTGAAGAATTTATCGGCTACTTGAAGGAGAATGGAATTCAATCGCAATGGACTCCTCCTGGAACACCACAGCTGAATGGTTTGTCCGAGAGAAGGAATCGAACCCTGTTAGACATGGTGAGATCAATGATTGGATTCTCGACTCTTCCAAAATATCTATGGGGATATGCGCTACAAACTGCAATCTACATTCTGAACCGTGTACCATCTAAATCAGTGGAGAAAACTCCTTATGAGTTATGGAAAGGGAAGAAGCCCTCACTGGGCTATCTTAGACCTTGGGGCTGTCCTGCGATAGTCAAATTGTTGCTCACTGATAAGTTAGATGCCAAGGGTGTCAAAGTTTATTTCATAGGCTATCCTCGTCAGACGAGAGGCTATGAATTCTATCATGCTGAAGATCACAAGGTGATAGTATCTAGAAACGTGAAGTTTTTAGAAGCAGAATACCTCGAAGAAGAGAGGTTAGATGATATGATAGAACTTGAAGAAATTCAAGACTTTGACACGCACGAACATGAGTTCTCTAAATCTTCTGATTTGGACTCAAGTTCAGTGGGAGCTTTCGAAGCAGACAAGGGTAATGATATGACACTTGCTAGGCATGTCATAGTCAGTGGGAGTCCTGTGATTAGATCAACAGTTGAAACCACACCAATAGAACCCGTTGTCAACCAACCTGTGCAACAAGTTGCACAAGAGCAGCCTCCCGCTAGGGAACAGGGTCGAAGCACGCGACCAGCTGCATCAATGCCCACTGATAATGTTCGTGTAACACGAAGTCAGAAAAGAAAAGCACCAGAAACGCCGACAGAAGCACCAGTCGAGCTCCGTAGGTCGAAGAGGATCCTAAAAGGACCTCAAAAGCAAAGCCTTATGATTGAAGACATCAGTGAACTTGATTTTGGCTTAACAGATCGGGAAGATCCCGAGACCTACAAAGAGGCAATAAATGATATTGACTCAGACAGATGGCAAGAGGCCATGGAATTGGAAATAGACTCCATGTACCTGAACCAAGCTTGGAGCTTGGTAGACTTGCCCCAAGGGGTTAGACCAATTGGGTGCAAATGGGTCTTTAAACGAAAGACAGATGCCGATGGCAAGGTACAAACGCACAAGGCTAGACTTGTGGCGAAAGGCTACACGCAAAGGTATGGCATCGATTACGATGAAACCTTTTCACCGGTAGCAAAGTTGAAGTCTATTCGAATTCTACTTGCGATAGCTGCCTACTACGATTATGAAATCTGGCAGATGGATGTAAAGACTGTCTTCCTCAATGGCAACCTTGAGGAAGAGGTCTATATGGTACAGCCGGAAGGTTTTATTAGTAAAACCAGGCCAACTGCTGTATGCAAATTACAGAGATCCATCTATGGGCTAAAGCAAGCGTCGAGGAGCTGGAATATTCGCTTTGATGAAGATGTCAAATCGTTTGACTTCATCAGAAGCGTGGAAGATCCCTGTGTCTACACTAGGCACAGCGACAAGGGAGTCGTTTTCATGATCATTTATGTTGATGACATTCTGATCATGGGAAACAATGTCTCTATGCTAGAAGAGACTAAAGTTTGGTTATCAAGTACCTTCTCAATGAAGGACTTGGGTGAAGCGAACTACATCCTAGGGATCAAGATCTATAGAGATAGATCCAAGAGGATGTTGGGATTGACACAGTCCACCTACATCGACAAAATACTGAAGCGTTATAAGATGGACGACTCAAAGAGAGGCTTTCTCCCAGCTAGGCATGGGATCGTGCTATCAGTTAAGGATAGTCCTAAAACTGATGAAGAAAGAAAGGCAATGAGTTGTGTGCCCTATGCTTCGGCAGTAGGGTCTATAATGTATGCAATGAATTGCACAAGGCCAGATGTGGCATATGCGCTTAGTGTCACTTGTCGACACCAACAGAATCCAGGAGTACCTCACTGGACTGCTGTAAAGAACATTCTTAAGTACCTTCGACGGACTAAGGATATGTTCTTGGTGTTTGGTGGAGAACCAGAATTGAAGATGTCTGGTTATGTCGACGCTGGATTTGAATCAGATCCTGATGACTTTAAGTCACAGACAAGATACGTATTCAAACTGAACGGAGGAGCTGTCTGTTGGAAGAGTTCTAAGCAAGCCACGATTGCTGACTCTGCCACAGAAGCCGAGTACATTGCTGCTTCAGAAGCATCAAAAGAAGTTGTCTGGATTTCAGAGTTCTTGAAGGAATTGAGGGTTGTTCCTGCTCCTAATCCAATAACGATTTACTGTGACAATACGGGCGCCGTCGCTCAAGCCAAGGAGCCTAGATCTACAAACAAGAACAAACATGTACTTAGAAAGTATCACGTTATACGTGAGATTATTGATAGAGGAGAAGTTAGTATAGAACGTGTCACAACCACGGACAACGTGGAAGATCCTTTCACCAAGGTCTTATCAGTGGATGCCCACATAAGACATTATGTTAAGCTAGGCGTTAAGCATAAAGGTGACTGGCTCTAGTCCAAGTGGGAGATTGATAGTGTATATGTCCTAGAGACGGTCTTTATTAAGGGCACATGACCCTTATAAAGGGCATATATGTACTATTACACAGGTCAACGTAATATAATATATGTTTGTTTGTTTTACTATTGAGTATCGCTTTCATATTTATATTACACCAGGCATACAGCATGTCATATCTATATTCCTGTCCGTATTGATATCAAACATGTCCCTTCGAATAGATGACCGATCACACAGATAGTGGGAGCTATGTGAGTTATCATCTATCCCAAACTCTCCCTAGTCGAGGTTCATCTGGGATGTAGGGGTCTGAATGAACCAGACGAGACTAGTATGCGTGGAGGTTATACTTGTTAGAGCAAGTGTGAGCCGATCCCACGTCCACGGAACGGATTGTTAGACAATCAAGAAACGTTCCCATAACTGCGCATAGTTGTTCGAAGGGTGATTACCGAACAATGGAAGTACCCACCGGAAACTCCCATCGATGTATACAATACACTGATGTGTCTATGGGAACCGGAAAGTTGTCGAAGTGATGCCAGTCGTCCTTTGGACTTACAGGACTTTATCATCACATTTGTTGCCCCATATCCTTGGGGGTCCCGCCGAGTCAGCTCTGAATAAGCAGTTGATACAAGGTACACACCAGGATTATGGCTATATACAAATGGGGGTGATAAGTGATTCTGTGAAGGATTCATCTCTCACGTGTAGCATAGGAGAGCACTGCTCATAGTCGTTCATAGTTGTGATTGGTTAAACCGCTGGCCAGCGTATCAATATTATTATGATAGTCATAATAGATATTGGATTGACCATTCAACTCACTGAAGACGCCCGTGGATGTATTATTGGGATAGACATATCATCGATCCTAGATGCATTCAAGTCAGTCAGATGAAGGGACGTTACCATCGCCGCGTTGAGCGCAACAGACATCGCAACGAAAGGGTTTGCTTTGAGAAACCTCTCAAACGTCCTCATGTATTAATATTACAAATGGAACCGTCTAGGAATTCCATATTGCCTAGTCTAGGACTTGCTTAATACAATGAGGCCCTATGGGTCACACTATGTGGTGATTCAGCTTATCCGAATATACTTGAAGATGGAATCGCAATTAATTTAGAATTAATTGTAATTGATGGATTATAATTGATTTGGAATTAATTATAATTAATTGTGGCTCAATTAATAATTTGGAATTATTAATTGAAATGATTAATTAATAATTTGGAATTATTAATTGAATCGAAAGATTATATTTTGGAAATATAATAGAGGTTTGAAAGGATATATTAATTTAGAAATTAATATATGCACATGGGCAAAAACGACTTAGAATTTGAATTGCCTCCGTATTATAAGTGGGTCCCAAAAGTGGGAACCACATACCAACCCTTATGGCCGGCCGCCCATAGTGGTGTGTGGGAAGGAGTCAATGGAGTTTGACTCCTTCCCATATTAGAAGTCAAGGGTTAAGTTAGATTTTCCTAATTGAGTTCTAACTTAATTAGGAAGGGGCCATATCTTTATGGGCCCCATTAGAGTCCCTAATATCAGAAAAGGTCCCATTAGTTCATCAATTACATATTAGGCCTCGACTTTGACCAAACCATCCTTAGTTCGCCTTCCTCAAAATCCAATTTTGAGAAAACAAACACGCCTTATCTTTAAAAATAAAAAAAATTAAAAACATTAAAAAAACAAAAAAATTAATTTATATATATATATTTTTCCCTTTTTTCTTTTTTCCTTTTCCTTCTTTACTGCCTATTGATCCGTTCCAAGACTTAAGCTTGAAACAAAATCTACTTGTGAAGAAGTAGAATACTATAAGCTAAGAAATTAGTTAAGTTTTCTTTCCTCTAAACAAGAACAAGTCTTGACACCAGAAACAATAAACTTGCTTACTGTGAAGTATTACAAGTTGAGTTTTTTTAGATTACTTGTAATAGCTAAAAGTTATTTTCAAGTCATCTCATCCCAAATCTCTCTAACTGATAAAAACCACCTTTCAGGCGTGTTTGTCAGGGGGAACTAATCAAGCATAGTTTTGCTGATAAGTGTCCCAAATTTGGTGGAGAACAAGGTTACAGTTCTCTAATTTAGGTTGGAAACAAGGCAAATGTGCTTTGGTTTATGAGAATCATTAGTGATAGGATTTGTAAGGAACCTCATTTCTTATCATAGTGGATTCAGTCCTAAAAAGGTCAAAGTGGACTAGTTGAGGGATTACGCCACCCTCAGATACCACTATAAAAGTGTTTGTGTGATTTACTTTACTGCAGTTATCTTTCAGCAAGTTACTTTGTTTTCAACTGTTTATCTACTTACTTGCTGAAACTAGCTTTCTGACAAAGCACTTATTGTACAAGACTTCCGCACTCTGTTTTAAGTATCAGTAAACTTATCACTGAGAAGTAATAAGCATTTGTTGAGAAAGTAAGTACTAGTAAACTTGTCACTGAAAAGTAACAAGCACTTCCTGAGAAAGTTTTAGACGACGAAAAAGTTTTAAAGACTATTCACCCTCCCTCTAGACTTTACTTGTTGTCTAAAGGGACCAACAAGTTCATATGCATTAAGTTCAGTTCAGATTTGCCTAATAGTATTTTGTACTACAAATAAGTTCAATTCAGATCCATTCAGTTCAGTTCAGATACGATTAGTTCAGATCAGATCAGTTCAGTTCTGTTCAGACGAAGAGAACAGAGCATAAAGCCTCCTCCTAAACAAAAAGACTCCTTCTGCACTCCCACAGGAAACCATCCGCCAAGCGATCAGCAATCGAACAACACTTATTCGTCTCCACGCTAATCAAACGGGAAATAAATCACACAAAAGTAATCCGTCCCCAACCTAAGGATCGTGCCGGAACCTAATCTCCCTTCCAGCGCCCACGCCCACGCCCACATTCTCAAGAAACCAACTGTTCATTGCCACCTTAGACACCAAATTACGCCACCACGTAGACCAACCCACACCGCGTGTGCACCTCTCCTTAATAGACAACATACACTCCCAATAAGTACCATACTTAGCTCTCAGCACCACCACCCACAACCCCTCTCCACCATTCAACAACTTCCACACCCATTTAGCAATTAAAGCGTCATGTACCACTCAAAAATTGAAATATAAAGTCTTAATTATCATAATATATTTTTGTTAAATATTTTGTCATTCTAGTTTAAAAGTAATTTGCAATTAAATAAAAACATTGTTAATGAAAAGTCAAAATGAATAATTTATGAAATAGTGGGAGTGTATAAGAAGATGAGTGACGAAATCACAAAGTATACACGAGGGAAAATAGCAATCCACAAAAATGAAATTTAGTACAAACACACATCACAAAAATGAAATTTGTAATTTAAAGTATACCACAAAAATTACAGTACAACTTTAGATTACATATTGGAACAATAATCTGCATCCTTAGGCAACATTCAGAGTAAGTTTGTGACAAAGCAAAGAGATATTTGTAGGCAACTTTTAAAGTAAGAGACGTAGAGGAACCTAAATATTTTTTACGAATTGAGATTCTAAGATCAAGTGAAGGAATCTATCTATGTCAAAGGAAATATGCTCTTGAGATCATTAAAGAAAATGGTTTACTAGGATGCAAACCTTTGATAATTCCACAAGAACAAGGTCATAACACTCAAAAGGGAGGTGAAGCCTTGAGAAATCCAACACTGTACAGGAAGATTTATCTTACATTAACTAGGCCAGATATATATTTGTTATTTTGTGAACGTTCTCAACTAGTACAAGGAATCTCCAACAAGAGAACATCTAGACACAACACTTAGAGTGATCAGATATTTAAAGGGTAATCCAGGACAAGGGCTTTTAATTGTTATCATCCGAAAAGAATATGAATCTTGCAGCATTCTCTGATTCAAATCATGATAATTGCCCGGATGCATAGAGATCTTTGTCAGGATATTGTGTGTTCTTAGGGAAGTCCTTGATAAGTTGGAGAACCAAGAAACAAACATTGGTTAGTAGATTTTCAACAGAGTCAGAATATAGAGCAATAGCTCACACCACTTGTGAAATCATGTGGATTCATTACATATTGAAGGATTTTGGATTTGAACAAAAGGTTCCTACTGAACTCTACAGTGACAACAAACCAGCTATCAGTCTCACCAAGAATCCAGTGCATCACGAGAAGACCAAGCATGTAGAGATTGATCAACATTTCATAAGAGAAAAGGTTCAACAAGGAATCATTGAAGTATGTCATATTCATACCTCTCTACAACCTGCAAACATGTTGACCAAAGCTCTACCTTCAGAAAAGATAAAGTTCTTCACAAGCAAGATGGGAGTAAGGAACATTTACTCTCATCTTGAGGGGAATCTCATGAGAAGATGAAAAATATGCAACAAGGAACAGAGTAAAGTAAGGAAGAAGAAGAATTATCACGCACTACTCAACACAACAAAAATAAAAGAGCGTTCGAACCAAGCGTGAAGGAAGACGGAATAAAGCGTCTTACGAATCAATCCAGCTCACATGAAGAAGAACGACGTCGTATCCATCACTTTACCAAATACAAAGAACCTAGGGTTCTTACTTGCAGAGCAAGCCGGAGAATGTTCCAAAAAAACGACATCGAATCAGTTAGGATGATGAGCTGTATTGCCCGTACAGATAGGATAGATTTGTAGTATAAATAGCAGATTAGCACTACTATTCCCATTCTTTGTACACAATTTTTCAGTACCTTTTTTTTTTTTTCTTTTTTTTTTGAAATGACAAATATTACACTGCTCCGACACTAATATTCAAACTTACTAAACCACCTAATTTCTCCACACCTATACCAACCTTATAACTCCGGGAATCGAACTATGCACCTCTCCTTCACTACCCCAACTCTTTACCGCTGTACCACTTTATGACTCCCACGATTTTTCAGTACTTTTCTCGTTAATGAAGAAACAACAATAATTTCAATATCTTGCCATTATTTCTGCGTACTCTGAAATTTTACTCGCGTTCCGTGCTCTTAGGCGTTGTTTGGTAGGGAACCAGCAAAATCGCAATCCTGGATTTGCAAATCCTGTTTTCGGGCCCTTGGCCAAATCCTTTTTTTTTCAAAAGTTCAAATGACATGTTTGGTTGTAAAGGTCACCATTTGCTACAGTAGAAAACATCAAAATCCGGTTGAATTTTTTTATTGGTTTGGTTGGATTTAGACATTTGTTGATGAATTTCGTTCCGTTTGGTTGGATTTGCTCTGTGTTTTGTGTATGATGCCGTTCTATTTTAACATTTCGCAAGCGTTTGGTTGGAAGTTGTGTATGAGTAGCATGAGCATTTTCGTCATTTTATATGGTATGTGCTGTGTTATTTTTCCAGTTGGACCATTTGCTCAAACAGTGTGGGCTTCATATGGTTATTGGTCCAATATTTATTCACAAAATGTATTGGACTTTATTGTAATAAATCCAACAACAAAATTCAATTAAGGACCTCAAATAAAATAAACGAAGTAAGTTGGGTTTTTTAAATTCACTCATCCTATTAATACATGAAATTAATTTAATAAAATAATTTGTTTTTCATTATAGAAAAGGTAGATCACATGAACTAATTTTGTAAAATCTTTTTACATATCGACTTTTAAAATTCAATTACACTTTATCACGTAGGTTCCGCGTGTCAATATAGTACTTCACTTGCTATGCGAAATTTTAAGAGTAACCCATTTAGTCTATATAATCGAGCAACGTACATCCAACTTCACTTGATTGCGGAAAGCTCATTTATAATGCATTATGAATTATAGTATATGAAGTAGTAGTAGTAGTAAATTATGTATTAAAGATGGATCATTTTGCCATGTTTTAAGTATTTATAACCATAATTGAACATTGCTTCTACCTAATTAAGAGGAGGAAAAAAAAAGATGAAACATGTTTGTAGTATACTCCATCCGTCCAGCTGTAAATTATCCAGTTTGACTTTTTCCGGTCAACATCATTCAACTTTAACTCCCGATTACTCTTAAACTATAATGATACAGTATTTGATGAAATCATATTATGAAAATATAAAACTTAAATATTCATAATATGATTTTATTAAATATTTTATCATTATAGTTTAAGAGTAATCGGGAGTTAATATTGAAAACTGTTGACTGAAAAAAAAAGTCAAACTGGGTAATTTTTACCGGGATAGATGGAGTATTACATAGTTCTATGTCCAGGGGGCAAATTTGGCATCACAAATATATTAAATTGGTTGACTTCCATGTTGGCATGGAGAAGCAATTTTAGGATTTGCAAATTTCATGTCTTGAGTAGGCATTTGCAAATCCTAAAATTTGCAAATGTTGTGCCATGTCACGCCACGTGGCGCCATAATAGCCACAAATCACTAAGCCGGAACTATTCATGAGGGCCGAGTTTGGGGCAAAATAAGCTACCAAACAAGGCAGAAAAACAGGATTTGAGCAAAAAACGGATGAAATGGGCTACCAAACAGCGCCTTAGGGGTTATCAACAAAATTGGGCTCTACGAACTTAATTTGGGCCGAAAACCGGACTGGACAGTAATAAATCCCCTCAAGGGTCCAGCCCAGTCATTTTCTAAATAAAAAACGAAAACATATAATAATAATAATAATAATATATAAAACAACCAGAGGCGATTCAGATCAGATCTAGGTTTAGTTGCGTTTTAGCGTATCATCGTCGATGGATCTGGATGTAGATGCGAAAGCTCGGTCGATGGATTTAGATACGCCGGAGACGAGAAAGCGTAAGGAGAATCCGGAGGCGGCGACGGCGACAGCGAGTAAGCGTCTGGAGGATGAAAGGAAAGCTATGCTAATCGCGAATGAAAAGGAATGTAAAAAATGGGCCCGTTTGTACGCGGAACAGTTAAGGAAAAAGGATGAAGAATTTAAGGAATTCGCAAAAGACGGCAAGTACATGAAACTCCACTGGCACATGGAGGTGGATGACGAGACAAAGGTCATCGAGCCGCCGCCAGTCGACGAGAATGGGGATGAAATTGGTTGGTTTTACATGCACTTCGGATATCACCCTCGTTTATGGGAAATCAAAAACTACGGTAAAAATAATTAAAAATATTATATTACTCTGATTTTTAATTATTTTTCTTATATGATTTGGATTATTAATACGAGGTCAACTAAAGTGTTTGATTTGTTTCATACGGATGAAGTAGTAGTTCCTTAATTGATTGGGTTAAGTTGTTCCTGCAGGGATGGGCATGAGAGAGAACACCTTTCATGTATACAAAATCAAACTTACCCACAACTCCAATGTGTATCCACTGGTTGTGTATGGTCAGATGCGGCTGTATTGCGAAATGATGTTGCCCGAGCTTATCTTCGACATGGACAGGGATCACCCCCAAACCATCACTGAAAAGGTCCTTACGTACGCTCCTTCATTTTGTTTTCTGTAATGTTATAAATTTGTGTTATGTATATTATTATGAATTATATATGAAGTAGTAGTAGTAAATTATGATTCCAAACCAAATGCTTGCTGCTTGCTTTGCTTTAATGTGTCTGCGCGCCGTGTTTTGGTTGAGTCGTCTTTTGGATTCTATGTACTAGTAACTAACTAACTACTAGTTATGACTTATGATGTTTTTTTCTGGACTCATGCCATGATCAATTTAGAGTTGTTGTGTTACTGCTGCAGCCATAAAATCATTTAGACACTGCCGGTGTGTTTGTCAAAGGATTTATTTACACTAGTTAGCACTTTCTAATTTCCAAGGGTTGTCAAAGATTGATTTAGACATTTACACAACTCAATGTGTTTGGCAAATTCTATGTGCTTACTGTAACGTAGTAATTATTTCCTTGTTAGCCATTGCCACAGACAGATTTCCAGGACAACAAGTATTATACATACATGGCTTTCCACTTGACAAACTAATTTACATTTGAATGGGATATAATATATATATTTGCAATATTCAAGTCTATTCTTATATTAGGACTAAAGGAAGCACATGATCTCTACTTACTTATTATCAGTGGCGCTTCTTAATTCGTGCATGCAGGTCCTCTCTGCCCTCCTTACTTTTTCCCCCCCCCCCGAAGTCTGGCCTTCATAGAAGCCAGACTGATGGTGAAGGGCAATACTCAATCTGATGACAAATATCTGGCCCCAAGTAATGTGGGCGTTAACTATGATGACCATCTTCTGTGCTCGGATGATGTATCCAACTGCTGTAAGGAAGGCATATTGCCAGCCTCCAGCAAGTACTTGCTTGAGCTGACACAGGGCATTGTCATCCACAGTGTTGCGGCCATTATCTCCCTGGAGCTTCTTGATCCTAGCATCAGCCAGCAGGATTCGGAACTCAAAGGCTACTATTTTACTGCCTATATCAACGACAAGGAGGAGGTTGTGCTACTGGATTCCAGAGATGCGAAGGGGGCCGCTGAACTTGATGATGACAGGAACTTTAAGCTCTCACGCCGAATTATCTGTGTTGAAAAGAATAAGTGTCTCACAGTTTGTGTACAGCATGATGAGATTCGTGATGATGTGCCATTCTCCCCTGCAGCTGAGGGTAATGAAGAAGTGAAAACAGTTCATCTTGGCTCGTGCAACATAAAAGTCAAAGTCAAATGGTCGAACTATGAAGAAGTGTTCGTGCAAACAGAAATAATAAAGGAAGGTACGTGCTATCGGAAATAATGAAGAAAGAAACGTGATGTGCCTTATCTATCATCCTGTCTAGTATGTTATACTCTATTTTAATAGATGTTCGGAGCTCAAGGGTTGTCGTACCATTAAGTTTTTGCAATTAAATTTGGTTTTAAGTGGCATTTAATTTGTTCTAACTAGGAGTGTACACGTGCATGTTTAGTTTAAAAGGTTTGTTTGTTGATGATTGTTGAAAATTTATTGGGGAACATAGTAGTTTTGCTGGGGGCTGTATGTATTGGACTGACACATATCGTAGTAGTTTTGTTGGTTAATTGTTGAAAATTGATTACTGTACGTTTTGTTTTTATTGTATTGAAAAGTTGTATTTCTCCTGTCCTAATACATATGAAATTAAATACTTCTCTACTAGACTTTGTAGATGTTTGAAGGGATCTTGAATTAATAGATTTTAGAAGTTTTGTAAAAAATTGTGGTGGGTCATACTTTGGTTACACGGCGGGTGGTATTTAATAGTTTCAATTCATGTTCTTTAGCTGGTAAGAGTTTGTTCTAACGTTTAAAACTGAGGATGTATTGATTATTGCATGTTTAGTTCAAGAGGTTTGTTTGTTGATGATTGATAGGGGGCTGTAATGTTGATTGGGGAACAAAGTAGTACTTCTTCCATTTTATTAATAACTTACTAGGTTTCTATTTTGGTCGATTCTCTTACAAACTTTCTAACCCAAATATAGAAAGTTTTTCAACCCACTCACTAATTTTTTGTTATTTCTCTCTCCTTCATTATAACCACTTTTTCACTCTCTATCATACTTTATCACATTTTCACAATTAAATACTCATACAAATCAATTCTTTAATATTATTCCTTAAAATTAAATTGATAATTTTTACCATTTAGTAATTAACTAAAAAAATGGAGGAAGTAGTAGATTTGTTGGGCATTTTACATAGAAAAAAAAAGATGGGGGCAGAGCTCCGTAGAAGGAGTTTTGTTGCTTGATGATTGTTGAAAATTGATTACCGTCTGGCTGTACTGTTTCATTTTGATTGTATTGAAGAGAAGTACTCCTCCGGTCCTAATACATATGTACTAACTAATATAGTTATAGTGTATATGTATTTGGTTTATTACATTACACTGCAGCTGCACTTGGTTGTCTTGTTTATTTATTTATTTATTGCTCGCCTTTCTTGGTGACATTAGATAGTTATATGATGATACATGTTGCTGTGTTCAAGATTTAAGAGTTTTGTTTGTCTGTTCATAACAGATGCAGTTCAAAAAGAAGGTGGTGCTGCTATGGAACTGTGAAGCTGCTCAACTTGAATTTCATGTTTTTAATTTATGTACTTGTATTAGAAGTTAGAACTACTTTGCTTTTGGCAAGTCCCTTGTGGAAATTATGAACTTGTCCTTGTGTTGGATTTGTTAGTCTTGTGACCTTTGAAATACTTTGGTACTTGTGTTTATTGTTTTGTGATACGTTTTTATTGTCATGTCATTTAGTATAGACTACAGAGCCAAACCGCGCCAACAATAGTCAACCGCATGTGGTAGTACAGACTATAGTGCCAAACCGTGCCCACAAATTAAATTCGATCCTGTTTTTCCGCATTTGCTACTCTGATACTTCACACGGTTTACGTCCCGTGAAGTTTTGTTGTTTTTTTCTATTTCTGCAAGTATCTCATTTTAGAAATCTTGTTTCTGCACTTGGTTTTCAATGTTTTGTTGAGAGTTTCAAGTTTTATGTGTTGATTTGTTGGTTTGTTCAAAGAATCTTGAACCTGTTTGTTGGTCATCATGGTAAAACCCTGATTTAAATTATGTTCCCAAGTCAAATCCTACATTCATCGTTGTACTATGTTCATCCTGGAGAACGCTGGTTACAAGATTGTTACTGAGATTTTTTATGGGACAGATTATGTCAAACTGGTCTCATGCCAATGCTGTACTTTCTTTAGATGATGGTACCATAGAAACTTCAGTTCACTAGCAAGTACGACTAAGAATTTTTTCTCATTTGCTTGATACAAATTACATAATATAGTAGTAGTAGTACTACTACTACTACATTATAAGATACACAATGAACTTATAAGTTACTTCAAAAGGAAAAAAGAATGTTACCTTTTGAGAGTAACCTTTTGAGAGAACCACCTTACTCAGAGGCAATGACGATAACGTTAGCCTCTCGTGCTCATAGAATGTGGCTACCTGAGATAAACGAATAACTTCTCAAGAAGGAAAAATACCTCTGAACAACGGTCTTTTTTATTTTGTTATTTTGTACACGCCTTGATACCTACCCTTGTGGCACAAAGCAGAAACAATGGCATAAGAAACTTTGTCAGGCTACCTCTGAAGAGTATCTCGGTCGTGTCTTGAGGAATGCTGTTCAGAACAATATATAGCAACAGCCAAGCTGCTTCCATCGACTATCTCCACCTCTGTTAAATTACACGTAAGAATCAAATGCACGTAAATGCACGTAAATTCGAACGATAAGAATCAAATGCACGTAAATTTTAGAAATGAAATTACTTGAGAACTCAATAACCACCTGGTTGAGTAGGCCTAAGCTCATAACTTTGGCACCTCTTGATTCTGCTTCCAGTATGGCTTCTTCAATTACGCCTTCGATAACTGGTTTTTGCCATTTGAAAGAATATTGCGAATATACAATTGATCTTTAATCAAGAACCAGAATTTACGTTAAATTTTCAATATTTGGCATAGATTTAATTTCAGTGATTTTGTATTAAGTTCCATTAGGCTATTTAATTTCACTATAAGCTTACAAGTTATACATCAAATGAAACACAATGTTCTCATTGTTTGAGCCTGCTTCGATTCGAAATGTAACAGCTCTGTTCAATTCCTAACTTGAAAAAGATTTTCTTGCTTTCTTCTTGAACAGAAAAAAGTTGCATTCAAACGTTGGTTGTGTAACCTTATTGAATATCCTATGTTGTTCGAGATCGGTTCATGATCAAACATATTCGAACTTGAAGAACGTTTATATCGATTGAGCAGACCTGAGATGCTCGATAAAAGCTCAATTAGGTTTCTGGAGCTAATCGAATTCATAATTACTGGAGCCAACCGATGACCAGTTATTACTAAACCTCTTAACACCAACCCAATGTTTAGTATATATAAGCTAGGATTTCATCTGACATCTAGGTTGATATATAGTATCAGGTGTTTATCTCTTGGAGCTAAGTTGCACTCATCTGCTTATGGATAAGAATTGTGCTTTGATAATGCCTTGTAAACAGGTTGTTGGGACTTCAGTACTTATAAATTCTCAGCACAAACTTGCCAAAATCTTTATCAATATATCACAACAGAAGTGGTAAAAAAAAAAGCAATAAAACATGATACATACAACCTCAGGGTTTCTATTGTTGATGGGTAAAATATTAGTTTGGGCCATTTATGGAAGATGCGGTAGAAAATTTAAAAGACAAGTTTGGGCCGGAGCACTATGTAGTGGGTGATGCTCACTTAAAGTTGGCAGTTGCTCTCGTTGAATCAGGTAGGCGAGAGTCATAGCATTTCATGCTTGCAAAAGATATTTTGGACGTCGACTTGGAGTCACCACAAACAGGCCAGCAAATGGCAAAAATGGTCCAAGTGTTTAGCTAGTTTGGCATATGCAGTACATAGTTTGGTGGTCATGGCAAATATGGTCCATAAGTTTATAAAAGTTGGCAAATTTGGTCCTTTTCGTCAATTGGGTTGCCATGTCACATTTTTTTTTATTTCCAGATGGATTTACACGTCATATTTAAAAAAAAAATGCTTGTATATTTCAAATGCTTACTATAACTTTTAACTCAAAGCTGGTTTAAACATCCCGTTCTTTGCTTAAACTTGTTAATCATTTCACTGCATTATACAAATATCATGGAGAATGTTTGTTGCTAATCCTTTATGTCCTAATTTACCAGATATCGTCAAGCAATAGAATATCAAAAGTAGGTAGTTGAAGGTCCTGAATTGGGACAGAGTGAAGAAGATATCCTGAAGGAAGCTATCAAACTACTGAATGAGATGGAGGTGAGGGATACGCGGACTGATCCTGAAAAGTAATTAAGTATGTGGTGTGTGTCACAAGATCTAAAGGTAAGTCAGTAACTGTAGTAGGTTAGTATGCAATATGAAGCATGTCTTCTTACTGTTGAAGACAATTAAGGCTGCTTATAGCCTTATACTGATGTAGTCTTGGTGAACTATATTAATCCGTCTTTTGGGTATGTATGAAACTATGGCAATGTACTCTCTTATTCACTAGTATGAGTCTTATGATGTTATTTATTCAATGCTGAAAGTTACTTTCTATACCAATTAGCATTTTTAATCTTTTGCAGGTGCTTGTGTTTACTGGCTTCTGTAAGCTATAGCATCGAATATGATTATGTGATGAAAATTGTTGCATGTGATGAATTCCTTGTTATGATCGGTCTCACTGTCATTCACTCATACACTTCGGTCATCTATGACCTAGAGCAATTGCCTTTGTATAAACTGAATAATCAATCTGCCATAATTTTTTAGCTTTGGTTAGTTTTAAGCTTTTCAATCAAGTCCTTTGAATTTGTTTGTTTCAACGTCCAAGCAAAAGTGATGCTTTCATAGTAGTAATGATTAGAGGCAGATCCATTGCCCCAGATACCGGTGAGTGAGGCCTAATTAGGTGATGTTATAAATGCCTTGGCTAAACCTATTCAGATGTTTGTCCCTGGGTTTTCTAAGTACACTTCCATCTCCCATAGATAGCCATTAAATTAGGTGTGAAATGTATTATCTCATATTCCGATGATCATTTTGAGTGATCTCTCATCTCAGGATAAAATACATATCCTTAAAACAATATTGTAAATTAGATATGCGAGCCAAGTTGGTTTTAAAGCAGTTACACCATATTTAAAGGATATAAAAATGCAAATTCATTTCCAAATTTTAGTAAATTTTGAGATTAGAGACGGATAGTTAGGTTTAGCGAAGACCAAGCTCAGTTCGCATATGTGCCATCCTAATATGGCTATGTTTAACGATGGATAGGTTTTACACGTCGCTAATCAGAGATAGATAAAGTCATAAAATTATACTGAAAGTATATATGTCCTAGAGACAACCAACATTAAGGACGATATGTACTTTACCGCATTCAGCTTATTGGTATTTATTTATGTTACATTTATTTCAGCATACATAAATACAATTGGCATTACATTTACTGAATAGATTACTTGGTTGTTTGAATTATTCTGTAAGATGTTCCCAAGGACTAAAGATATTCACCAAGTTAGTGGGAGCTTGCGTGTCAGAACTTAAGTCCTAAAATTAGCCACTAGTTGATGGTCATTGAGATATGAGATATCAATGATGCGATAGAGACTAGCATGTGTTGCATTAGATCCTTCGAGGATGTAGTAGTTCTCACTGCTGCGAATAGCTTGGTTATTCATGATGGACACATGGGCTCTTTGGAGAGTGTTGGCATACCCAGCCGAGAAACCATTTGGTAAATTCTATTTAAGTGTCTATGGGAGTATCGGATTGTAGGGTGATGTAATAGTCCTCAGACTTGAGGTCAATACTACATCATATGTGGAATAATATACTTTGACCATGCACAACGCTTGCACTCTTAAAGTAGGGTAGATACGGCATGCGTTGGGTATATTAGGAAGCATATGGTGTGAGTGATTGGACCAAGATCAGGATTCATTCCTCCGAATAGATTAAAGGAGAGAATACTATACATCTCATATTTAGTGCAGTCGTTACTCAGTGGCCACTGCAAAGATATATGTCAAAATGGTGTTTGAACATAATCATCTAGATCGACTAAGAGGATTGTGAGACAATGGATGAGTTATTGGAATAGACACTAATCCATATTCTAGACTCATTCGACTACTCGAGAATGAAAGGACCGTATCATCAAAGTACTCTACATCACAGGTAGTTTGTATCTCCTCAACAAACGTTCCTTACATATAGTATTGTCTAGTGACGATTGTCTAGGAATATTCACTGTGACCTTGATCTGATCATTGTCTAATATGTGAGGGCCTATGGGTCATAACAACTAGAATATGATTCTCCCGATTAAGCATTAAGGTAAATTAAATGTCAATTGGATTGATAACATTTGATTTACTATTGTCAAGAACATTTCATTTGATGGAAATCATTAATTAAGTTAAAATTAGATTTATAACTTAATTCATATATTAAATAAATATCAATTGGATTGGTAAATATTTAATTTAATATTATTGAGAATGATTCTATTTGATAGTAACAACTAATTAATTAAGTTGAACTGGATTCAATGGATTAATTTATACTTTTAGAAAGAAAATTAATTAAATTAGATTTAATTAATAAAAGAGGAAAATAATAATTAGATTAAATTGGATTTAATTAATTAAAGTTAGAATGTGCATTTGAACCAATTTAGAATGAGGTTCAAGTGTTAAAAGCCCCAAAAAAAAAAGATTGCTAGTAATGGGCTTCGAACCCGTGACCTCCAGAAAAATAGCCTGCACACATACCAAGTTGGTCAGGCCCACGTAAAACATTATAGCAGCATTTTACATATCTAGGGCTGCGTTAGCAGCAGATAGATATTGGAATGGATGGAACGTGTGTAGTTTGATTTGGCTGAGAGCTTCCTTCATCTTTTTGAGTTTCTTCTACAGGGTTGTATTCGTTCTAACAACTCTTTTCTTTTCTTCTTTGATTAATTCTCATTCATTATTATTTCTTGTTTTGCTTAATGTAGATTTGAATATGGATTTACTAGCATCAATGGAGAATTCATCAGCGAAAAATTGAACTACGTTTTTCTTGATCATGAGGGTACGTAGGCAGCTTAGAATTGTTCTGAAGATCGTCAATTGTTCTTTGAAGAACAAATTCATGATTAGATCAATGATTCATGGAAGCTGGATAACGGGTAAGTCATTTATATGGAGCATGTTAAATAATCATTCAATCCATGTAGGAAAATTTTCGAATTCCGCTGTATTAACCTTAGAGTTAATTTCCTACAATTCCTGACAGTGGTATCAGAGTTGGGCCGATTGAATGATTTATTTACATGTTATTTTATGTTTAATTGTGAGTTTATTTGTTTTGAAGAAATATAATTTGTACTACTACTATCGATAAACTGGATTTGACGTATTTAATTAAACAAGGTTTAATTGTCCATCAACATAACTGGGTTCTGATTTGGGTTAATTGATTAATTAATTAACCTGTAAAAATATTCTCGGATCAATATGAGTCTGATTTAGATGCCTTTGTATGTAGGTTGTTTTGATTTTTGTTCTTTTGACTTGAGTTGTACGTGCTACATTGTTTCACTTGGAATAAAAGTTTATCTTAGTTCCAAAAAAATAAAAATTCTGTTTGATGCCAATTCTCTTTATTGTGAAAACTGGGTTTATTTAATTTTATTTGAGTTTGATTCGAATTGAATGATGTTCTGAATGATGAGATGATGTTTGATAGAAGATTCGTTGATGGATTTGTGTTTGGAACACTACTATTGGGAGTTCGAATTCGAAATAGAAACTCCATTGTTCGATCTTTGTGCAAGCTTTTAGGGTTTGCAGGGACCGGATTGAATATTTGCAGAAAGTTTAGGGGCTGGTTTGAAAGAAAACAAAAGATCAGGGACCCTGTTGCAATTCGACAGATTAATCTGACCTATTGCGGCGGAGGCCCCTGTGGTGTTGACATTTCTAATTCCAGTACCCAAACTTATAAAAGTTCATTTTAGTCCATCAAAATTTGATTTTATAAGTCTGGAAATTGGACACTGGTCCTCTGAGTGTCTGATACCTTCGATTTTTCCCAATAAAGTTTTAGAAACTTCACTCTTACCTTCTGGAAATTTAAATTAAACTCCTAGAGTTTTGGAAACTTATTATTTAATTTATAAATAGTTTATAAATTAAATTTGTGTCCCAATATTAACCTTGGAGGTTTATATTAATGTTTGGAGACATGCTTGACATAGTTAATAAACTAAGTTTATTCTTTAGAAGATTATATTAATGTAGAAACTTGTTTTAAATGTTTATAGATTTCTGAAAAATTCATGAATTAGATTTATGACTTATAAATTATTATAAATTGGATTTATAATTTATTTTCATTTCTTGAAAATCAATAAATGTTTTATTTTTGAAGTAAAACATTTATTGTAACGATCCGACCCACTAACGGGCCGAGACCCAGCCCAACGGGCCGGTAAGGTTATTCATGGGCGCTCTCCGGGGTGATATGCTGGCTCCACAGACCAACACGTGTTATAATTCGCACACTTTGTCCTCACTCATGCGATTCCAAGCTTCCTTTCAAACAAAGCCAGCTACCTTACGGAACCTATTACACCCAAGCGCAAATTATCAACTTGTACTCCATAACCCAAATTAACTGTGTAGGGACCATCACGCCAACTATCAACAAATTCTCATCCAACGTAACGCTACTACATAGCATCGTCAACTCCTCCACTAAGGCTCTGTTCTTTTCGTCTGAAAGTTGATTACTTTAAATTTAGTTCTGTTAGGAAACTTGTAATTTTGATGAGCAATTAACCATGCTAAATTAAGTTAAAGTCCAGTAACTAGTACTCTTATGGTCCATAGGAATAATGAATTTTAAGGACATTGTAAAAGAGGAACGTTTGCTGATGACTTAGTGTAGGTACTACTTAGGTTGTTAAGCTTGCTGCTGATGATGTACTTTGTTTTACAAACAAACTATTGAAGACGTAGAACCACTCAGAAAGTTGAAGATTCGAAGACTGAAGATTTAGAAGATTTCTGAGAAGGTATCTACAAAGGCGCATGTTATCTCATAAATTGAGAAACTCGGCAACTAGCTTCCATAAGTGAAAATCTATATGACATAGTAGGTTGTGTTTGCTGAACAGAGTCTGCTTACTTGCTGATAACTCATGTGACCTCCTTGGTGAAAAGTACTTTGCATTTTGGCTCCAACGTTCACATTTGAATTTTCAAATTAAAGAGCATTAAATGTTAAAGCACGCTGAAGACATGTAGACAAAAGAAGAGCGCTGCTGGCAGTATTACAAAGCAAGATAGTGACATCTTTGATAGTGTATATGTCCTAGAGATAGTCTTTATTAAGGGCACATGACCCTTATAAAGGGCATATATGTACTATTACACAGGTCAACGTAATATAATATATGTTTGTTTGTTTTACTATTGAGTATCGCTTTCATATTTATATTACACCAGTCATACAACATGTCATATCTATATTCCTGTCTGTATTGATATCAAACATGTCCCCTCGGATAGATGACCGATCACATAGATAGTGGGAGCTATGTGAGTTATCATCTATCCCAAACTCTCCCAAGTCGAGGTTCATCTCGGATGTAGGGGTCTGAATGAACCAGACGAGACTAGTATGCGTGGAGGTTATACTTGTTAGAGCAAGTGTGAGCCGATCCCACGGCCACGGAACGGATTGTTAGACAATCAAGACACATTCCCATAACTGCGCATAGATGTTCGAAGGGTGATTACCGAACAATGGAAGTACCCACCGGAAACTCCCATCGATGTATACTCTACACTGATGTGTCTATGGGAACCGGAAAGTTATCGAAGTGATGCCAGTCGTCCTTTGGACTTACAAGACTTTATCATCACATTTGTTGCCCCATATCCTTGGGGGTCCCGCCGAGTCAGCTCTGAATAAGCAGTTGATACAAGGTACAAACCAAGATTATGGCTATATACAAATGGGGGTGATAAGTGATTCTGTGAAGGATTCATCTCTCACGTGTAGCACAGGAGAGCACTGCTCATAGTCGTTCATAGTTGTGATTGGTTAAACCGCTGGCCAACGTATCAATATTATTATGATAGTCATAATAGATATTGGATTGACCATGCAACTCACTGAAGACGCCCGTGGATGTATTATTGGGATAGACACATCATCGATCCTAGATGCATTCGAGTCAGTCAGATGAAGGGACGTTACCATCGCCACCTTGAGCGCAACAGACATCGCAACGAAAGGGTTTGCTTTGAGAAACCTCTCAAACGTCCTCATGTATTAATATTGCAAATGGAACCGTCTAGGAATTCCATATTGCCTAGTCTAGGACTTGCTTAATACAATGAGGCCCTATGGGTCACACTATGTGGTGATTCAGCTTATCCGAATATCCTTGAAGATGGAATCGCAATTAATTTAGAATTAATTGTGATTGATGGATTATAATTGATTTGGAATTAATTATAATTATTTGTGGTTCAATTAATAATTTGGAATTATTAATTGAAATGATTAATTAATAATTTGGAATTATTAATTGAATCGAAAGATTATATTTGGGAAATATAATAGAGGTTTGAAAGGATATATTAATTTAGAATTAATATATGCACATGGGCAAAAACGACTTAGAGTTTGAATTGCCTCCGTATTATAAGTGGGTCCCAAAAGTGGGACCCACATACCAACCCTTATGGCCGGCCGCCCATAGTGGTGTGTGGGAAGGAGTTTGACTCCTTCCCATATTAGAAATCAAGGGTTAAGTTAGATTTTCCTAATTGAGTTCTAACTTAATTGGGAATGAATCTAGACTTAAATTGGTTTCCTTGTGCAATAAGAATTAGAGTTCTTATTCCTTATGAAGTCTAATAGAATCTTCTTTAGGCTTCCAATGACTACTATATATGAGTCATTAGAGAGCTTTTTCATTAACGAATTCATTCGTATTCTTGACCCGTTTTCTTAGAGAAAATAAAAGCTCTCCTCCCCTCCTCTAAGCCGCGCGCGCCCTGCCACCACCGGAGGAATCGCCGCCCCATCTTCTTGGCCACATAACGAATATCCTAGCATTCTTTCCGATAGGCTGTTCATCCGTGGATACCAAGGTTGAGGTTCAAAGAGCTGGAAACTAACTTTTATTGTCTTGCAGATAATCAAAGTATTGTAGATATCTTCGACTTCAACGAAGGAGAAGATTCACCGAGCTATTACGAAGACCTCATCGATCGGCGTATCGATTCAATACCTGTGCTTGCTTTTGCTGTATTGTAAGTCTTCTGATTAACATGTTTATGTGTTACACGTATATACACCATATGCATGATCAATTAACCTGCATGTTAAGAAAATTTTGAAATTCCGCTGCGTGCCCTAGGGGCAACTCTGACCATATTTTCTTACAGTGGTATCAGAGTCAGGTTAATTGATTATGTATATACGTATATACGTTATGTGATTTTGTAGTTTATGTGGATGCAATTGATTCTATGATTAATTCGATTTTCAAAAGTTTTGTTTTTATATAAATTTCGAATTTATATTTTTAAAAAAAGAAAAAAAAATTTATTTAAATATATATATATATTCCCGGTGCAGGCGTGCCGCAGGCGCCCGGGCGCCTGCGGGCACAGGCGCCCTATGGGGACGGGATCGAATTCCGTCCCTGTATATTTTATATATATTTATTTAATTTTTCGGGCTGGACCCAAAATCGAATTTTTGGAAATTTTGAGGATTGAATTTTATATTTGGAATATAAATATGATTTAATTGTAATTATTGTTAACTAGAGGAGTTAAATTTAATTAGTATTAAGTTGAGGGCCCTATTTGTAATTTATAAATTTATTGTTTATTACAAATAAGTCTTTCTACTTTTAAATTTTGAATTTAACACCTCCGAGGTTTTTGAGAATTACAATTGAGTCCTTTGGGTTTTCGAAAATTGCTACCTAGTCAATAGAATTTTTGATTTTTTCAATCTAGTCCAAATTTTCAAATTTTTCATAGAGATTATAAGTATGGGATTATAATTTTCATAATGATTTTCATAATGAAATTATGAAGTCATTTGGCATCCACATAGGCTACAACTTGTTCGTTTGCTCTATATGCTATTGTTTGACAATGCATGTTTAAATACCACGTATTTTACTTTCCGTTCGACCGCTATGCATGCGAGGGTAGGCGGCGCCCTCTTATATGTCGGACCGCATATTTTTATGTATGGGTAGGCGGCACCCATTATGTGCTTGACCGCGTTTAGAACAAGAATGGATAGGCGGCATCCATTACGTGTAGACCGCTCATGCATGATGGGTAGGCGGCGCCCTTATTTGTTTGTAGATGACTGATAACAACCCTCAAGCTACAAGCCCCAACCAATATAAGTGCAGAAATATGTATACGTATGTGTTTCTGAGATGCTTTCCATGGGGTGCTTTAATTCTGAACTTTCATTGCGTTTCCCTGTATTGGCGACCTCGTCTTGCAGACTCGCAGTGCTCGTCAGATTAGAGTAAGCCTATGGTTATAACTTACTGCATGTTGTATCTAGCGACCTCGATAGGTGCAGCATGTAGAGCGTCTGGTTAAATTAGATTTAACACCCAAGAGTTGCGTGGCGCAATTGGATTTAGTCCTACCGGTCATATTATGTTATGCGACCAGCCCCCGTTGGAGTATAGCATAGTATGGATTTGGATCTTGGCCACTACGGTAACTTGTTGGACATTACCCGTATGTTTGTTTTGGGGGAAATCATATGTGAAAATAGTGGGAGCTAAACAGCTAAAGGACCTTGTTGTTTAGTTATGTTGACTGTGTATTTAGAAATAGTATTTCAATAGTTGATTTATTATTTTCATTCCATAGTATTTCTCCTTAGAAATGGCCATACTGTCCTCCGAGCTTATTGCTAACTTGGAGTTGCAAAAGCTAACAGAACCAAACTGCGTGGATTGGATCCATGAGGTACGAAGGGTGCTATGGCACAATGAGGTTGAGTATTTGTTAGACGAACCAATCCCTCCACCTCCCACTGAATTGACTAATGCAACCTATGATTGCTATTATGAGATGTCAGTGGAAAGGGCCGAGTTTGTGAATAATCTGTTGCTGAATGCTAAGTCTGACAATATGGTTGGACCTTGTCGAGACAAGGAACCATATGAGATTGTAAGATATCTCTCCTCATTCTTGGATACTCCAAGGATGTGTGAAGGGTTCGAAGCTATCAAGATCATGCTTATCCAAAGACTTGAGACAGTAGAGCTGTCGGCTGAACAAGTCAAGCCGTTGATTGATTTTCTCTTCCAACTTGTTGGATTGGCTTAGAGATAGAAGCTAAGGCTTCCATCATCTTGATCGTGGAAATCTATCCAGAATCCCAAAGTCGGGAAAGCAACAGAGTCAATTGCCGAGAGACCAATTGCCAACGAGTCTCTAAGGGTCAATTGTAGATCCAAAGGGAGCAAGGGTGGCAAGGATGCACGCAATCGCAAGATGGCTAAGTTTCGACTTAGGATGGAGACTTGTCTTTATTGCAAACTCAAGGGCCATTGGAAGAATGATTGTCCTCAGCTGAAGACAGATCAAGCTAGGAAGCCGACGGCTTCTAGCTCAGGTGTGTTTGTTATTGAAATGAACATGACTACTTTTGACTCCAATAGTTGGGTATTAGATACAGCCTGTGGCTCGCACATTTGCAATAATGTGCAGGGGCTAATTGAACACAGGCTAGTCAAGCAAGGTGAAATCGACTTGCATGTTGGGAACGGCAATCCAGTTGAAGCCAAACGTGTTGGACGCTGCAAGATAGATTTACCATCAGGACAATGTTTAGAACTTGATAACGTTTATTTTGTTCCATCCATTGTCAAAAATATTATTTCCATTCCATTGTTGGACAATTTGGGTTTTTCCTTTCGTTTTGCTAATAATACTTGTTATTTTTCGTTGAATGACCAGTATTATGGAAAAGCTCGATTAGTGAATGGTTTATATATTTTACGAAGTGGTCTACCGTTATTTCAAATACATAACAAACAACCGTCTTCAAGTAGGAAGAATAATCCATCTTATCTATGGCATTGTCGGCTAGGCCATATCAATGAAACACGGATTCAAAGACTAAGGAAGTTGGACTACTTAGAACCATTTGATTTCTAATCATATGGAACATGTGAATCATGTGTTAAGGGTAAGATGACGAACAAACCTTTTGTTGGACAAGGTGTTCGTGCCACTCGCTTCTTAGAGCTCATACATACTGATGTATGTGGACCTTTCAAAGTCCAAGCGCGTGGACGTTATTCTTACTTCGTTACCTTTACTGACGATTTCTCAAGGTATGGAAATATTTATCTTATGAAGAATAAATCCGAGACCTTTGAGAAATTCAAGGAGTTTAGGAATGAAGTCGAGAATGAATTGAACCTAAGCATAGTCACTCTTCGATCAGATCGAGGAGGTGAATACCTTAGTGAAGAATTTATCGGCTACTTGAAGGAGAATGGAATTCAATCGCAATGGACTCCTCCTGGAACACCACAGCTGAATGGTGTGTCCGAGAGAAGGAATCGAACCCTGTTAGACATGGTGAGATCAATGATTGGATTCTCGACTCTTCCAAAATATCTATGGGGATATGCGCTACAAACTGCAATCTACATTCTGAACCGTGTACCATCTAAATCAGTGGAGAAAACTCCTTATGAGTTATGGAAAGGGAAGAAGCCCTCACTGGGCTATCTTAGACCTTGGGGTTGTCCTGCGATAGTCAAATTGTTGCTCACTGATAAGTTAGATGCCAAGGGTGTCAAAGTTTATTTCATAGGCTATCCTCGTCAGACGGAGGCTATGAATTCTATCATGCTGAAGATCACAATGTGATAGTATCTAGAAACGTGAAGTTTTTAGAAGCAGAATACCTCGAAGAAGAGAGGTTAGATGATATGATAGAACTTGAAGAAATTCAAGACTTTGACACGCGCGAACATGAGTTCTCTAAATCTTCTGATTTGGACTCAAGTTCAGTGGGAGCTTTCGAAGCAGACAAGGGTAATGATATGACACTTGCTAGGCATGTCATAGTCAGTGGGAGTCCTGTGATTAGATCAACAGTTGAAACCACACCAATAGACCCCGTTGTCAACCAACCTGTGCAACAAGTTGCACAAGAGCAGCCTCCCGCTAGGGAACAGGGTCAAAGCACGCGACCAGCTGCATCAGTGCCCACTGATAATGTTCGTGTAACATGAAGTCAGAAAAGAAAAGCACCAGAAACGCCGACAGAAGCACCAGTCGAGCTCCGTAGGTCGAAGAGGATCCTAAAAGGACCTCAGAAGCAAAGCCTTATGATTGAAGACATCAGTGAACTTGATGTTGGCTTAACAGATCGGGAAGATCCCGAGACCTACAAAGAGGCAATAAATGATATTGACTCAGACAGATGACAAGAGGCCATGGAATTGGAAATAGACTCCATGTACCTGAACCAAGTTTGGAGCTTGGTAGACTTGCCCCAAGGGGTTAGACCAATTGGGTGCAAATGGGTCTTTAAACGAAAGACAGATGCCGATGGCAAGGTACAAACGCACAAGGCTAGACTTGTGGCGAAAGGCTACACGCAAAGGTATGGCATCGATTACGATGAAACCTTTTCACCGGTAGCAAAGTTGAAGTCTATTCGAATTCTACTTGCGATAGCTGCCTACTACGATTATGAAATCTGCCAGATGGATGTAAAGACTGTCTTCCTCAATGGCAACCTTGAGGAAGAGGTCTATATGGTACAGCCGGAAGGTTTTATTAGTAAAACCAGGCCAACTGCTGTATGCAAATTACAGAGATCCATCTATGGGCTAAAGCAAGCGTCGAGGAGCTGGAATATTCGCTTTGATGAAGCTGTCAAATCGTTTGACTTCATCAGAAGCGTGGAAGATCCCTGTGTCTACACTAGGCACAGCGACAAGGGAGTCGTTTTCATGATCATTTATGTTGATGACATTCTGATCATGGGAAACAATGTCTCTATGCTAGAAGAGACTAAAGTTTGGTTATCAAGTACCTTCTCAATGAAGGACTTGGGTGAAGCGAACTACATCCTAGGGATCAAGATCTATAGAGATAGATCCAAGAGGATGTTGGGATTGACACAGTCCACCTACATCGACAAAATACTGAAGCGTTATAAGATGGACGACTCAAAGAGAGGCTTTCTCCCAGCTAGGCATGGGATCGTGCTATCAGTTAAGGATAGTCCTAAAACTGATGAAGAAAGAAAGGCAATGAGTTGTGTGCCCTATGCTTCGGCAGTAGGGTCTATAATGTATGCAATGAATTGCACAAGGCCAGATGTGGCATATGCGCTTAGTGTCACTTGTCGACACCAACAGAATCCAGGAGTACCTCACTGGACTACTGTAAAGAACATTCTTATGTACCTTCGACGGACTAAGGATATGTTCTTGGTGTTTGGTGGAGAACCAGAATTGAAGATGTCTGGTTATGTCGACGCTGGATTTGAATCAGATCCTGATGACTTTAAGTCACAGACAGTGTAACGGTACCGGTTTTGAAAACAAAATAATTTCTTGAAAAAGATAGTCAAAAATAACTTTAATAGCAACAGCCGGCAATTAATGCCAAAAAAATCCTAGACGCTAACAGAAATATACAATATCCAATGACAACTGAAGTTCGAACGAAACAACGAATGAAGACAGTAAAAGTTTATCTTCTTATTTTGAAAAGAAACCCGTGACACCCCAGACCCTTCTCTCAGTCGCTGGAATCCTATTCGCGAACATCCTCTGCAGTATCTGGAAGGAAGGAATTTTGAAAACAAGAGAGTGTGAGATAAAGGATCTCAGTGAGGTTCTAAGTTAAAACAGAAAGTAAACAGTTTTGAAATCAAAATCCTTTTCAGAAAACAAACAAACAGAACAGATCACATATAACAGAATATCAGAACAGATAGGTTGTAGACCGTTGGTGCAGCCCGCCTTATTGCTCCTACTCCCAGAATGCCCTTATAACTCCCTCCAGAGGGTGCACAACTCCGGACAGAAACATAAACCCCCGTGTACTTTGGGGAAACAGATCCTACGACCCTAATAGACCTCAGCGACTTCTGCCTCACGCCTAAAAGGGAATAGACTAGGCCACGATCAAGCAAACCCGATAGTCCTCTACTACCCAAGCCTACCTAACCATAACCTAATCGACCGGTCACACAGAAACAGAACAGATACAGATAATTAACACCGAGAGGTGTTCCTGCAGAAAGGTTAGTCCAGAACAGAGTAGCAATAAACGGAAATGCAAAAAGTCATACTTAGGACTTATACTTTTACGCGGAAGCATACAGTAAACAGTAGATAGTAATAAGTACAAACAGTCACATAGCCTTCCAGTTTTTCGCAAATAATAGGTTTAGGGGTGAACACTCACCTTAACTTGCGAGCAAAAGATCTCCAACGAGTAATGTACGGGTTATCGAACAACGGAGAACCTAACAAGAAAGTACTAAACATACTTTAGAAGTCGAACGGACGGAAGGAAAGGTTTGAAAAAGAAATGGTAAAGACGGGGTTCGAACTCGGGACCTCTAAGTTAGTCAAGCAAGAACCTAACCAACTAGGCTAGCAAGTCATGTCAATACTAACTTACAAAACAGAGACTAAGTTGAAACATTTTCAGAAACTCTTTCGGTTTTCAAATTCTGGAAATTACCAAAATACCCTCAGTGGTAAATTGCGAAAGAACCCTTTTCAAAAACAGAAAGTTCAAACCAAAACCAGAAGTTTGCAAACATACTTATCAGTCCTCACAGAAAAAAAATGGTTTACGAGAATAGCTTTCTGTCAGTCAACTACGGTTAAAGGTAAAATTGCAAAAAGGTCCTTTATCTTTCCATAAACCCCAAAACAGTCCTCACAAGTTCTAGTCAAACCAAAACAGTCCATAAGTTCCCAAATCAATATTAAAAAGTCCAAGTCAGTCAATAAACGAGGTCAATTGTCCAGATTCGGTCAACATTCGTAAGGTCAAGATCGAACAGTTCACAAACAACAACACAACACAAAACCAAACTTTCCTAAGTCCCGGTTCAATTTCAAGGTCAACAGCAGCAGGGGTAAAAATGTCCGAAAGAAGAAGTAAGAACAAAATGGGGAGAAAAACAGAGTTTACCTTCGAATGTAAACGGAGAAGCAGCAATCTGTGAGTTTAAAAGAGGGAAATATTAAAATGAAATCCGAATCGCGATTTGAATCGAGGATGGAGAAAAACGAGCAGAACAGAAAGCTGTACTCAACTTACCGGAATTGAAAACGGAATCGGAGCGGGTCGAATGAATTCGGACGGAGTGCGGGCGCCAATGATGATGGTTGGAACGAGATTTGAACGGAGCTGGGGTCGCGAACGGCTGACTAAATTGGAGCCGGGGCAGAGCACGTGAACCGAAGCAGATACGGGCAGAATCAGGACGGTGCTGGCGGCGGCGTCGTGTCGGAGCTTGGGTGGCGGCGCGGTGACGGAACGATCGGATCGGACGAGATTCGATCGAAACGTGGTCCCAATCGGTGCGGCGGCGGCGTACTTCGCGGATCGGAACAGATGGAGAGATGAGACCGGCCGGCGTACGCGAAGCGGAATGGTCGGACGACGGCGCGAACGGGACCGGTGCGGCCAGATCGGAACGGGAGGCCAACGGCGCGGCGGCGGCGGCGAAACAGCAGCAGCGAGTTCTCTTCTCTTTCTCTTCCTCTCCTCTCTTTCTTTCTTTCTTTTCTTTCTTCTTCTAATTCGATTATGACGGCAGCAAGGAAGAGGAGGGAGTCAAGTCTGATTAGGGTTAGGGTTGGTCAAAAGGGCCGGTCAACAGGCCTTTGACTGGGCTCAATAATGGGCCAAAAAGAGGTCAAAACGGTCCAGGCTTCCAGATCGATCCAAACGTAACGAAACGAACTTGCTTACGCGAAATTAATTAAATAATTATTGAATAAATAATTTACTCTGATAATTAATTAATTAAAATAAAATAATAAAATAATAAAATAATAAAATAATAATTAAATAAATAATTAAAAAAACGGGGTGTTACAGACATGATACGTATTCAAACTGAATGGAGGAGCTGTCTGTTGGAAGAGTTCTAAGCAAGCCACGATTGCTGACTCTGCCACAGAAGCCGAGTACATTGCTGCTTCAGAAGCATCGAAAGAAGTTGTCTGGATTTCAGAGTTCTTGAAGGAATTGAGGGTTGTTCCTGCTCCTAGTCCAATAACGATTTATTGTGACAATACGGGCGCCGTCGCTCAAGCCAAGGAGCCTAGATCTACAAACAAGAACAAACATGTACTTAGAAAGTATCACGTTATACGTGAGATTATTGATAGAGGAGAAGTTAGTATAGAACGTGTCTCAACCACGGACAACGTGGAAGATCCTTTCACCAAGGTCTTATCAGTGGATGCCCACATAAGACATTATGTTAAGCTAGGCGTTAAGCATAAAGGTGACTGACTCTAGTCCAAGTGGGAGATTGATAGTGTATATGTCCTAGAGACAGTCTTTATTAAGGGCACATGACCCTTATAAAGGGCATATATGTACTATTACACAGGTCAACGTAATATAATATATGTTTGTTTGTTTTACTATTGAGTATCGCTTTCATATTTATATTACACCAGGCATACATCATGTCATATCTATATTCCTGTATGTATTGATATCAAACATGTCCCTTCGAATAGATGACCGATCACACAGATAGTGGAAGCTATGTGAGTTATCATCTATCCCAAACTCTCCCTAGTCGAGGTTCATCTCGGATGTAGGGATCTGAATGAACCAGACGAGACTAGTATGCGTGGAGGTTATACTTGTTAGAGCAAGTGTGAGCCGATCCCACGGCCACGGAACAGATTGTTAGACAATCAAGAAACGTTCCCATAACTGCGCATAGTTGTTCGAAGGGTGATTACCGAACAATGGAAGTACCCACCGGAAACTCCCATCGATGTATACTCTACACTGATGTGTCTATGGGAACCGGAAAGTTGTCGAAGTGATGCCAGTCGTCCTTTGGACTTACAGGACTTTATCATCACATTTGTTACCCCATATCCTTGGGGGTCCCGCCGAGTCAGCTCTGAATAAGCAGTTGATACAAGGTACACACCAGGATTATGGCTATATACAAATGGGGGTGATAAGTGATTCTGTGAAGGATTCATCTCTCACGTGTAGCATAGGAGAGCACTGCTCATAGTCGTTCATAGTTGTGATTGGTTAAACCGCTGGCCAGCGTATCAATATTATTATGATAGTCATAATAGATATTGGATTGACCATGCAACTCACTGAAGACGCCCGTGGATGTATTATTGGGATAGACACATCATCGATCCTAGATGCATTCGAGTCAGTCAGATGAAGGGACGTTACCATCGCCGCGTTGAGCGCAACAGACATCGCAACGAAAGGGTTTGCTTTGAGAAACCTCTCAAACGTCCTCATGTATTAATATTGCAAATAGAACCGTCTAGGAATTCCATATTGCCTAGTCTAGGACTTGCTTAATACAATAAGGCCCTATGGGTCACACTATGTGGTGATTCAGCTTATCCGAATATCCTTGAAGATGGAATCGCAATTAATTTAGAATTAATTGTGATTGATGGATTATAATTGATTTGGAATTAATTATAATTATTCGTCTTGATTATCATAATATATTTTTGTTAAATTTTTTGTCATTCTAGTTTAAAAGTAATTTACAATTAAATAAAAACATTGTTAATGAAAAGTCAAAATGAATAACTTATGAAATAGTGGGAGTGTATAAGAAGATGAGTGACGAAATCACTAAGTATACACGAGGGAAAATAGCAATCCACAAAAATGAAATTTAGTACAAACACACATCACAAAAATGAAATTTGTAATTTAAAGTATACCACAAAAATCAGTACAACTTTAGATTACATATTGGAACAATAATCTGCATCCTTAGGCAACATTCAAAGTAAGTTTGTGACAAAGCAAAGAGATATTTGTAGGCAACTTTTAAAGTAAGAGACGTAGAGGAACCTAAATATTTTTTACGAATTGAGATTCTAAGATCAAGTGAAGGAATCTATCTATGTCAAAGGAAATATGCTCTTGAGATCATTAAAGAAAATGGTTTACTAGGATGCAAACCTTTGATAATTCCACAAGAACAAGGTCATAAAACTCAAAAGGGAGGTGAAGCCTTGAGAAATCCAACACTGTACAGGAAGATTTATCTTACATTAACTAGGCCAGATATATATTTGTTATTTTGTGAACATTCTCAACTAGTACAAGGAATCTCCAACAAGAGAACATCTAGACACAACACTTAGAGTGATCAGATATTTAAAGGGTAATCCAGGACAAGGGCTTTTAATTGTTATCACCCGAAAAGAATATGAATCTTGCAGCATTCTCTGATTCAAATCATGATAATTACCCGGATGCATAGAGATCTTTGTCAGGATATTGTGTGTTCTTAGGGAAGTCCTTGATAAGTTGGAGAACCAAGAAACAAACATTGGTTAGTAGATTTTCAACAGAGTCAGAATATAGAGCAATAGCTCACACCACTTGTGAAATCATGTGGATTCATTACATATTGAAGGATTTTGGATTTGAACAAAAGGTTCCTACTGAACTCTATCGTGACAACAAACCAGCTATCAGTCTCACCAAGAATCCAGTGCATCACGAGAAGACCAAGCATGTAGAGATTGATCAACATTTCATAAGAGAAAAGGTTCAACAAGGAATCATTGAAGTATGTCATATTCATACCTCTCTACAACCTGCAAACATGTTGACCAAAGCTCTACCTTCAGAAAAGATAAAGTTCTTCACAAGCAAGATGGGAGTAAGGAACATTTACTCTCATCTTGAGGGGAATCTCATGAGAAGATGAAAAATATGCAACAAGGAACAGAGTAAAGTAAGGAAGAAGAAGAATCACGCACTACTCAACACAACAAAAATAAAAGAACGTTCGAACCAAGCGTGAAGGAAGACTGAATAAAGCGTCTTACGAATCAATCCAGCTCACATGAAGAAGAACGACGTCGTATCCATCACTTTACCAAATACAAAGAACCTAGGGTTCTTACTTGCAGAGCAAGCCGGAGAATGTTCCAAAAACGACATCGAATCAGTTAAGATGATGAGCTGTATTGCCCGTACAGATAGGATAGATTTGTAGTATAAATAGCAGATTAGCACTACTATTCCCATTCTTTGTACACAATTTTTCAGTACCTTTTTTTTTTTTTTTTTTTTTTTGAAATGACAAATATTACACTGCTCCGACACTAATATACAAACTTACTAAACCACCTAATTTCTCCACACCTATACCAACCTTATAACTCCGGGAATCGAACTATGCACCTCTCCTTCACTACCCCAACTCTTTACCGCTGTACCACTTTATGACTCCCACAATTTTTCAGTACTTTTCTCGTTAATGAAGAAACAACAATAATTTCAATATCTTGCCATTATTTCTGCGTACTCTGAAATTTTACTCGCGTTCCGTGCTCTTAGGCGTTGTTTGGTAGGGAACCAGCAAAATCGCAATCCTGGATTTGCAAATCCTGTTTTCGGGCCCTTGGCCAAATCCTTTTTTTTTTCAAAAGCTCAAATGACATGTTTGGTTGTAAAGGTCACCATTTGCTACAGTAGAAAACATCAAAATCCGGTTGAATTTTTTTATTGGTTTGGTTGGATTTAGACATTTGTTGATGAAGTTCGTTCCGTTTGGTTGGATTTGCTCTGTGTTTTGTGTATGATGCCGTTCTATTTTAACATTTCGCAAGCGTTTGGTTGGAAGTTGTGTATGAGTAGCATGAGCATTTTCGTCATTTTATATGGTATGTGCTGTGTTATTTTTCCAGTTGGACCATTTGCTCAAACAATGTGGGCTTCATATGGTTATTGGTCCAATATTTATTCACAAAATGTATTGGACTTTATTGTAATAAATCCAACAACAAAATTCAATTAAGGACCTCAAATAAAATAAACGAAGTAAGTTGGGTTTTTTAAATTCACTCATCCTATTAATACATGTAATTAATTTAATAAAATAATTTGTTTTTCATTATAGAAAAGGTAGATCACATGAACTAATTTTGTAAAATCTTTTTACATATCGACTTTTAAAATTCAATTACACTTTATCACGTAGGTTCCGCGTGTCAATATAGTACTTCACTTGCTATGCGAAATTTTAAGAGTAACCCATTTAGTCTATATAATCGAGCAACGTACATCCAACTTCACTTGATTGCGGAAAGCTCATTTATAATGCATTATGAATTATAGTATATGAAGTAGTAGTAGTAGTAAATTATGTATTAAAGATGGATAATTTTGCCATGTTTTAAGTATTTATAACCATAATTGAACATTGCTTCTACCTAATTAAGAGGAGGAAAAAAAAAGATGGAACATGTTTGTAGTATACTCCATCCGTCCAGCTGTAAATTATCCAGTTTGACTTTTTTCGGTCAACATCGTTCAACTTTAACTCCCGATTACTGTTAAACTATAATGATACAGTATTTGATGAAATCATATTATGAAAATATAGAACTTAAATATTCATAATATGATTTTATTAAATATTTTATCATTATAGTTTAAGAGTAATCGGGAGTTAATATTGAAAACTGTTGACTGAAAAAAAAGTCAAACTGGGTAATTTTTACCGGGATAGATGGAGTATTACATAGTTCTATGTCCAGGGGGCAAATTTGGCATCACAAATATATTAAATTGGTTGACTTCCATGTTGGCATGGAGAAGCAATTTTAGGATTTGCAAATTCCATGTCTTGAGTAGGCATTTGCAAATCCTAAAATTTGCAAATGCTGTGCCATGTCACGCCACGTGGCGCCATAATAGCCACAAATCACTAAGCCGGAACTATTCATGAGGGCCGAGTTTGGGGCAAAATAAGCTACCAAACAAGGCAAGAAAAACAGGATTTGAGCAAAAAACGGATGAAATGGGCTACCAAACAGCGCCTTAGGGGTTATCAACAAAATTGGAATCTACGAACTTAATTTGGGCCAAAAACCGGACTGGACAGTAATAAATCCCCTCAAGGGTCCAGCCCAGTCATTTTCTAAATAAAAAATGAAAACATATAATAATAATAATAATAATAATATTAATAATAAGTCGGACGAACTGAAAGCCTCTTATAAGGCTCGTATTGCCAGCGACCTATCTCTGTTTTCTGCTTTGGATCTCGCACTTCATGAGGCGGACATTTGGTTGTGTGGTGATTGTCTTTGTACTCACACTTTCACTAAAAATTGCAAGCATGTTAATGGGAGTGTGGTCCTTGCGCCAGACCGTGCAGACTCTGCTATCCTTGGTATCCCGGCTCCTGTTGGTGTTGTCGGGCCTGTGGGGCCTGTTGCAGGTTCGTCTGGGGAGCGGGGTGTGTCCCATGTTCATGATGGAGGTTTGGATCCCCTTTGCTTTGATATTGACCTCCTTGACCGTGTCTTTTCGCTTCCGTTGCGAACGGTTAAGTGCATTCCTCCTAAGTTGCGGCTCGGGTTTGCCAGGGTTTTCCTTAGTGCTCTTGACCTGGTCCTTGCGTGCCCAGGGGACTTGTCCGCGTGGGTGCAACTTCTTGTTCTGCCTCGTTGCACTCTGGTTACTTTTGTGCCGTCTAGTAGAGCACATCGTCGTTCTGGGGAGAGGGAGCGGCGTCAATTTGAGGGCATTTCTAGTGCCATTGCACGCTGGAGAGACCCTGGTGACCGTTTGGGATTGGTGAGGGACCGTTTATCTGCCGTTTATGCACCTCCTCGGGGGTTTTCGGAGCCTATTGAATCTGAGGAGGCTAATTTATCCCAGTGTATGCGCAAGCTGGGTGACGGGCACTTTATGGCTGCCGTTAAGGTCCTCACTTCTTCTGGGGTTGCCCCTGATAGAACTGCCACCTTGGCTGAGTTGGAATCTAAGCACCCATTCGCCCCACCTCCGGTTGTACCTCCTTCTTTGCTTGCGGAGGATGCTTTGTCAGTACAGAAGGATCTTGTGTTGAATAGGATTCGGAGCTTCCCAAAAGGTACCTCCTGCGGTCGTGATGGTCTCAGAGCCCAACATTTGTTGGATGTTTTAGGGGGGGCTGCTACGGCTGTATCTGATAGCCTGTTAGTGTCTATCACTGGGGTCGTTAATCTTTTCCTTTCGGGTAAGTGTCCGAGCGTGCTTGGGGAGTTTGTTGCCAGTGCCCCTTTGACTCCTCTCGTTAAGCCTGGAGGGGGTGTTCGACCCATTGCCGTGGGTACTGTTTGGCGGAGGCTGGTTTCTAAGGTGGCCTCTTCCTCGGTTGGGAACTTGATGACCTCGTACTTATAGGATTTTCAGTTTGGTGTTGGGGTCTCAGGGGGGTGTGAGGCTGTTCTTCATTCTGTCAACAGGTTTGTGGAGGCTAGAGGAGACGAGGTTGGGCTCTCTATGCTTTTGGTGGATTTTAAGAATGCATTTAACTTAGTTGACAGGAGTGCCATACTTCGGGAGACTCGGTTGAGGTGTCCGTCCATTTCACCTTGGGTTGAGTTCTGTTATTCTCGGCCCGCTCGGCTTTATTATGGGGACTCGGTTCTTCGGTCGTGTCCGGGGGTTCAGCAAGGGGATCCTTTGGGCCCTTTATTGTTCTCGCTGGTTTTGCATCCGTTGGTCCACGCTATCCATCAGTCATGTGAGCTTTCTCTACAGGCTTGGTATCTTGATGATGGCACTATCATTGGTGATACTCTTATGGTTGCCAAGGCGCTTGATATTATCCGTGTTGAGGGCCCAGCTTGCGGGTTACATCTGAATGTCGATAAGACTGAGCTTTTTTGGCCAGTGGAGGACCCTCGTGGAAGGGTGGCGGGCCTTTTCCTTCTTCTATCTCTCGTCCGCTTCGGGGTGTCAAGCTCCTTGGGGGCTCTGTTAGTGCGGATTCAGATTTTTGCCTTGGTTTAGTTGCGCGCCGGGTTTCCAAGACCATCTCTTTGTTGGAGGCTATCCGCAAGCTCGATGATCCCCAGTGTGAGCTTCTTCTTCTTCGCAATTGTGCGGGGGTGGCGAAGTTATCTTATGCTTTGAGGACCTGCCCTCCGTCGGCTTGTGGTGATGCTCTAGCTCAGTTTGATCTGGCCTTGCGTACTTCCTTGGAGATGATTGTTACAGGATCAGGGCCAGGTTTCGGGGATTGGCAGTGGCGGCTTGCCACTCTTCCTATCAGACTTGGAGGTCTTGGGGTCCTGTGTGCGGAGGATGTCAGTCAGTATGCTTTTCTCGCTTCTCGCTTGCAGTCCAGCTCCTTGCAGGATAGGATTCTGTTGAGATCCGGGGTTTTTTCTTCTGGTCCTACCTTTCAGTCTGCTCTTGACAGTTTCACGACCTTTTGTGGTGTTGATGTTCTCTCTGTTACATCTAGCTCTCCTGCCCCCCAGTTTATGAAGTCTTTGGCAAAGAGTTATTTTGGTGTCATTGATGCACATCTGACGTCACGGTTTGGGTTGAGTACTCGGCAGCAGGCTCTTCTTAGTTGTGTTCGTGCACCTCATGCGCAGGATTACTTACTCACTATTCCTATTGATGGGTTGGGACAGCGGATGAACCCGCGACAGTTTCGTGCTGTGTTGTGCTATCGCCTTGCAGTCCCTTTGTTCCCTAATGGTTCCTCTTGCTCGAGTTGTCGTGTGCGACGGATGGACCAGTGGGGTGACCACGCTGTCCATTGTTCTAGTGAGGTGGGGGTGAAGTTTCGGCACAACCTTGTGCGTGATACCTTGGCTGACATATGTTCAAGGGTTGGAGTGGCGGTGCGCAAAGAGGCCCCTATGGGGTTCCTCTCCGATGATGGACGGGACCTTCGCCCGGCAGACTTGTTATTATACAATTGGTCCCAAGGTCGGGACGCCTGCTTGGATGTTACGGGTGTCTCTCCTTTTGCTGGTGGGGGTTTAGACTCTTGGGTTCCAGGAGCTGCTTTGCAGTCTGCCGTTCAGAAGAAGAAGAGCAAGTATTCGGCTAAGTGTGCAGAGCACGGCTACTCTTTCATCCCGTTTGCCTTCTCCACCTTTGCGGAGCTCGAGGAGGAGGCCCTGTCTACTTTTTCGCGTCTTAAGCGCTTGTGTGTTAGCCATTCCAATGATGTTAGTAGTGGTGTTTTCCTTTTTTTTCATAAAGGGGTGGGAGCACAACTTGTTTCCCGACTTCCTTCCAATTTTGCGTGATTAATAAAAGTCTAGTTTAAAATTAAAAAAAAATAAAAAAATAAAAATAAAAATAAAATAATAATAATAATAATAATATATAAAACAACCAGAGGCGATTCAGATCAGATCTAGGTTTAGTTGCGTTTTAGCGTATCATCGTCGATGGATCTGGATGTAGATGCGAAAGCTCGGTCGATGGATTTAGATACGCCGGAGACGAGAAAGCGTAAGGAGAATCCGGAGGCGGCGACGGCGACAGCGAGTAAGCGTCCGGAGGATGAAAGGACAGCTATGCTAATCGCGAATGAAAAGGAATGTAAAAAATGGGCCCGTTTGTACGCGGAAGAGTTAAGGAAAAAGGATGAAGAATTTAAGGAATTCGCAAAAGACGGCAAGTACATGAAACTCCACTGGCACATGGAGGTGGATGACGAGACAAAGGTCATCGAGCCGCCGCCAGTCGACGAGAATGGGGATGAAATTGGTTGGTTTCACATGCACTTCGGATATCACCCTCGTTTATGGGAAATCAAAAACTACGGTAAAAATAATTAAAAATATTATATTACTCTGATTTTTAATTATTTTTCTTATATGATTTGGATTATTAATACGAGGTCAACTAAAGTGTTTGATTTGTTCCTTAATTGATTGGGTTAAGTTGTTCCTGCAGGGATGGGCATGAGAGAGAACACCTTTCATGTATACAAAATCAAACTTACCCACAACTCCAATGTGTATCCACTGGTTGTGTATGGTCAGATGCGGCTGTATTGCGAAATGATGTTGCCCGAGCTTATCTTCGACATGGACAGGGATCACCCCCAAACCATCACTGAAAAGGTCCTTACGTACGCTCCTTCATTTTGTTTTCTGTAATGTTATAAATTTGTGTTATGTATATTATTATGAATTATATATGAAGTAGTAGTAGTAAATTATGATTCCAAACCAAATGCTTGCTGCTTGCTTTGCTTTAATGTGTCTGCGCGCCGTGTTTTGGTTGAGTCGTCTTTTGGATTCTATGTACTAGTAACTAACTAACTACTAGTTATGACTTATGATGTTTTTTTCTGGACTCATGCCATGATCAATTTAGAGTTGTTGTGTTACTGCTGCAGCCATAAAATCATTTAGACACTGCCGGTGTGTTTGTCAAAGGATTTATTTACACTAGTTAGCACTTTCTAATTTCCAAGGGTTGTCAAAGATTGATTTAGACATTTACACAACTCAATGTGTTTGGCAAATTCTATGTGCTTACTATAACGTAGTAATTATTTCCTTGTTAGCCATTGCCACAGACAGATTTCCAGGACAACAAGTATTATACATACATGGCTTTCCACTTGACAAACTAATTTACATTTGAATGGGATATAATATATATATTTGCAATATTCAAGTCTATTCTTATATTAGGACTAAAGGAAGCACATGATCTCTACTTACTTATTAATCAGTGGCGCTTCTTAATTCGTGCATGCAGGATCCATATTTACTACTCACAGGTCCTCTCTGCCCTCCTTACTTTTCACCCCCCCCCGAAGTCTGGCCTTCATAGAAGCCAGACTGATGGTGAAGGGCAATACTCAATCTGATGACAAATATCTGGCCCCAAGTAATGTGGGCGTTAACTATGATGACCATCTTCTGTGCTCGGATGATGTATCCAACTGCTGTAAGGAAGGCATATTGCCAGCCTCCAGCAAGTACTTGCTTGAGCTGACACAGGGCATTGTCATCCACAGTGTTGCGGCCATTATCTCCCTGGAGCTTCTTGATCCTAGCATCAGCCAGCAGGATTCGGAACTCAAAGGCTACTATTTTACTGCCTATATTAGCGACAAGGAGGAGGTTGTGCTACTGGATTCCAGAGATGCGAAGGGGGCCGCTGAACTTGATGATGACAGGAACTTTAAGCTCTCACGCCGAATTATCTGTGTTGAAAATAATAAGTGTCTCACAGTTTGTGTACAGCATGATGAGATTTGTGATGATGTGCCATTCTCCCCTGCAGCTGAGGGTAATGAAGAAGTGAAAACAGTTCATCTTGGTTCGTGCAACATAAAAGTCAAAGTCAAATGGTCGAACTATGAAGAAGTGTTCGTGCAAACAGAAATAATGAAGGAAGGTACGTGCTATCGGAAATAATGAAGAAAGAAACGTGATGTGCCTTATCTATCATCCTGTCTAGTATGTTATACTCTATTTTAATAGATGTTTGGAGCTCAAGGGTTGTGGTACCATTAAGTTTTCGCAATTAAATTTGGTTTTTTTAAGTGGCATTTAATTTGTTCTAACTAGGGGTGTACACGTGCATGTTTAGTTTAAAAGGTTTGTTTGTTGATGATTGTTGAAAATTGATTGGGGAACATAGTAGTTTTGCTGGGGGCTGTATGTATTGGACTGACACATATCGTAGTAGTTTTGTTGGTTAATTGTTGAAAATTGATTACTGTACGTTTTGTTTTTATTGTATTGAAAAGTTGTATTTCTCCTGTCCTAATACATATGAAATTAAATACTTCTCTACTAGACTTTGTAGATGTTTGAAGGGATCTTGAATTAATAGATGTTAGAAGTTTTGTAAAAAATTGTGGTGGGTCATACTTTGGTTACACGGTACTTTGGTTACACGGCGGGTGGTATTTAATAGTTTCAATTCATGTTCTTTAGCTGGTAAGAGTTTGTTCTAACGTTGAAAACTGAGGTTCAACTGAGGATGTATTGATTATTGCATGTTTAGTTTAAGAGGTTTGTTTGTTGATGATTGATGGGGGCTGTAATGTTGATTGGGGAACAAAGTAGTACTTCTTCCATTTTATTAATAACTTCTTAGGTTTCTATTTTGGGCTATTCTATTACAAACTTTCTAACCCAAATATGGAAAGTTTTTCAACCCACTCACTAATCTTTTATTATTTCTCTCTCCTTCATTATAACCACTTTTTCACTCTCTATCATACTTTATCACATTTTCACAATTAAATACTCATACAAATCAATTCTTTAATATTATTCCTTAAAATTGATAATTTTTACCACTTAGGAAGTAACTAAAAAAATGGAGGAAGTAGTAGTTTTGCTGGGCATTTTACAGAGAAAAAAACAAAAAGATGGGGGCAGAGCTCCGTAGAAGGAGTTTTGTTGCTTGATGATTGTTGAAAATTGATTACCTTGTGGCTGTACTGTTTCATTTGATTGTATTGAAGAGAAGTACTCCTCCGGTCCTAATACATATGTACTAACTAATATAGTTATAGTGTATATGTATTTGGTTTATTACATTACATTGCAGCTGCACTTGGTTGTCTTGTTTATTTATTTATTTATTGCTCGCCTTTCTTGGTGACATTAGATAGTTATATGATGATACATGTTGCTGTGTTCAAGATTTAAGAGTTTTGTTTGTCTGTTATGAACAGATGCAGTTCAAAAGAAGGTGGTGCTGCTATGGAACTGTGAAGCTGCTCAACTTGAATTTCATGTTTTTAATTTATGTACTTGTATTAGAAGTTAGAACTACTTTGCTTTTGGCAAGTCCCTTGTGGAAATTATGAACTTGTCCTTGTGTGGGATTTGTTAGTCTTGTGACCTTTGAAATACTTTGGTACTTGTGTTTATTGTTTTGTGATACGTTTTTATTGTCATGTCATTTAGTATAGACTACAGAGCCAAACCGCGCCAACAGTAGTCAACCGCATGTGGTAGTACAGACTATAGTGCCAAACCGTGCCCACAAATTAAATTCGATCCTGTTTTTCCGCATTTGCTACTCTGATACTTCACACGGTTTACGTCCTGTGAAGTTTCGTTGTTTTTCTCTATTTCTGCAAGTATCTCATTTTAGAAATCTTGTTTCTGCACTTGGTTTTCAATGTTTTGTTGAGAATTTCAAGTTTTATGTGTTGGTTTGTTCAAAGAATCTTGAACCTGTTTGTTGGTCATCATGGTAAAACCCTGATTTAAATTATGTTCCCAAGCCAAATCCTACATTCATCGCTGTACTATGTTCATCCTGGAGAACGCTGGTTACAAGATTGTTACTGAGATTTTTTATGGGACAGATTATGTCAAACTGGTCTCATGCCAATGCTGTACTTTCTTTAGATGATGGTACCATAGAAACTTCAGTTCACTAGCAAGTACGACTAAGAATTTTTTCTCATTTGCTTGATACAAATTACATAATATAGTAGTAGTAGTACTACTACTACTACATTATAAGATACACAATGAACTTATAAGTTACTTCAAAAGGAAAAAAGAATGTTACCTTTTGAGAGTAACCTTTTGAGAGAACCACCTTACTCAGAGGCAATGACGATAACGTTAGCCTCTCGTGCTCATAGAATGTGGCTACCTGAGATAAACGAATAACTTCTCAAGAAGGACAAATACCTCCGAACAACGGTCTTTTTTATTTTGTTATTTTGTACACGCCTTGATACCTACCCTTGTGGCACAAAGCAGAAACAATGGCATAAGAAACTTTGTCAGGCTACCTCTGAAGAGTATCTCAGTCGTGTCTTGAGGAATGCTGTTCAGAACAATATATAGCAACAACCAAGCTGCTTCCATCGACTATCTCCACCTCTGTTAAATTACACGTAAGAATCAAATGCACGTAAATTCGAACGATAAGAATCAAATGCACGTAAATTTTAGAAATGAAATTACTTGAGAACTCAATAACCACCTGGTTGAGTAGGCCTAAGCTCATAACTTTGGCACCTCTTGATTCTACTTCCAGTATGGCTTCTTCAATTACGCCTTCGATAACTGGTTTTTTCCATTTGAAAGAATATTGCGAATATACAATCGATCTTTCATCAAGAACCAGAATTTACGTTAAATTTTCAATATTTGGCATAGATTTAATTTCAGTGATTTTGTATTAAGTTCCATTAGGCTATTTAATTTCACTATAAGCTTACAAGTTATACATCAAATGAAACACAATGTTCTCATTGTTTGAGCCTGCTTCGATTCGAAATGTAACAGCTCTGTTCAATTCCTAACTTGAAAAAGATTTTCTTGCTTTCTTCTTGAACAGAAAAAAGCTGCATTCAAACGTTGGTTGTGTAACCTTATCGAATATCCTATGTTGTTCGAGATCGGTTCATGATCAAACATATTCGAACTTGAAGAATGTTTATATCGATTGAGCAGACCTGAGATGCTCGATAAAAGCTCAGTTAGGTTTCTGGAGCTAATTGAATTCATAATTACTGGAGCCAACCGATGACCAGTTATTACTAAACCACTTAACACCAACCCAATGTTTAGTATATATAAGCTAGGATTTCATCTGACAGCTAGGTTGATATATAGTATCAGGTGTTTATCTCTTGGAGCTAAGTTGCACTCATCTGCTTATGGATAAGAATTGTGCTTTGATAATGCCTTGTAAACAGGTTGTCGGGACTTCGGTACTTATAAATTCTCAGCACAAACTTGCCAAAATCTTTATCAATATATCACAACAGAAGTGGTAAAAAAAAGCAATGAAACATGATACATACAACCTCAGGGTTTCTATTGTTGATGGGTAAAATATTAGTTTGGGCCATTTATGGAAGATGCGGTAGAAAATTTAAAAGACAAGTTTGGGCCGGAGCACTATGTAGTGGGTGATGCTCACTTAAAGTTGGCAGTTGCTCTCATGGAATTAGGTAGGCGAGAGTCATAGCATTTCATGCTTGCAAAAGATATTTTGGACGTCGACTTGGAGTCACCACAAACAGGCCAGCAAATGGCAAAAATGGTCCAAGTGTTTAGCTAGTTTGGCATATGCAGTACATAGTTTGGTGGTCATGGCAAATATGGTCCATAAGTTTATAAAAGTTGGAAAATTTGGTCCTTTTCGTCAATTGGGTTGCCATGTCACATTTTTTTATATTTCCAGATGGATTTACAAGTCATATTTAAAAAAAAAAAACTGCTTGTATATTTCAAATGCTTACTAAAACTTTTAACTCAAAGCTGGTTTAAACATCCCGTTCTTTGCTTAAACTTGTTAATCGTTTCACTGCATTATACAAATATCATGGAGAATGTTTGTTGCTAATCCTTTATGTCCTAATTTACCAGATATCGTCAAGCAATAGAATATCAAAAGTAGGTAGTTGAAGGTCCTGAAGGACTGGGACAGAGTGAAGAAGATATCCTGAAGGAAGCTATCAAACTACTGAATGAGATGGAGCTGAGGGATACGCAGACTGATCCTGAAAAGTAATTAAGTATGTGGTGTGTGTCACAAGATCTAAAGGTAAGTCAGTAACTGTAGTAGGTTAGTATGCAATATGAAGCATGTCTTCATACTGTTGAAGACAATTAAGGCTGCTTATAGCCTTATACTGATGTAGTCTTGGTGAACTATATTAATCCGTCTTTTGGGTATGTATGAAACTATGGCAATGTACTCTCTTATTCACTAGTATGAGTCTTCTGATGTTATTTATTCAATGCTGAAAGTTACTTTCTATACCAATTAGCATATTTAATCTTTTGCAGGTGCTTGTGTTTACTGGCTTCTGTAAGCTATAACATCGAATATGATTATGTGAGATGAAAATTGTTGCATGTGATGAATTCCTTGTTATGATCGGTCTCACTGTCATTCGCTCATACACTTCGGTCATCTATGACCTAGAGCAATTGCCTTTGTATAAACTGAATAATCAATCTGCCATAAATTTTTAGCTTTGGTTAGTTCTAAGCTTTTCAATCAAGTCCTTTGAATTTGTTTGTTTCAACGTCCAAGCAACAGTTATGCTTTCATAGTAGTAATGATTAGAGGCAGATCCATTGCCCCAGATACCGGTGAGTGAGGCCTAATTAGGTGATGTTATAAATGCCTTGGCTAAACCTATTCAGATGTTTGTCCCTGGGTTTTCTAAGTACACTTCCATCTCCCATAGATAGCCATTAAATTAAGTGTGAAATGTATTATCTCATATTCCGATGATCATTTTGAGTGATCTCTCATCTCATGATAAAATACACTTCCTTAAAACAATATTGTAAATTAAATATGCGAGCCAAGTTGGTTTTAAAGCAGTTACACCATATTTAAAGGATATAAAAATGCAAATTCATTTCCAAATTTTAGTAAATTTTGAGATTAGAGACAGATAGTTAGGTTTAGCGACGACCAAGCTCAGTTCGCATATGTGCCGTCCTAATATGGCTATGTTTAACGATGGATAGGTTTTACACGTCGCTAATCAGAGATAGATAAAGTCATAAAATTATACTGAAAGTATATATGTACTAGAGACAACCAACATTAAGGACGATATGTAAAAAAAAACTATATAATTTGAAGAGATTGATGAAAATTTCAAAACTTATAAAATTTAATTAATTATAGAACTGATGAGTGAAAATAAACTGACACAACAGTACAGAGCAGGAATTTAAGAAATGCCTAGAAAAAACTAAGCAATTTTACATGAGCATCACTATATAGGTTTGAATAAGATTGTTAATTAAAGGTCCAATACTTTCTTGTGCCCAACAGATACCAAAGGGAGGTGGATCTATACAACTAATTACTCAGCTAAAAACCTCCATTTACTCAGAGGATGATGGCAGAGGAGTACGCGTAGAAGCAGGTCCATCACAAAATCATAACGACATGATCGAGTAACAAATGGAGCTAATTTAATCATTTGTAAGTCATCGATCTTTAGCAAACGATTTATCATATTCACTGAATTGATCAATACTGCTGAAATAATTTTAACAGGGATAAACTTTACAGGTCTAAGGGTACAAGGGAGAAGTGACACCTAGTATATATGCATCTAAACTTCAAAAAGAGATTTCAAAGGTGTAGGCAAAATGGCAGGGTTGAATACATGGAAAGGATACATGGTTATATTGAAAACATGGCCAGGCTTGTTTGATTCTCCACTAATTTTATTAAAATGACATGGCCTATGCAGATGTGCTTCTATTAGGGAGTTTGAACAACTAGAAGCCTCTCAGCTCCTTCTACCTTTAAAATACGTACTACTCGTTGGTATGTGCGTTTGCTTGGTTGGTATCTCGGTTCCAGAGGAATTGTATCCAATTTCCTGTCAGAAGTACATTTTCGATATGCTTGCTGACATGATGACACATGGTTTACATATATATATATAGAGTTCACCTATACTTCATTGATGCTACATCAGCAGCCTGCCTTCCTCAGATCAAGAACGGGTGGCTATTAATTTCTATGTCTCGTCTCCATCAGAAGTGCTCAACTATGATCAGGCTCATCCTGTGTATGTACGTACGGACTGGATTTATCAGGAGATATTTACTATCTCTCAGACAGAGAAGAGCGATATAGGGCAGCTGGAGAGTTACAAGGCATTGCTCCAAACCATTCATTATATTTTTTAAATATATTATGCTTTTTTTTTTTTAATAATCGAACCATTACAATTTCATAAGTAGCATTACAAAGCTAGTAATAAACTATAAATAATCACGCACTTTGCGAGAATTGAACCTATGACCTGACCTCTAGAGTCATGAAACCTCAGTCTAACCAATGGAGCAAACCATTCATTATATATATACAAGGTATATATATTAATTAGTTCTAAGCTTTGATACTAGTGTGTTTTGTTGTGTATGTGAGCTTTATAACTTACATGATTGAAAATAAATTGACAGAAGAGTACAGAACTGGAAATTAAGAAATGCATAGAAAAAATTAAGAAATTTTACACTAGACAGGATAACAAGAAGGCAGGTGATCGATGATTATGGTTTGAATAATCCCACTAGTAGTAATTATTTTCAAATTTCACACAGATGACAGAGAAGTTCCTGCCGAAGCAGGTCCATCACAAAATCAGAACGACGTCAATAACAATGGAGCTAATTAATTTAGCTGTGTGGCCTAAGATATATTCCGGTTAGTAAGTCATCATCAGCAAACAATTTATCATATTCAATGAATACTGTTGAAATAGTTTTAACAGGATAAACTTCACAGTTCCAAGGGTACGAGGGAAAAGTATACTACATCTTATCTTCGGCAGGAGATTTCAAAGGTGTAGGCAAAATGGAAGTGTTGATTACGTGGATGGCTGGGTTAGATGGCACTGGTTGATATGTTTTAGGGGTTATCTAAGGCTGATCCTACACTTATATGGTACTTGAGGAGCTAGAGCAGCATCAATTGGCTTCGTTTCAACAAAAACTAGAAGAAAGCTACATTCTCGCACGTAGTAGGTTCTAAATACTGTAAATGACATATGTGATACTCCAAATAAAATCAGAGAACAACAGTTCTAATTAGTCCTTGGACTATCAAACTCAAATGATCAAAGAGTTTTTACTCCTATCGTGCACGAGCTGATCATACGAACTCTTTGCATCCTTGCCTGATCAATGGAGGAATTCCAATTTTTTTGTTTCATTTCCTTCAATGATACTATTACAAAATATTGCTATTACTTGTAAGGAGAGATCCACAATTAAGCCGATGGATGATTCTGTGACTAGATTTCTTTCTTAAACAACATGCATACACTTTCAAAATACTCAACAAATCCGCTGAAACATGTATGCTTCTGGAAATCTTTAATTAAAGAGCTCAAGTACTATATGTATCTTTTCACAAACAGCATACAACTGGTTAAACAGAAGATAGATAGACTTTGTAAATAGACAAGTAAAGATCCAAAAGGTTCATCATCACTTAGAGCACAGTTAGATATCAAATGCCACTTCAAACCAAATTTAATTAATACAAAAACTTAAAGGGGACTACAATCTTCGAGTTCCAAACATCTATTAAAATATAGTACTCCATCACATACTTGACAGGACGATAGATAAGGCACATAACATTCGACTTTGACTCCTATATATCGTGCACGAGCTGCTGTTTTCTCTTCTTCTCCATCCTTGCCTGGATCGAGGAGTTCCAACCCTTGACTCTTACTTCTGTAATACCTGCTAGCTACCAATCGAATGAAGCAGATGGATGAAAGTATGCATACTTGTAATTCTCAGAAAATGGGAAGTGTATCTTCAACTTCAACCTGTAGCAAGAAAATTTTAACCTAATTAAAATACAAAAGATGTCATATATATATGCACCTAAATATCATAAGATAAGAAAGATATATCATATATATATAGTTTGTTAGCTAACTGATTTACCTGTCATCATCCGATATCCCATTTCTCTTCCTTTTCAATGTTCTAGCTTCATCATCACTAGCAGGACACCTTCCCTTAAAGTCGGACAAGGCTAGCTGGAAAGACTTGGGAAGAGAAAGTGTCCGGTAGGCCAGAAATCTCAACACTACCCCAGCATTTATTCTTCACATTACAACACAAAAACTCGTTATTAGCCACCTGGAGAAGGACAAGCTCTTTGTCCTTCAAGTAAGCTACTGGCTTAACGTAACCCGCCTTGATGCATTCATGGCGTTCAAAGAACATTATCTGAGTCCACATTTGTTTAGAAGAAGCAGAATCCATAGTCGCCATCCATAGATCAAAGCTATGCATATCAACATCATTGAAACTTAGAAACAATTGGCCACCCAATACATCTAATTGCATGATGTAGTCAGCTTGATAATGACCTGGTGCTGGCAATGGAACTCTGCGGAAAGTCTCAGTTGTGAAATCAAGAGCAATGACACAGTTATCAGCGTATCCCTCTGGCCTAAGTTTAGTTGCAGCCCAATACAACGAGCCATTCCAAAACACTCCAGTACGTTTAATATCCCCGATAAAAGAAGTAGGCAAATCATAAGGTATCTTATGCCAAGTATTCGAATTCATCGAATAGATAAAAGTGACAAACTTAACACCTGCACCACCAGAATTATCATCAGAAGGACATGGAGCAATTCTAACAGCCTTGTAATCCTTGTTAACAGCATCATAACCGAGGCCGCTACAAGGCATTCTTCTCCCTTTTGTATTAAGAAAATCATCACATAATGGCAACTCTAGGGATTCCCCAGTGAAAGGGTTCCATATCACCCAAACCATGGAGTTGTGCCAAGCAGGCATCAGAATGAGGCCGTCACACAAAGCTACAGGCATCTCGCGTACACGAGGCACCCCCCGGCCAGAAATAATATTTCTAATATGAACAGCCTTAATCATCATCGTATGTTTGTTTCTTGTTGAGATATCAGCAGCATCAAAGGAGGCTAACAATGGGAGAGAATAAAGTTTACCCGACGAGTTTCTGATGAACAGAAACTCGCTGCCGACTGGTGGACGACGGTGGAGACGATGCATTTCTTCTACAAAGAGGTGGTCGTCGATGATCCTGCACCAATCCTTGCAGACTAATCGGCATCGGAAAAAGAGAGTCGACCGGCACACGGAGGAGTATTAGCCGGTAAACGTCACTGGGCATATCAGACATGTTTCCTTTTTCTTTTCTTTGCCGGTTAATCGGCGCCGGGTATCGATGGAGTGTAAGCAAACAGAGAGAGAGAAGACAAAATATTTCAGATGAAAACAAAATGTTACGGTTACAAGTTAGATATATTATTTTATTTTTGACTTCTTTTATGAAAAGCAAAGTTAATTTATGAAATCCGCCCAAGGTTTTTACATAACTCATTAGCTCACATGTAAATATTATAGACCGTCTATTACCGGCCACTTGCTAAAATAAGGTAAGCTTGCAGAAGAGAAGAGATGATCAAAACAGAGCAACAAGGCTAGCTAGCACATTTATAGCCGCTCAACGCTGTCCTAGTTGTCGACGATTAATCTAGCTAATTGTGGTCACTAATCTACGCGGAATACTACAAATTTCAGGAATCCTAATAGAATTAACTAAAATCAACAGTGAAAGGATATAAGATTTTGGCTTGGTTTGATGAGTTGCATGTGCGCGCGAAATCCTAATCGTACCACACACTTCTTGATCCAGTGTGTCGCGCGCAATCATTATATGTACCAGAAATTTGAAAAACTCCCTCCACACGCTCTTACTTCTTCTAGTTCGGTTGCCCCACGTTCTAAATCTTCGACTTATTCCGTTTCGTACCTAGTTCCCCCTTATTCAGGTGTCTAGATTCGCCCCTTATTTGATGCGGTGTGGATTAGAAGTCTTTTCCTTTTCTAGCAAGTTAGGCTTTAGTATTAGACTTTGTTTCGTATTTGGTTTCTTTTTCTTTTCCAACAAGTTAGGTTATAATATTTAAATACATGTCCACGTTTTTTTCATTCAGTGATGTTTTGATTATTAAATAAAAAAAGTTGAGTTTTTCTCCCAAATCTGTCAATTTTCGGTATTCTTAGGTAGAATCAACGAACTTTGATAAAATTCGGCAATTCTTTAGTATTTTGCGGAATCAATGAAGTTTTGATAATCATTCTTCCCTGTCTGTCCACGCAGGCTGCATCATTATTCTTGCGCTCTGATAATCTATGTTCAGCATCAAAGAGCTAATTGATTAATTAAGTGTCCCAAAAGTTTAAAATTAGTAAAGTGCCGCGAAATTTTTATCATAGAGGCACTTGATTGTAAAGTGACCCAAAACAAGTGTCCTCATGTCTAGTTTTTTTGTAGTGGATCTATAAATTTCGTTGAGAAGCGTGATTGAATGGAGCTTTCCAAGCTGATAATGGCAGAATTGGCGTCATAGTGATCCTGGAGGAGAAAAGCCAGAAAAACCGATCGAAACTGTTGGAGGACTACATGCGTAAAATTCAGTTCTGGCTGAAGGACATGATCATTTAACAGAGCTAACACACAAGCAGTAACAGAATTACCAACATAATGCCAAAGACGTTGATAAAACAAAGCACATGTCGTCAGGGCTAGGGGATTTCAAAGGGTACATATCAAAAAGTGCTTTTTTTTACCTCAAGTGAAGTGTACAGAGCTCCAGATTCATGTGTGCATCCACCTTCCTGCTCATAGTCTGAATTACATCATCCACCTCTGCCACTGACGATTTTCTGGACTGGAAAATAATCTGATAATACTCCTGTACAATGTGGCCCATCTCCAATTTTCCATCACATAACACTCCATCTTAGTTGCCTGAGCATGAAAAAACCGCGTATTTCTATCCCCCTCCCCCAACCACTGTGTTTTCGCCCTTTGTTTCCAAAGCAACTCTTCACCATCCAACACAGCCTCCAGTTCAGTTTTAATGAGTATGGCAGGATTGTGGTATGACAACGCTTGTTTTTTGCCCGTATCATGGACCCAGAAATAGGTGAGTACCTTTAAAATATTATGGTTCTGGCCCTCTTGTTCTCCGCTATATGATAGGCTATATATGTGCGTTTGCTTGTTTGGTATCTAGGTTCCAATGGATCAATTCCAAAGGAAATAAATGTATCCGATTTCCTGTCAGAAGTACATTTTCGATATGCTTGTCGACATGATGACACATGGCTAAATCAGCCTTCCTGATCAGATCAGGAACGGGTGGCGGCTATTTCTCTCTGTGCCATTTGTGATCCACTCACCAACTTAAATGCTCCACCAAGTTTCTACATTAATTCACTCGAATGCAGCAGCCGCCAAGTGTGTTACAACTCCCTGCAGATAACGCTGGGGGTTCACATTATTTCAACCATGACTGGTGCCATGATATTATGAGTCAGCTGAGATGTCTCTCATGGTATGATCCTAACACTTATCTGCAATGCAGTTTACGCTTTTCAACATTTTTAACTTTCTATCTGTTTGCAGGGCCTCAAATATATCCCACTGATGAATTGAATTTGGATTCTTGGAGGGTGAACTTTCACAATTCTTCTATGAGTACTTTAAAACTTTGACACACCTAACATGTAGTAGTATTCATTTTGCAACAATGACATTCAGAAGAGTTCATGTTTGCCCCAACTGCTGAGCGAGGAAATTATCTCAACCGTCCAGGATTTGAAATAGGCCAAGGCAATAGAGGTGAGCGATATACTCTTTTCAATATCAATAATAAATATTTCATTCTAGCAAAAAATTCAAGCAGTTTTGTTGAATCAGACAGACGCAGAGTTGCGTGGACAACAAGATAGAAAGGCTCAAATGGCCAGGCGGGAGCTGTATCATCTTGTTTGCAGTCTGCCATGCACGGGCAAGATCATCATCCAAAACTATTGGAACCTGTTATGTTGAGTTCGATTCAACAATAGTCGATTATACCTAAAGGAATTCGAATAGGAATTGAATTCAAATAGGAATTGATTTCCTAATGGAGACAATTACCTTTTCCTGATTGCATTCGAAACAGTTGTTGACATAACACCTCACAAATCTCCACCTTTAGCTCAACACCAGCGACCTCTGTATCCCTGAAGTTAGGACACACCCCTTTGCATCTCTAAGGTTAAGACACGTCCCCATGTACCTCTAAGGTTAAGATACGCCCCCATATGCACCTCTAAGGTTAAGATGCCTCCCCGTTCCATCCCTGAGGTTAGGATGACCCCCTTCTTGTTTTGACACCCACAAGTTCCAGGCAAAACCTGAACTTTGGTCCTGGAAGCGCCTTAGTCATAGCATCTGATGCATTCAAAGATGTATGAATCTTCTTTATCTTCACAACTCCCTTGGCAATGATATCTCTGATGAAGAAAAACCTTACATCAATGTGTTTTGTCCTTTCATGATACACATGATGCTTAGTCAACATAATAGCACTTTGATTGTCACAGTGAATATTCACATGATCCTGTTGGATACCCAACTCATTCAATAATCCACCCAACCAGATAGCTTCCTTAACTCCTTCAGTGATAGCCATGAACTCCGCCTCTGTTGTAGATAATGCAACCACAGACTGCTGACTTGCTTTCCAACTAACTGCCGTGCCAAACAAAGTAAACACATACCCTGTGATAGACTTTCTTCCATTCAAGTTCCCTGCAAAATCTGCATCAACATATCTAACCAATGGATTCTGCAAGTCATTGCTTTTCTTGAACCTCAGTCCCATCATCCTTGTGCCACTTAAGTATCTGAGAACATCCTTCACAACATCCCAATGTCTTCTCCCAGGATTCCCCATGTATCTGCTGATAACACTCATAGCATATGCAAGATCTGGCCTGCAACAAATCATAGTATACATAATACTTCCAACTGCACTTGCATAAGGTACTCTTGACATAATCCTTGCTTCTGCATCATCATTAGGACATTGTTCCTCAGATAACTTCACCCCAGGTGCAATAGGAGTAACCACACTACTGCAATTTGACATATTGAACTTGGCTAGAACCTTCATGAGATAACTAGGCTGAGATAGAAACAGATTCTTCTCCTTCTTGTCCCTAGTGATATCCATCCCAAGAATTCTACTTGCATCCCCAAGATCCTTCATCTCAAATTCTTCCCGCAGTTTCCTTTAAGTGTTTCAATCTCCTCCATTGACCTGCTAGTAATCAACATATCATCCACATATAAGAGTAAGTAAACTCTCTTAGCAGCTTCATTCCCAGACTGATATATGCAACTGTCATAAGCACTCCTTACAAATCCAATCTCCGACATGTAGCTATCAAACTTTAAGTACCACTGTCTTGGACTCTGCTTAAGACCATATAATGATTTCTTCAGCAAACATGCTCTCTTATGCCTCTTGTCAACAACAACTCCCTCTGGTACTGTCATGTATATCTCTTCTTCCAATTCTCCATGTAGAAACGCAGTTTTCACATCCATTTGGTGAAGAAACATGTCATACTGAGTAGCAAGAGCTAAGATTACCCTGATAGATGTGTGCCTAACCACTGGTGAGAATATCTCATTGTAGTCCACTCCTTCTCTTTGAGTAAATCCTCTAGCAACCAATCTAGCCTTGTACCTTATGTATTCTGTACCCTTGAGCTCCACCTTCTTCTTGAAGATCCATTTACAGCTGACAAGCTTCTGTCCATCAGGAACTTTCACAATTTTCCATGTATCATTCTTCTCAAGTGACATTAGCTCTTCATGAATAGCTCCAATCCACTTTGCACTTTCAGAACATGTAATTGCTTCCTGATAACTCTGTGGTTCAGATGAATCCACACCTTCTTTCGCAGTACTAAGAGCATGAGCAAGATATGTCTTGCTAACCCTGCCAAAACCATACATATCTGGTGCTTTCCTCTGCCCCCTTTTACTTCTTTCTCTTGCAAGCTGATAGTTTGAAGTTTCACCAACTTCCTCATCAAGTTGATCATCACCATCTGACTCTGAGCTACTACTAGACTCCTCATTCACTGGTAATATAGGCTCAGCATCCTCAACATCATCTTCCACTGTGGGCTCCACCTGAGAGTGAACTCTCTCATCTTCTAACTCAATTCTGGTATTTTCTGCAGAGTCGAGGTTGAGTGCGGGGTTGGGTGAACCCCCTCTGTCAACACCTGTCTGCTTGTCCTTCAGAGGTAACACACCTTCATTAAACTGGACATCCCTGCTTATAATACACTTTCCCTTTCCAGGTTCTATGCACCAAAGCTTATATCCTTTAACCCCCTTTGGGTAACCAATAAAGATACACCTCAATGCTCTAGCTTCCAACTTATCTTGCTTGATATGTGCTAAAGCCAAGCAACCAAACACCTTGAGTTTTGAATAGTCCCCAGTTGTTCCAGTCCATACTTGATCCGGCGTCTTAAACTCCAAAGACACAGCTGGACTCTTATTGATAAGTATTGCTGCTGTAACCATAGCTTCTCCCCAGAAACCTTTGCTTACCCCAGAACTCAGTAACATACACCTAGCTCTCTCCAATAGAGTTCTATTCATTCTTTCCGCAATTCCATTCTGCTGTGGTGTACCTGCAACTGTTCTGTGTCTAGTAATACCTTTCTCTTTACAGAAATTAGTAAACTCAGTAGATAAGAACTCCAATCCATTATCAGTCCTGAGATACTTCAATGATCTTCCTGATTGATTCTCTACCTCAGCTAACCATTCCTTGAACTGATTAAATGCTTGATCCTTAGACTTCAGAATATAAACCCAGACCTTCCTTGAATAATCATCTATGAATGAGATGAAATATTTACCTCCACCTTGAGTGAGTGTCCTGGATGGTCCCCATAAATCTGAATGCACATAATCCAAGTTAGCTTTAGTAGTATGCTTCCCTGTGTTGAAACTGGTCTTGTGCGCCTTCCCCATCACACATGTCTCACAAAATGGTAACTTAGTGAACTTGTCTCCTCCAAGTAATCCCTGCTTGGTAAGTTCCTTCAATCCTTTCTCTCCAAGATGGCCAAGCCTCTTGTGCCATAGATATGTGTTGTCATTCCCATGAACTGCTGCACTTTCTCCAGCTACTGTGTTACCAGATAAATAGTATAGACCATTCTTCTTAACACCTTCCAGCAAGGTTGTCTGAGGTGTTGACCCAACACCCCCCTGAACCCCGTGCATAACTCGCAGAACACCATGATTACAACTCCATGAATACCCCATAGCATCAAATTGACCAAGTGAGATCAGATTCCTCCTCAAATCAGGTATGTACCTTACACCAGTTAACAATCTAACAGTTCCATCATGCAACTTCAATTTAACATCACCAATGCCTTTGACCATGCATGACTGATTGTTCCCCAAAAGTACAGTTCCACCTTTCCCATATTTGAAGTTTGTAAACCATTCTTTAACTGGACTCATATGAAAAGAGCACCCAGAATCAAGTATCCAGGATAAGTCTATATTAGAAGTAGAGACCGTAAGTACCTCTGAGATGTCAAAAGATTGTGTAGCTTGTGCTATGTCAACTGTTCCTGCCTCTCCCCCAGATTGCTTTGGCTTCCTGTTGTTCCACACAGGGCAATCCTTCTTGAGATGTCCCTTATTGTGACAGTGGTAGCACCTCCTATTCTCCACAGAATCTGATGACCTCTTACTCTCTTGCTTCTTATATTTCTCCTTTGGTAATCTTTCCCTTGAAGAACCCTTCTTGGAACCATGGTACTTCATAGCAAGACTCTCAGCCGAATGTCCACCTTCCTGCAGATTCTTCTGCTTATGGAACTCCCTAGTCTTTAATGATTCCCGTACCAAATCCAAAGTTACTTCAACATTACCAAACATCAACGAATCTCTAAAGTTCTCATAGGAGTTGGGAAGGGAGTTGAGCAACACCATAGCTTTGTCTGCGTCTGTAGTCTTATCACCAACATTCTCCAAGTGTGTTGTGATCTTGTCAAACTCTGCTAACTGCTCCAGAATCGGCCTACCTTCATCCATCCTAAAACCAAGAAACTTCTGCTTGAGATACATCATCTGGGCTGATGATTTTCCCATATAAACTTTTTCAAGTTTATCCCAGATTTCTTTTGCATCAGTACACTTAACAACCTCCCTCAATGCTTCGTCGCTCAATGAGTGAATCAGTGTATTGAATGCCTTCTTCTTGATTTCCTTCTTCTTTGCATCGTCTTTAATATCCTTAAGACCGTCATCCCCCAACAGAGCATCGTCAGCTCCATAATCCGATAACAAGGCCTTAACCCTCAGTTTCCACAGGCTGAAATCTGTGTGCTTCGTCAGCTTCTCAATCTCGATTTTAGTTGATGACATTGCTTATATCAAGTTTTGGATTCTCCCGGTAAATTCCTTCGACCCTTCTTCCCACAGACGGCGCCAATTGTTGAGTTCGATTCAACAATAGTCGATTATACCTAAAGGAATTCGAATAGGAATTGAATTCAAATAGGAATTGATTTCCTAATGGAGACAATTACCTTTTCCTGATTGCATTCGAAACAGTTGTTGAGATAACACCTCACATGTTAATTAAAGGCACCTTCTGGCTTCTGCAGTATATGTATATACCATGGAATTATTTATGGACTTCTCTAAGCTAATTAAAAACAATATTTTCTTACAGATTTACAAATACAAGGCCTGCCACAAGAACATGAAGGTACACTGTGTAATCGTTATTTTCTCTTTCTATCAAACTCACAAAATGCACCAGAGTAACCAAATTTTAAGTCTGCTATTCTATCAGAGAGCAAGTTTAGGAATTTTGCAGCTTCTATGTCATCAACTAATGACATAGAAATATAGAATATTGCAGCCCCCACTAAGGATTCACAAATAACGTGGAACCTAGGAGTAGCTTCAACTTGTTCGAGTTATTCAGAGGCCTGAACGGGGCGTAATCTCTGAAAACATATATACACTTCCAAAATACTCAACTATCCGCTGAAAACATGATGCTTAATTTTGAAAGTCTTTAATCAAAGAGCTCAACTATATATCATTTTCACAAACAGCATACAACTGGTTAAACAGAAGATAGATATATAGGCTTTGTAAATAGACAAGTAGCTAGGTATATAGCTTAGAGAAGTCCATAAAATGGGATTGTGTTTGGTTAGCTAGCCGGTTTTCTGTAACTAGTGTTAGCTTGTCATTTCTGTGTTTAACATTGGTTGCTATAGGTAGTCTGGACTCGATCATGAGTCGACTTATTGTACTTGAACTGTTTTGGAGTAATAACACATTTGTTCCCTTCCAAAAAAAAAAAAAAGTAGGTATATAGCTTCCAAGCACATTGACCGACTTAATTTGATCAGATGCAGTTATTGTTATTTACTTATGTTTTATTTATGGGGGAATTACATCCAGACCCCCTGTTAGATTCATCAATTACGAATTTTACCTCCTTAGATCAACAATTACATAACTTTCCCTGTTAGATTGAAACAATTACATATAGGCCCACGATCTTGACTTTTCCCGAATTAAAGTCTGGAAAGTACAATTTTGTCCCTGAATAATTATCAGATTTCAATAAAGCCCAAACAACCTAAATTTATGTTTATTACACATTTGCCTCAAAAAAATTTTATTCCATAATATTAACACTATTTAATATAAAATAAACCCACATAATTTATCTAAATTGTAAAAAGGTCTCAAATATTATTGTAAAATAAACCCCCACAAATTTAAAATTCAAAATAACTCCCAAATTTTAATTTTTTTAATTTTTTTTTAAAAATCTTTTGGTCATCTTCTTCTTCTTCAAAGGTACCAGATCCCGGTACCGGAACCCGGTACCAGCCTCCAGATCGGAGACAGCTGCTGCTCCAGATCGAAGCTGTCTCCGATCTGGAGCAACAGCTTCGAGCGGAGCATGCTGCTGCTCCTATCGGAGCTATGCAAGCTCCAAATCGGAGCTTGCTTGCAAGCTCCGGTAAGAGCTTACTGCACTCCGATTTGGAGCCAGCAGGATCGGCTCCGATCGGAGCTTGCTACAAGCTCCGACCGGAGTTGCACTCCGGTACCGGATATCAGATTTCGGTACCGGAGGTTTGGAGAAGAAATAAAGAAAATAAAAAAATAAAAAAAAAAAGAAAAAAGAAAAAGAGAAGAAAGGGAAAAGGAAAATAGAAAAAAGACTAAGGCATGTTTGGTTATCAAATATGACTAAGTCAGTCAACTGAATTGTTGAAATTTGGACCCCTATGTAATTATGTAATTGTTGAACTAAGGAGGGAATATATGTGATTAGAGACTCCCAGTGAGGGAGGTAAATGTAATATTCCCTTTATTTATTCATACATATTTAAATACAATTCGCATCACATTTTACGAATATATTATTTGGCTATTTGAATTATTCTATAAAATGTTCCCAAGGATTTAATATAATCACCAAGTTAGGTGGAACTTGTGTGACAAAAACCTTAGGAAAATCTTTATGATCAGCTGTTGGAATTATTTTCAAGTTTCAGACAAATGGTGGCTGAGGATTTCGCACAGAAGCAGGTCCATCACAAAATCAGAACGACATCAGTAACAAACTAACAATGGAGCTAATTTAATTAGCTGTGTAAACTTTACAGGTCCAAGGGTACAAGGGAGAATTATACATCTAATCTTCAGAAAGAGATTTTAAAGGTGTAGGCAAAATGCATTGCAGGGTTGAATACATGGATGGTTATATTGAAAACATAAGTACCCCGGCCAAGCAAACTTCACACACCGATTGAAATAATTTTAACAGGATAAACTTTACATGTCTAAGGATACAAGGGATCGGAGAAGTATGCATCTAATCTTCTTCAGAAAGAGATTTCAAAGGTGTAGGCAAAATGGCAGGGTTGAATACATGCATGGATGGTTAATGTTGAAAACATAAGTACCCCGGCCAAGCAACGTCTCACTGATTGATATGTTTAGGGGTTATTTAAGGCTTAATGTGGGTTTACGAGCTGATCCTACAATTGTATATATGGTAGCTGAGGAGGGAGAGGAGATGAATTGGCTTCACTTGAACAAAAACTAGCAGAAATTAAGCTTCCGAGGACTAACAAACTCAATTTATACACACATTTCCAACAGGTTTTTGACTCCTATATATGGTGCACAAGCTGATACTAACTGTTTTCTCTTCTTCTTCTTCATCCTTGTCAGAAAGGTTCGGAGGAATTCCAATTTTTATGTTTCATTTCCTTCAAAGATACTATTCCTATTCTACAAAATATTGCTATTACTTGTAAGAAGATGGATGATTCTGTGACTAGATTTCTTTCTTAAACAACATACATACACTTCCAAATAATACTCAACAAATCTGTTGAAACATGATGCTTCTGGAAATCTATATAATTAAAGAGCTCAACTATACATCTTTTCACAAACAGCATACAACTGGTTAAACAGAAGATAGATATATAGCCTTTGTAAGTAGACAAGTAAAGATCCAAAAATTTCATCATCACTTAGAGCACAATTACAACAAATGCGCCACTTCAAACCAAATTTAAATACGAAAACTTAATGGTGGTACGAACTACAATCCTCGACTTCCAAACATCTATTTAAATATAGTACTTCATAACATACTTGACAGGACGATAGATAGACAAGCACCTCACATTCAGTAGTACTCCCTGAAGTTTTTTGATAGCTCGGCCATATATTCGACTTTGACTCTCCTATCGTGCATGAGCTGATATCAACTGTTTTCTCTTATTCCTGGATCGAGGAATTCCAACCCTTCACTCTTACTTCTGTGACAGATGGGTCAAAGTAGTCATACTTGTATCTCAGAGAAAATGGGAAGTTTATATTCAACTTCAACCTGTAACAACAAAATTTTAACCTAATTGAAATGCAAAACATGTCATATATATGCACCTAAATATCCGAGTATAACGATCTATAAAGACGTCGAAAGAGGTAGTAATAAATGCAAATCAGCAAGCAAGTTCTTATTAACTAGTAACTGAAGAAACATATATAGTTTTAACTAACTGATTTACCTGTCATCATCCATCCGATTTCTCTTCCTTTTCAATGTTCTAGCTTCCGAACCAATACCTTCATCATCATCATCATTAGCAGGATACCTTCCTTTAAGTCGGACAAGGCTAGCTGGAAAGACTTGGGAAGAGAAAGTGTCCGGTAGGCCAAAAATCTTAACACTACCCCGGCATTTATTCTTCACATCACAACACCAGAACTTGTTATTAGCCACCTGGAGAAGGACAAGCCCTTTATCCTTCAAGTAAGCTACTGGCTTAACGTTACCCGTCTGGATGTAATACTCACGTTCTAACCACATTATCTGAGTCCACATTTCTCCAGAATCAGAATCCATAGCCATCCATAGATTGAAGCTATCCATATCAACATCATTGAAACTTAGAAACAAGTGGCCGCCCAATACATCTAATTGCACAAAGTAGTCAACTTGATAATGACCTACTGATGGGAATGGAAGTATGCGGAAAGTCTCAGTTGTGAGATCAAGAGCAATGACACAGTTAACAGCGTATCCCACTGGCTGCCTAAGTTTAGTTGCAGCCCAATACAACGAGCCATTCCAAAACACTCCAGTACGTTTAATATCCCGGATAAATGATCTAGGCAAATCGTCAGGAATCTTATGCCAAGTATTTGAATTCATCGAATAGATAAAAGTGACAAACTTAACACCTGCACGACCATAATTATCACGATGATCAGAAGGACATGGAGCAATTCTGACAGCTTTATAATCCTTGTTAACGGCATCGTAGCCAAGGCCGCTACATGGCATTCTTCTCCCTTTTGTATTAAGAAAATCATCACACAATGGCAACTCCAGGGATTCCCCGGTAAAAGGGTTCCATATCACCCAAACCATGGATTTATGCCAAGCAGGCATCAGAATGAGACCGTCACACGAAGCTACAGGCATCTCGCGTAGACGAGGCACCCCCCGACCAGAAAGATTATTTCTAATATGAACAGCCTTAATCATCATCGTATGTTTGTTTCCTGTTGAGATATCAGCAGCATCAAAGGAGGCTAACAATGGAAGAGAGTAAAGTTTCAGAAACTCGCTGCCGACTGGTGGACCACGGTGGAGACGATGCATTTCTTCTACAAAGAGGTGGTCGTCGATGATCCTGCACCAATCCTTGCAGACTAATCGGCATCGGAAAAGAGAGTCCACCGGCACACGGAGGAGTATTAGCCGGTAAACGTCACTGGGCATATCAGACATGTTTCCTTTTTTCTTTTCTTTTAGGTTAATCGGCGCTGGTATCGATTGAGTGTATGTCAGTAAACAGAGTCACAGAGATATATTTCTGATGAAAACAAAATGCTACGGTTACAAGTTAGATATATCATTTTATTTTTGACTTCTTTTATGAAAGCAAAGTTAATTTATGAAATCCGCCCAAGGTTTTTACATAACTCATTAGCTCACATGTAAATGTTATAGACCGTCCTCTATTACCACTTGCTAAAAAATACTACTAATCTAAGCTTGTAGAAGAGAAGAGATGATCAAAACAGAGCAACAAGGTAGCTAGCACGTTTATAGCCGCTCAATCTTGTCCTAGTTGTCAACGATTAATCTAATTGTTGTCCCTAATCTACGCGGAATAGTACAAATTTTAGGAATCCTAATAGAATTAACTAAAATCAACAGTGGAAGGATATAAGATTTTGGCTTGGTTTGATGAGTTGTGCGCGCAAAATCCTAATTGTACCACATACTTGATCCAGTGTGCCGCGCGCAATCATGGTATGCACCAGAAATTTGAAAAACTCCCTCAACACGCTCTTACTTCTTCTAGTTCGTTTGTCGCACGTCCTAAATCGTCGACTTATTCCGCTTCGTACCTAGTTCTCCCTTATTCAGGCGTCTAAATTCGCCCCTTATTCTTGCGGTCTAGATGATCTATGTTCAGCATCAAAGAGTTAATTGATAAATTAAGCGTCCCAAAATTTTAAAATTAGTAAAGTGACCCGAAATTATTATCATAGAGGCACTTGATTGTAAAGTGACAAAAAACAAGTGTCCCAATGTCTAGTTTTTGTTGTAGTGAATCTATGAATTTTGTTGAGAAACGTGATTAAATGGAGCTTTCCGAGCTCAACAATGGCATAATTGGCGTCACAGTTAGCCTGGAGGAGAAAAGCCAAAAAACCGACCGTACATGTTGGGGGTGAACCGGTTCAACTAATAACAAGGGTTCGAACCAAATGAAACAGATAATTGAAACCTGGCAAGTAAATTAGGAACGCATGAAAATGCACATGGAGAGTGAAAGTATATGTCCTAGAGACAACCTACTATGAAATACGATGATGACTTGCCGAATCTCTATGTCTGGATCACTTTGCTTTGATTCTGATATGACATGGAATATCGCCCAACATTACCTGTGCCCTGCACCAGGGCCAGGGGGCTACGCCAAAAGACCTGCCGAGCTTATGACCAAAGACATGGCACTGAGCGCATGAAGAAGACTCGTCGGAAAAGGAACCACCACGGGGCCTAGTACGAGGGAGGAAGACGCACTGGAAAAGAGCTCATCACGCAGCCCAGTACGCGGGAGGAAGACCCGCTGGAAAAGAGCTCATCACGCAGCTCAGTACGCGGGAAGAAGACCCGCTGGAAAAGGGACCACCACATGGCCCAATACGTGGGTAGAAGACCTGCCAAGACTAGAGCGCGAATAATAGCCTGGCCCACAGGAAGAAGGCTCCCCGCATGGTACTCCCGTAAGACCTACGCAGATGGAGTGAGCTGAAGATCAACTCCACTGAAGAAGAAGCTCCCCGCCTTGTGGATGCCTTGTCTGCGCTAAGCAGATAAGAAGTACAGAAGAACAGAGTTAAAGCCAAAGAAGACAGAAGAAGGGCCCCTGGTCGGTTGTTTCTATATATAGAAGACGAGGAAAAGAAGTAGACCATGTTCCCAATAGTAGAAGTCAACCACGGACCAACGGAGCCCAGTGCGCACCACCACGCACCTGCAGAGCGCATCGCGTACCCGCATGGCTCATTGCGCAGCAAAAGGGCGCACCGTGCAGCAACAGAGCGCACCGCGTACCCGCAGGGCTCACCGCACACCCGCGTGAGCTAGGCCCGCGCGCCCGCGCAAGTAAGGCAAGCTGACAAGGTCCCACACCTTGTCCCTTCCACTCTAGCTATATATATGAGGTCATATATCACTTTGAGGTGTCATCTCTACACACCCTCCCCTACTTCATCTCTCCACAACTCTTTGAGTTCAAGCGAAGTCTACCACCAGTTTGTCCGAGGCAAACCGGTCTACCAGGGCTGACGCCCGCCCTTGAGCATGTATATGCAGGTTGCTTAGAGGAGGAAGAGAAGTCATCCATCCATGGTGAGGAACAAAGAAAAGAAGGTAAGGCATCGATCCAAGATCTAACCCCCAGGCGTTTAGATCATGTTTAGTACTACTTAATCTGTGGTGTAACTTATAGTTATATCATATTCGATGATGAAAAATCATGACTCTTTCAAACTTTCTTTGTTGTTCTTCTGAATCCGCGTGAATGCGATCTCTCATTCCTTTCTGAGCCAATTATCATTCAAAGATGCCCATAATAAGCTAAGCTTGCAGAAGATATTATAACAAAACATAGCAACAACACTAGCACATTTATAGCCGCTCAATGTTGCCCTAATTGTCGACGATTAATTTAATTGTTCACGCTAATCTACGGGAAATAGACAAATTTCACGAATCCTAATACAATTAACTAAACACAACAATGTAATGATAACATTTTGGCTTGATTTGATGAGTCTTGCACGCAAAATCCAAATCGTACCAAATCGGTACAATCTGCATCTAGTGTGTCGTGCACAATCATACGTACTAGAAATTTAAAAACTCCCTCCATGTACACTCTTGCTTCTTCTGGTTCATCTGCACGTCCTAAATCGTCAACTTATTCCACTACGTACGTAGTTCGCCCTTATTCATGAGTTGATTTATAAAAAAAAAAAAAAATTAATTTTTTTTTATTTATAAATTGCCCGTACTATTATTATGCTAAAAATTCTTGAGTTAAATCAATTTGCCAATTAATTAATGTAAGTGCCCCAAAATTTTCAAACTAATGAGGTGCCCCGAAATTTTTAACATAAAGGCTAGTGAGCAACTGTACAAAATCAGACCAGGCCAGAACGAAACGGTACCGGATCCAACTTTAATTTTTAGATTTTCATGGACCGAAGACCGGACTGTAAAAATACGGTCCGATATGTTCCAGACCGTTTTGGCTTCTAACTCAGGAAGAATTTCTTTCTCCGAAGCTTTATCTATTGATATGATCATGCATCACAATTCTACTCCATTTGAAACCCTATGTGCTCTCTAATGAAACACAGTATACTATTAATTAGCTAGTAATATATTTATTTCATTTCATCCACTGGATCCGTAACCTACAGATCTGTTCCATCCCGTTATGTTTAAACTCTCTAGTCTCATTCATTTTGGTATTCTTCAATGAGTAAGTATGAGTAAGTATAGTAAAAGGTACACTTTCCTATACATTAGGAAAGGTTGATTATCATCTCAAAAAATTAAGATTCGCGGTCAGACCATAAAAATTCGGTCAGCTTATTATCCTATATATAGTTACAAAAAGAAAAGAAAAAAAAAAGCAGAATTGATATTTCTCTCTCTATTCTCGTTTCTCTCTGTACTCCCTTTCTCTCTACTCGATCGATCGATCGATTCTCCACCGGCTCAACCACGCCGCCACCACCTTCTCACGTACGATCTCCACTATCTCCACCATCACACGTCGTCGATATATGGTAGATTTGAGCGCCTTCTCCGAGGCGAAATTCAACCCTAAAAAATGAAGTGAAACTCTTCGATCCGGTGATGAAGCTCCAGATGGTGAAATGAAGCAGCATCTTATCCTTCGGATCCAGTGGCAACGCGCCTCCATGATGTCTCCACCTCCGTGCCGATGCACTCTCTCTCCGATCCTCCGTCACCAACATCCAGTTCAATTTTTAAACATAAGGTAGTACTTGATTTCATTTGATTTTACAAGCATCTATGTGGTTTATGGAGCTTTTTATGTTGATGTTTTAGCTTCGTTAGAGATTGTTATTTGGTGACCATTGATATTGGTTAGGTAGGTGGATAAAAATTGAGCTAAAAGTAACATTTACTAGTTTTGATAAAATGTTATGTTAATACTCTGTTTTGGATTGAGCGGTATGGATGGGGTAGGGTAATGGCTCTGTTTTTGGATTGGCATGGTCAAAGCTTTGAGGAACAGGTTCATGTTTGTGTGTTTAATGATATAGGACTGATTTTGTAAATCATTTGAGTATTGCCTTAGTAGTATTGATTGACATTTGACTATTACCTTAGTTATAGTTTTAATAGATTTTAGTATGGTTTTAACATATCGTGTTATAGTTTTAAGATCAGTAATTATTGTAATTTAGTTTATGTTGCATGATTCTAATTGTTACAGTTTTTAAGGCCACAAGTTATGGTTCTAAGTTAACTTGTTATAGTTTTAAGACCTCATGTTACAGTTTTAATATACTATAATCTTCATAGTCTTTAATGTCTCAAGTTATGGTTCTAAGAAACCCTTGTTATGGTTTTAGCACCTAGTGTTATAGTTTTAAGAGCAGTGGTTATTGTAATTTAATTTATGTAGCATGATTCTGATTGTTACGTTATTTAAGGCCACAAGGTATGGTTCTAAGTTCACTTCTTGTAGTTTTAAGTTCTTATGTTACAGTTTTAATTAACCTTTGTGCTTTTTTGTGTACTTTAAGCAGGTGTTGATGATGCCATTGAGTTTGAAGATAGGTCTCAAAGGTTTCCCTACAGTATTGAAGAAACAAGCACAAGCAACAAAAGGAAGGAGGTTGAAGTTCACCAACAAGTTTAATAGAAAAATTATTGATTGATGTATTATTGACATCCTGAAATTTCAAGACGTTTAATGATGGTTTAATACTATTTTTGAATGACTTTACTTTGTCACTCAAAACTATAACAAACCGTTCTAAAACACTAAAACCATAACATCAAGCCTTTGAACAATAACACTGGTCCTTAGAACCACAACATGACTCTTTAAACACTATAGAGCCCAAACCATAACATAACCTCTTAGAACCATAATCTGCCCGGCCGGTCAGACTGGTTAACCTAAAAAATGGACTTTCCATTAGTTAAGAAAAATCCACCATTTCCCAAGACTTTGGCTTCTTCAATAGTTGAATTACATGTTTTTTCTTACACAGCAGCTATATATCCTTAAGGTATAATACTATATAAATCTTCTGTTCATCTCTACACTTCAATTCTCCACAGATCTGTGCTTAATAGCTTCTTCTCGTTTTCATATCTTCCTTCCTTTTATATTCGCAGAGTCTCAAACACAGACAGATCTAAATGAAGAATACTTGTTTACTGGTAATTGTCGTTTTTGATCCTAGACTGTGCATTGTCATATTCAACTAATCAAATCCTGACATGGCTCGAATCGGCAAACAAAACATACAAGTGGGGGGTGTTACGCCCTAGGTGGAGGATAAAGAGAAGTACAACGAGGAGTAGGAGAATTGAATTAGAATTTAGTTATGTATTTGTTTCGTTTATTTTAGGTTTATATTTTAGTCAAGTAATCTTGTTCAATTGTGTTTATCAATGGTATCGTAATGTTTTTTATTCTAGTAGAAATGAAGTTAAGCTAATGGTAAACAAATACTACTACAATTGTGCTTGTGCTTAAATTGTAGAGATGAACTACTTATTGTTTATCAGTCTGACTCTAACACACTCTGACTTGGCTTTCGCATTCTGGAACAAATAACTTAAGTTAGAATATGAATTTCTATTTACTTACACATGTTTTTATCTTAACCGACTTCCTATTTATGCTATAACACAAATAGCACCAAGTGAGAATTTGCTTGTAGTTTAAGACAATAATACCTCTCTCTGTCTCTCTGTATCAACATTGGATTGGATGGATGATGGATGTAGCCGATGAGATGGTATAATACCTCTCTTCGTCTCTCTATATCAACGTACATTTTGGTTCAGCTCCTTTTCCTTAATTTCCATCTGGGCGCCATAATCTGACTGTCCTTCCACGAAAACAGCTATGCAGGTACTACCAGACTAACTCGACAACATATTTCATCCCGTCAAATGTCATCCAATCTTTTATTTTCACTCTGGCCATCACCGGCCTGATTGCTCGCATATTCATTAGCCATATCATCAATGAAAGATGGTTTGTACTAGAGTTGATTTTTCACTTCCTGTCGTTCCAAGTTCCAATAACCCCTATTTTCTTCCTTCCAGAAAATGTGCAGCAGGTGATCATGTCTTTTAAGATGAGAGGGAGATGTATGCTCCACATACCGGTATCTGCTCACACTCACTACAAGAAAATGGGCCTATGAAGGCACTTTTAGGATGGCATTTGCCCAAATGCCTCAGCTCCCATAAGTTTGGATCGCCCAAAAGCTCTACCATGACACTTCTTATAAAGTGCCGACTTAAACAAATACTCAGCCGGCTACAATTCCCGCGCCAACCTCCAATTACACATTACACACGATTCCAATTCAGAATTCCTTTTTACAGAGCTTCAGAGAATTTAGTACTTTCTCTCACATGGAGGAAAAAGCCCTAGCTCGATTCTTCAAAATCCTTGTCGTGACTAGATTCAGTGATCCCGACTTAAATGCATTGTTATGGTAAGAAGTAAGAACTTACAGCTTGTCTAATTGCTATGCATAAATTTTGATCCATACTTTCAACAAAGCCTTAGTATGACTCTATAATTCAACAATAAAAAGTCTGTTTTGGTTCGACAGAGAGAAAAAAAGAAGTCTTACGACTCTTACCTGCAAATTTCTGAAAATGCTCCCAGATTCTGGCCAATTTTCTGGCAGCCTAGCAGTTCATTCAGTTGCAAGGTTTGAGTACTGAATGCAGGTTGATTCCATAAATGCAATGCCTGTAAAATAGTCAGTGGATTTAAGTAACAATAGGTTTTCCATGTTTACCAGCTAGTAACAACTAGATCAAAATCCGAACAAAGTTTCACAAAATGCTGCATGAATTAATTAAACATTCCTGTGGAACATGAGTAAAGAAATCTTCATCAGATTTCACTAGCTGTTGCATTCTCTACTACATTTCACATTATAAAACTGAAAGATGAACCTGAAATAGTTGTGTGCCTTTATGAGCTAGCGTCTACGGAACGGGTCATCCAGTATATATCAGCATCCTGGTATGGAGCAATTTTGTTTTCTTTTGCTTCTATCATCGAAACAATAAGGATTACGAACTTAATTTCGAAATGAAAGGAAAGAAACTTTTCATCTCAGTAAACTCAGAATAAAATACACCAAATCCAAACTACATGCTGAACTGCAATGCAAAAAATCTTCCAATATCTCTGATCAGTTGATAGTTCACATTGAGCTTGATAATGTGTTGAAATTGAAAGGTCTTAAATGAACCTGATAGTTTATGTTTATAGATGGGTTATAGTTTCAAATAGCTTGTATGGAGAAAACACTGCTGGTGCTATAGCTGATCCAACAAACCATCTCCACAAGGATCAGCTCAATGGAACATTATCCATCCTTTTTTTTTTTTTTCTTTTTTCTTTCGGGAGCACTTAGAGCAGCACCTGCATATATATATTTTCTTTCTTTCCATTCTAGACTCTACAGTCCATCAACAATACAGGCACCCATCAATTTTCAACAATCATCAACAAACAAACCTCTTAAACTAAGCATGCAGCAATCAATACATCCTCAGTTTTTTTACTTTAGAACAAACTCTTACCAGAACATGAAATGAAACTCTTAAACATTAGAAAAATGCAAGTGAACTCAACCAACAAATAATAGTACTAATAAACTTCATAGTAATTATAACCAAATTTAATGTATATATAAACCAAATATAATTGTAAAAACTTAACGGTACCATACCAGAACCCTCGAGTTCCAAACATGTATCAAAATCAGCTCGCGCATGCACGATAATATATAGGGTACACACACAAATCTTCTGACCAGTTGTTGCTATCAAGGAATTCTTGAAAGAGGAGTTTATCAACCATACACAGCTAGCTAGCGGAAGAGATTGAGATCATCACCAATGAAAAGTAATTACTAGTACAAGTTATATTTGCGAAATCTCCCTCTTCCTTGGACGTGTATGTGGAGTTTGAGAGAGTGTATATAATTAAGTATATTTATGAACTTTACGTACTACATGAGATGCATGGATTGGTTACTGAAATTGGTTTCATTATAACAATGAAATGCAGGCAAACAGAATTAACATAGATATCCGGAAACAAACAAACAAACAAACATTTATATATATACTCTCAAGGCAAGGCAAGGAAGTCGATCAGTAAGACCGCGCCGCGTCCCCTCCGCCGATGAAATAGTATTTCGGCCACCGCTACAAAAGGAGCGGAGGAGGAAGCTGGTGGTGGTATTCCTCGCCTCATGAATGTTCCAAACCTCCTCATGACCAAACTTCGCACCATAGTACCTGATGTACTGGATGGATATGATTGGGGAATTGGGGATGGATTATCGGATCTTCTTCTTCTTCTTCTTAATTTCCTTTATTATATACCTAGTAAATTTTTTAATCGACCAAATAAATAACAACCCTTTTCTTGTTCACCAAGTTTTGTTATGTACTACTACTAAGAGCAAATAAAATTTCTTTTATATTTTCCAAGATCTATTATATAATAATAATGACCAGGGCGGCTCCTAGCACAGGACTTCCGATTTTCGAGGGCCTCTTATCTTTCGGTCCTCTAATCTCCAAGACGCCACTTAGACCATCTTCATCCGTTCAGACTCTTCAGACCTTTCGGACTCTGCCACATCAGCATTCAGATTATTTTATTAGCCATCAGACTCTACACTCTATACTCCATCCGTTTAGACCCATCAGACTCATATTTTATTTTATTTTCTCATTTCCTTTTAAACTACATTTGTATTTTCTCATTTACAATACTTTTTATACTTCATATTATTATAAATGTAGTTAATTAATTAAATAAATATGAAATAAAAATCTAAAAATTACAATGATTGATAATAAAACAAAATAATATTTTAAGATGCAAATTTCAATACTTAATTTTAAAAGATTATAATCATTAACACTAATTAAAATACTTGAATTTAAATTTTACAAATAAAATGCTTCATCAATATTACAAAGGAAATAATGATGGATTAAAGAGAAAAAAAAGAAAATAGATTAAACTGAAGGAATAAAAAAGGTAAAGGAACAAAAAAAAAAAAAAAAAAAAATGTGAAAAGGAAAAAAAAAACATAAAACTCATCGGACCCGTTATAAAGTTTATTTTGGGTCTGATGAGTTATTCAAGCCCAGACTCCATTGGCCAGCCATCAGACGTCTAGATGGAGTCTGATGGTTTCTCCAGACTCCATACAGACGACCAATGGAGCGGTCTTATAATAACTAGTAACTTTGACACGCGGATATATGCGTGTTAACTCGTATTATAATATTTTTTTACCGCGAGTATATAAATAAGAGTCCATACAAACGAAGATGATCATCAATATTAGGGTTGTGCATGGTGCGGATCGGATCAAATCCGATCCGAATTTCGGATTAATCCGATCCGAAAATGCTGGATTTGCTCGATCCGAAATCCTTTTCGTATCGGATTTCGGATTAATCCGAAAATAATCGGATCGGTTCGGATTAATCCATATTAATCCAAAAATTATTAAAAAAAATATATCATTCACAAATTCACGATTTCTTGCCCGCCCTTAATTTTTATCTCTGTCTATATGCTTAATTCACGATTTCAGAACACTCTCCAAATCGGCCCAGATGGAGTCAGATCTGGAGTCACAAATCGGCCTCCTCCCCTCCACCATCTCCGCCACAGATCTGGAGTCACAAATCGGCCTCCTCCCCTCCACCATCTCCGCCACAGATCTGGAGTCACAAATCGGCCTCCTCCCCTCCACCATCTCCGCCACAATCCTCCCAACCACCAGCGCCATCTTAAACCCATGCCCGGAGAACCCGCCCGCAACCACCACATCCTCCCCAAACTCCCCTCCCAACAAATCAATCACAAAATTCTCATCCGCAATTGCATTGCTGTTTCTTGCAATTTCTCGTCGAAGAAAATAGAAAAGGAAGGCCGAGCAAGAGCAAAGAAAGTAGCAGACTGATCTGGGTTTTTGTCAATTTTAGGTGGCGGAAGGAAGGAAGGAAGAAATAAGGCATAAAGGTGAAAAGTGGAAAACGGGAGAAGGGGGCGTAAGGAAGGAAGGAAAGAAGAAATGAGGGTTTATTGCTAGTGCTAGGTATTTATATTAGGTAGGTTATTTATTAAAAAAAATAATAATAATTACTTGATTGGATCGGATTAATCCGATAATCCGCGGATTTTAATCCGATCCGATCCGAAAACCGAAAATGGCAAATCTAGTGATCCGCAATCCGAACCGAAATTACCGGATCGGATTGGTTCGGATCGATTTTGCGGATTTTTGGATCGGTTTTTCGGTTTCGGTTTTTATGCACAACCCTAATCAATATGCAACCTCATCCAAATGAACCTCAACAACATTCAATTGCTCAAAGCTACCCACATTCAATCACTTACGCGGTAAGGAGTTGAGATAGTGAAGGAGAGGTGCAGGGTTCGATCCCCAGCGGGGGCGGAGTTATTATAAGGTTGGTTTAGGTGTGTGGAGAAATAAAGTGGTTTAGAAAGTCTGTATATCCTACTAGGTGGAGAAATAAGGTGGTTTAGGAGTATTTGTAATATTTGACGTTTAAAAAAAAAAAATTACGCTCACACCTGACATATTGCACCATGTTAAAAGGAAAGACACGTAGAGCTTTTGATAATAAAAGAAACAGAAACTAGGTCGACAATGAATCCGAACAAAGCCAGCAGATGAGATATTAATAGGCATATACCTCAAATCGTTAGCAAAAAAGTGGAACAGAATTATCCATAAAGATTCAAAATTCAAAACACCAACCAACTAACAAATCTCAAGAAATTAGGAAAGGAAAAAACGGGTTCGGTCCCAAACAAAAAACCCACTCTTACGCAAGAGAAAACAGCCACCAATTGGAGGGAAAACACCCCTCATTCGAGATATCAGAACAATCAATCAGATAAACTAAAGAAAAAACGGGAAGAGGAAGCATATTGTTAGAGAAAGAAATGGGCATTTGTAGGAGAGAGAAGAGACCATTTTGAGCCATCTTGGATTACTAAGAAAGGGCTCAAAATGTTTTCTTGTTTATTATGATCTTTTCATTATAATCTCGTATAATCTTTTAAGTTCATATGTAAAATGTTGTTTTTATCAATGCTTTTCAATTGACAAAACAAAAGCAATTGCAACAATAAAAAAAAATTCAAAATTCAATTTTTAGAGGGCCCAACCGGGTTCAAGCCGATGACCTATTGATCTGTAGTCAATTGCTCTACCACTGAGCTATGGACCCTTGATGCTCCACCTCCCTTTACAACGGGGTATAGTACTGTAAATAGTGAATGTCTTTCTTGATGTTTGAATTGCACAACAACAATTTTAAGCATGAAATTATGGGTTACATTTTCGCACACGCCCCCTCCCCTCCGACCCGAGGCATGGTGAGCCAGTATTTTTTCTTCATTAAAAATTCTCATTTTGATACATGTACGGTACTTCCCAAACTTTAAATTATGTGTCCGCGACCTATCCTCATCATTTTTTGGGACTCTCTTGGAATAACCCAATGGGTGTCAGTTTATTAATTTACATGCTATATCCTTGGTGTTTCCAAATAAAACATCCATATACGAAGTGAATTGAACCGGAGCCTAATCACAAAACATTCAATTAAGATCAGCAATGTTTGCAGATTTCAATTGCACTATTGAGTACTATAGATCTCCGTACTTAGTATTGTATTTCAATCAAATCAATTTGATCAAATACAATAGTAAGTACGGAGATCTGCAAAATGCAAATGGTGCAATTGAACTCTGCAAATGTTATGATGACAATTAAGGTGGATCCAATTAATTTTAGCTGAAGTAGGTGTGTCCAATTTTGGTACTCTAACAATCATGTCAATCTTAGTACTTTATTATAACAACTATATCAATTTGTATATGTTCTCAACTTAGTACACATAATTTGTATATGTTCTCAACTTAGTACTCATAATACCCGGTGGAAGGTGTAATTTGTGCAATACACATACTTATAGAACTCCACATCACCACGTACATATTCAACTTATAAGAGCAATCATTATCGTTTGGAGCTTAATTGAAACTTTAAACATATGAGCCCAAAAAAAAGCTCATCATAAATTGAAAAAACATACAATAGTTTGAATATTATTTGTGGGTCTCATCACAAATAATTTGTGGGTCTCATGTGAGCACAAGTTTAGGCATGTGAAGACCCACAAATAGGGAAAAGTCTTCACATGCCTAAACTTGTGCATGCCTAAAAAAAATTTAGTGTATTAATAATTAATTTATATACTATATTTAGAATATGTGGTTATTAAAATTATTATTTATATTTATATTAAATCACTAAAAGGGGATCTGATTTTAGTGAATTGTTAAATACGTACTTAAAATATTATAGGGAACGAGTTTAAAACGTTTTTTGAGAAATTTTTATAGGGAAACTGATGTGAATGCTCTTATACATACATATATTAAGACCAATATGAAGTACATATGCAATGTTTTCGGCCAATTTTTTTTTTTTTTTTTTTTAATTATGTGTGGTTTTAATGTAAGATTTTGCAATGTGGAAACTCCACGGGCTTGTGAGGCTCAATATCCATCACCACGTGACGGATTCCGTGCGGTAAATTGAAAACGTGTATGGTATAACTTAAGATGATTGTTAAAATAAAATATTAAAATTAGATACATCCACTTTAAATTGAATGTGGTGCACTTTAGAGTTTCAAAACTGAATATTACTCATCTAGATGTATGAATGTAACAATGTGATTGGTTGATTATAGATCATTTTAACAAGTTTCATTGGTCACTAAATATATTTTAAAAAACTTGTGTGATGTGTGGGTAATTCTGCACAAATGCTGAAATAGTAACAGTCGGCAATGTCTGAAACCAATATAGAAAGCACCACAAAATCTAAATGAGATACTACTATCGATTCGACTAATTGACAATTAAACAATGTACCTAAGAGAAGATTAAAAGAATTACTCTTCTTTGAACAGTAAATTTGTTTAGCTGTTTGTTTATTATGGATCGGATTAAAATGTTAATAAAGTTAGATTGATTGTGATTAAGTGACCAATGATTATAAACATGCTAACAGGATCCAGCTCAGGATAAATTGTCCCAACAACACATGTCATCAGCTAAACAACATAACAATCTCTATTGAAATGGAGAAATTACTATATTGCATAATCGACTCTTAAGAGATGAAGAAGTTGAACAACCCTCTTATGTCTTCACACCTGAATCGCTTTTTGTATTTGTAAGAATTAAACCATGCACTTCCCATTCATCAACTCAGTTCCCTTCGACTAAATAACCTTATAACTCTTTGGTCTCATATGTGTGTCATGCACTATAGATTTAGAATCTGTTACTTTCTTATAAATAGAACTGAAGTGAATTGGATAAAATAGAACAAAATTGAATTGACTAGAATTGAATGAGCTGAATTGACTAGATTATGGAGGTGCCTATGGGGCTATCGATGGTTGGTTTAAAGCGGACTGTTTGGTGACTAGCTACCTGTGGTTATTTATTGTGGAATTGACTACCTCTCTTGTCTATACACTGTATTTAATTGTGGAGGGCAGGAGCCATTAAGGCCTTGTGCTTTTTAATCTTCTTTGATGATCATGTGCAGGCAGACAGTGGATTAGGTACTCTGGGGACCTTTGTTCGTTTGCTTTAACGGTTTGAGGTCTCAACGGGATTTATTTCAAGGTGGCATCGGATTATTTTGGCTCATAGTGACTCTTTTCGAATTGGTGAGTTCTCTTAGTCGACTTATGTATCTCATTGTGGTGTGGCTTTAAATTTCTTGCCACTTGTTGGTTGCGTGTACTTACGAGGAGGGTTAGGGGCAACATACTCGTAGTCATCCCGCATTAACAAGGATGGATCTTGGCATTTGATGAAGCCTTCGTATGTTCCTAGCTTAAAGTTGTTCGTTGTGAGTATACTTTCCGACATAGGGTGTAGGAGCGTGACCATATGAGAGAAGTGAGTCGTGCCTTGATAGTGCTTGGTGTTCGTACCCTTGTGTGATTCTTGGTTGAGAGTTGGATTATGTACTTTGGCCCTCATGTATATCCGTTCACTGGCGCGAATGCTGATTGAAGTCTCCTGGAGTCCTAAGATGTCAGAGAACTTCCGTGTTTTGGTCCCATATTTGACTTGGATGATTTGGCCTTTTTGGTTTCTTGGTTTTAGTTAGATGCGACCACTGGCAGTTCCTGTTTGCTCCATTTGGTTTATCTCTTGTTACTTTAGCATGGTGGTTGTGACGAGCCTTCGAGAACTTCTTTAATTCCGTGATTGAATCGCCAACCAAAAGGGAAAATCATCTTTCAAAAATGACTAAGTCCTCTAGACTTGCTTTCGAAAAGTATGCCCCCTTTTTTGGACTTGACCATGAGTTGGTGGTACAACTTGCAATCCCCCCGGATCTTGGCCTCTTGCTAGTAGGATGGACATACTAGACAGGGGGGCCAAGAATGTGGCTGTCAAAACGGTTGTAGCAAGGGACATCGTTGGTCTCGATTTTCGGTTGTATTTGTCATTCGGTGAGGGGTGCATCACTTGTGCGCCTCGTTCTTGTACTTGTAAACTCTTGTTTCGTTTATGAAATTTTTAGCCGTTTCAAAAAAAAAAAAAAAAAAAAAGAAGTAACAATGTTGCTTCCTAAGCTATAATTTTCTTATATATATAAAAATGAGATAATGTTTCACGAATGGATTAATTATTGGTTTATTTAATCCCATTAGATATATTGGTCACAAATAAAATTAAATATGTGGCGTTTTCATGAATTCTGGCATAAGATAGAGCTCCACTAAATTGGGATAACTAGATATTACATGCATCTTCATGGAACGAGCCTTAATCACTTGTTAACTTATAATCTAAAATTTTCTAACAGCTTTAATTAATTTATATATCTTTGTCCAATCATAATTTGCATGCTGACACGCAGCCTAGTTGTTTACCACCCTTACTACTTTTGCTATATATACGATCTACTCGATGAGTGTTTTTTCATCCATAACTACTAATATTAATTCACTTATTTTTCGCATAAAAGATATCGTGTAATGAGTTTTCGTGCTTTCTATTTTCTAGTTTCGAGTTACATATGACTGTCTAGTTAATGTTGGTGGATGAAAAATCCACCCGGTACGTAGGTGTTAGGAAGCGAGAATGGGGAAAATGGGTGTCTGACAATCGTGTTCCTTCGGGTAAGAGAACCCGAATTTGGTTAGGAAGCTTCCAAACCGCGGAAATGGCTGCTGTGGCATATGACGTGGCATCATCCCACTAGAGAGGTGCAAAAGCGCGGCTCAACTTCCCCGAGTTGATTGACACTCTACCTAAGCCTGTGAGTGCCCGAGCGGAGGATGTGCAAGTGGCTGCCTCCCGGTTGAGGAGGGGGAGTTGATAATAGACGACGGTGGCAGAGAAGGTGGTGACGACAACATTGTGTTACGACCTGTACAAGTAAGATTATCGCAAAGCGAAATTGACGCTATTTATGAAGTACCACTCGACTCTCCTACTAAAATGTAGATGGGACTAGAACCAGGTGCACCATCGGTAATGCAATTTGAGAATTGTACGCAAGCATGGGATGAAAGTATCGATAGTACTTTCACCATTGGGACTAGCTACTGTATGTTTGCTAGTCACATGAAATTAAATGCAATTTTAAGCACATGTGTAAATAAGATTTTCAATGCATGAGTAGGGTCGTCAACGTGAATATAGAGTACAAGCGTTAAAAGTTCAAGGCTACAATAAAGTGAATTGATGTTATTTGATTCAAGTTGAAGAGAGTGTTATCGAATTTGACCGAATAACGTAACATTTGAGGTGAGCCTGGTTCGACTTGTTAGAAAAATAAGTAAAATTTCAGGCTCAATCATAATCTTTATACTCAGGCTCAATTCGTTTTGTTCGAACGAACTCGAACCTAACTCATGATATATAATTAAAAAAAAAAATTATACTTCAACGTAGTATCATGACATTTATCTAGTCTAGAACAGTATGTATGTATAGTATCACGAGGCTTTATACCCAACCTACTAAGTTTCACCGAGCATATATATAGCTCGGCTACTTTGTAAGACAGAGTATTGAAGTTGGGCAAATAACATCTTAAAACGTCTTGTTAATTAATTTGATTGATTAAATTAATTATCTAGTGATTCCAATCCATATATGATCCGTTAATTATGCCTCTAACAAGTTACATGGAATATTCCAGTACGCACAACCATATTAAAAGTTGGGGCAATAACACTTCAAAATGTCTTGTTAAGGTAATAATAATGTTATGCAATTTATGAACTATGAGTTTATGCATTTTGTGGTTAATATGGGATACTCGATCTAACTCTTAGAGTCTCCGGAGTCATAAGGTGGTGCAGCAGTAAGGAGATGAGATAGTGAAGGAGAGGTGCAGGATTCGATTCTCGACAGTGGCGGAGGTATAAGGTTGGTTTAGATATGGAGAAATAAGGTGGTTTAGGAAATTTGTATAGCATTAGTGTAGGATAGGAGTAATTGTAATATTTTCCGTTAAAAAAAAAAAAAATCTTAGAGTCTCTAGCACGGCTCAAAATTTTTATTAAAAAGATCTAGCTCGATCACAGGTTCAAAATGTGTTGTTAGTGTGACAACAAACTCCGCCAATATTAGATTTACACCCAAATAATATGGTTTCCATTGCATATAACGGTCTTGATGGTTCTACATGAACGCATCACATTAGAATGGCTGAAATGCATGAATTATTCCTCAACAGAATGGCGAAAAATAGGTAGTAATTAACTAATGGAACTTGCGAGATGGATTTTTAAATGCTATGGGCATAGCCAGTGATACACTCTCTAGCATGAGGGCCTAGTTAACGTGTATAGGTCTCACACATTATATTTAGTTAGAGAATGTATCAGTGATCACACCCCTAACATCTAAAAATTTCCCTATCAAGACGATAATGCAGCATGCATCGATTGGTCTAGGCAATAGTGACATTGATGTTGGTGTTGGTGTGGTTGTTGTTTCGCAAAAGTTCACAACATTTGCCACATAGAGAACCACAACAACCACATTCACAGTTACACTGCAGCTTCCTGTGATGCCTATGTAAGTCACCACCATCAATATCGATAAGCTGTAGGCCGTCATGATCATCGTAACTCTTCCATGCCGTCTCGGCTTCACCAACTGATCGCTCCACAACTGTAGAATCTGCAGGGGTGCTATTTATGTAGCACCAGAACGCAAATCCGATAACAAGCGCAAACACCAACGTGAATGTGTAGTTCCTCTTAGACATAATAGTATTATTTCAAGTTTTAGTACTGGATCAATTAATTGATCAATATTCTTGATCAGTCTAGGTAATTACTCTAAGACTAATGTTGTAATGATGAGATTAGTTTATATAGAAAAGAACTAATCGTAGGAGGTTAAGATTCTGAAACGGAGATTGGTGTCTTACATTCGTTCTTGGTGGCAACGTTCCTCGGAAACCTCGCTCCTATACTCTAAATTGAACGCCAATAATGAATCTTAGTAATAAGGTACCAATCACTTCTAGGCAGAGATCCAATCCAGTTTTGAAGGGAAGCTCTAACAAATTTACTTTTAAGTACAGTTTGTATTCATGTTCACATTCCTTAATTATGTTAACATACAAGTGTGAAATACAAGGTATCGAGAAACTTCCCCGGCCTTAAATGCTCGAAGTGCTATTCGAGACTGTTGAATGTGTTTAGGGGTGTTTGTTGTCGGGTAAATTCGAATTTCTGATAATTCGTCTAAGACCAAGAGCGTTATTCTAAGCTAAATCTTCAAATCAAGTTCCTTCCATGAGTTAATTACTAGAACCTGAAAAGACTTAAAGGGAGGTGGTTTAGTACCATAGACCCAATCTATCCTTGGGTGAAATCGGTGGGACGACTTTATGTATAGGGGGTTGTTTGCTACACTAATAAGCACAGCGAGACATAGGGATTAGATTGATTGCTGATTACCCCATATGAATGGAATGGAATGGACATTACTAAGTACGTGTCTTATTCCAGATCGTGCCAAGTACTGTACGCCTCAGTTTGAGCCACTTAAGTATTTGAGGTCCAACTATCATTTAATGAGCTTGGCCCACTTTCCAAATGGGCTAACCAGAGTATCCTAGTCATTGTACTACTATTTTTGGAGGACCTCCTGCCCTATTACAAGGGCATGGTAATTAACTTTACCCGACCCTAGTGAATCTCGATCAGACCTTAGTGATGGGTACGAGACCTCATCACTTGGTATGACCTTCTATTTTTAGTAGGACCTTAGTGATGCGGGTCGGACCTAATCACTTGATAGAACCTTGTATTTTTAGGACCTTAGTGATGGGTGTCGGACCCATCACTTGGTAGGAGACCTTGTATTTTTAGTAGGTCCTTAGTGATGGGTGTTGGACTTGGACCTCATCACTTGGTATAACCTTGTATTTTTATTGGGACCTTAGTGGTGGGTGTCGGACCTCATCACTTGGTAGGACCTTGTATTTTTACATAGATCGCCTTTAGTATCACTGAGTTTAAAATAGTAGTGTATATTAGGAGTCTCATCAAGCCTTTCGGCCGAGTACCACTGAGCATAGCTCAGCACATTAGTAAGTCTAGTTTTAAAATAAATTTGAGTTTCCCTCGAAAACCTTATTAAAAAAGCGGAGCTTGAACCGAGCCGTCAATAACATCACTAGAGAGACAACAAACTCCACCAGTATTGGATGTGCATATCACAGTATTACATTGGCTGGAAGATGGTTTTTTAGATGCTCAACAAAGTTACAAAAACATCTACCCTGCAAGATGGACTTTTAGATGCTCCCTCGGATCAGGCAATAGTTCCATTATTGTTGCTGTACTTGTTTCGCAAAAGTTCGCAACAGCTGTGACACCGAGAACCACAACAACCACATTGACAGTTACACTGCAGCTTCCTGCAGTGATGCTTATAAAATTCACCACCATCAATATCGATAACATGCAGCTCAGATTGAGTATCATAATTAACTCTTCCATGCCAACTCGTCTTCATCATCAGTATTTTCACCAACTGATCGCGCCACAACTGCAGAATCTGCAGGGGTGCTACTAATATAGCACCAGAACGCAAATCCGATAACAAGTGCAAACAACAAAGACCAAAGTGAATGTGTAGTTCCTCTTAGACATAGTTATTACTTCAAGTTTTAGTGTTGGATAAAACGATCAATATTCTTGAGTTTAATTAGGTAATTATAAGACTAATGTTGTATTATGTGAATATATAGTTTATATAGAAAAGAACAGTAAGAAGTTGATCATTAGTTTTTGTGGAACACAATGTTCGGTGAAGATTCTTAAACATACTAAGATTGTTGTACTCAACTATCGTTCTTGGTGGCAACGTTCCTTGAAAACCACGCTCTAGTACTATAACTTCAACGCCAATATTGCTTCTTGGACTTGGAGTAATCTAGCTAGACATGCAAATTTGTAATGTACGTATCGATAACTTCTGACCTGAGATCCAATCTAGTTTTGAACGGAAGCTCTCACAAGCTTACTTCTAAAATAACTACTTAGCTTGTATTCATGTTCACCTTCCTTGCTTTAACTGGTGTGGAATACATACAAGGTACACGATTCTAACTTTCCTTTAAATGCTCAAAGTGCTCTTTGGAACTATTAGATTGATTAGATCATGTGCCACGAGATCAACCATATGCGAATTAGGGTATTAATCCGAGAGCACCCATGTGAAAAAATTATTCAAACAGCGACCTGCATTGCAGTGCAATACGTTTTTTTTTAGGCTAAAAACACACCCTGCACTATAATGCATGGTCACTCTCGGAATATTTTCCACATTGGTGTTTTCCGTAGAAAAAAAAAAAAAAACCTGCATTACATACTTGGGCCAAACATTTGGCCCAAGTACCTTTTTTATACCTAGCCCCATTACTCCACTCAGCCCAAGTACTAGGCCAATCAGGCCAATCCTTATAGAGATCTTACTACTAGCTAGCATTCATCCTTTCTCTAGAATCATGGCTTGATTCGTTCGAGGCCTTCTTTTCCTCGGATCTGCCTAACTGCCTTCTTCTTTTGCTTCTCCAATGGGATGGCAATTTGCACGGAGGATTTGGTGCAATGACAATAAATCTAGTACGTATCAAACAATTTCGCAATGACAATGTTATGTTAAGTACGTCAAGAGTAGTGGCAAATGAGTCTTTGATACGACGATATTGCTTCAAGTACTTAAGATCATTCAGTGCATCAAGAAGAAGCAACATAGGGCTAATGAACTTGGAGATGCATGGGGTGATGTGATCATGTGACAAGAAAGATTGGAAATCAAACCAAAATGACTCTTACAATCCTATATGTTGATGAATGGAGAAGAGAGAGGCCATATAGTTTATAGATTTACAATTCTACATTTGTGGACCCATAAATTAATGAAATAAAATAAATGAAAATTAATTAAGAATGTTTCATAAGTAAAAGAGCAAGAGAAGCAGCAATGAATTAGGCAACTTGTCTTTGTTTTGGTGTGAAAATCGGGTTTTGGTTCCTGATTTTCAGTCCTAGCCAACCATCGTGTTACATTGAGAATGTTTCCTTAAATGTCCAAACTGGCAAAAAGTTAGAGGCCTTTTTATGATTATGAAATGCCAATGCGGCTGTGACCTGTATATAAGCCAAACCTGAGTATGTAACTAACATATCTATCTGCATGCAAGACAGACTGAGGGAGGGGATCAGAAGGTTGATAATAATTATATATATAGTTCCAATACTTTTTTACATGCTCAATTGACTTTTTTCGACGATCTCTTTTTCTAAAACAAGTTGGACGCCTCTATTAGCAAGGGTGGATCCAGGATTATATTTTTGGGTAGGCTAATTAAGTACTCCCCCTATGTGTCTTTTTATATGCTTTACCCTTTCAATTTCTTACATTTTCTTCATTTTGGTAGAATTTTTTTAGTTTTCAATACTATCTTGTATTAGAATTTACCACTAAAAGATCAGTACAAAATATAAATAAATAGATAAATATATAAAATACATGAAAATATAGAGTAAAAAGTAATATAATAATAAATTGGTAATGACAAGGATCGAACCATAAACCTTAAAGTATAGTAGACTCTTGTACAAACCACTTGGCTTAAAAAATTTAAATAGCTATGCATATAGGTATAATAGTATATGTTTAAACATTTAGGTAGGCTTGAACCTACCCAGCCATAACGGATCCGCCCTTGCTGTTAGTAGATATATTATATACATTGAGAGAGAGTTTACATAATTTGAGTGATTCGATTCTTTCTTCTTTTCATAACTTTATGATATTGATGTGTGATAAACAAGTTGGGTTTACACATACTACTACAAGCTAGTCCAAGTCCTGGGCCTTGTGTCATACGTACCTTTTTTTATCATGGGGGAGCTTAGTGTGACTTCCCCTCACTGTGCATGTGTGGGCAGTGAGAGAGGGTACTG